>OU900106.1:4819322-4960189 GCA_918026865.1 Phyllotreta striolata
CCCTGTATAAAATAAAAAGTTTTTTAACACGGGTCCAAATACCTTTTACCTTGCTAGTAGACCCCCTACAGAAACCGTTTCCATATCTTTAAGGGGATCCCTGTAAGAAAATAATTTTTACAGGCCTGCATCGGTCAAATTTTTCAAAAACTCAAAAAGTATGCATTTTTGGAAAAAGTGTTTTTGACAAAAGTACCCTGAAATTTTACGTAGATTTCGAAAATATATGAACATACAGGATGTTCCATTTGAAATAACAAAGTTGATGTCTACTTCCGGTACAACCGAAAGTGGTACCACTGTCAAAATATTTTTAAGAGGTTCGTTTTATTGCATAACATATTTATACCAAATTTTCATAAAATCGGATAAGTAGTTTCCAATATACAGATAGTTTAAGCTCGTCGTGACACACCCTGTACAGTGTGTCTCTAAAAGGTTATTAATGCCCGATTTCACCAACATGTTGTTAGGTATTTCCTAACTAGGTAATTCCTAAGGTAGGAATTACTTAAATCGAATACTTGCCTAAATCGAATTTCACCAACATTAGAAATCCCTTACTAAGAAATACCTAGGTAAAAATTTGATTTCGACAATTTTTTGAATTTTATTGGTAGCATTGCCTAATTTTGACGTGTAAACCGAATAAGAGGAGATCGAAATTGAATATGTTGAGAGAAAAGAAGAGATGTTGACGATCCGGGCCATCTTTAAATTATGTTAGTTATTTTTAAATCTGCTGAAGATGTAGTCTGTATACATTATTAGAAAAATAACCTTTCCGATTTGTAAAATATTTCTACATCTTCTTCACCAAGACTATGGATATTTTCATGCATGTGTACGGTCAATAGTTCCAAAAACTTCCTGTGTATCAAATTAAAAATCATCTCCAATTCATTCTAATATTTGTAATTCCGTATTTTTATATATCGAAGAAGGCGAAAAAAAATCAGTTTCGTCCAGTTTCTAAAAACTCTCCTCCCATTTTAAACGTTCATCTAAAGAGTCTACATACAGTCAAGACTTAAGTCACATGAAATCACATGAAATCACATGAAAAGTATGGTTAAGTATTTCCTAAATGTTTTAGGCAAGCCCAGTGAACTGTCCTAATTTTAGGCATTTCCTATTACCTTTAGGTATTACTTAGCGCATGGTGAAACGCAATTTGTACTTAGGAATTCCTAAATCCGGTTTAGGTATTACCTAACTTTAGGAACTGGTTGATGAAATCGGACATTAGAGACATCCTCATTTAGGCCTCTGTTATTTATTCGCCCGTTATAATGAATATTTTAGTATTTGGTGACGGGTTATTCGACTGAACCGTACGTACGTTGGTTATTGGATAACACAAGAATCCACATTATGCCATCAATGAATCCAGATGGATTCGAGGTCTCGAAAGAAGGAACCTGCGACGGCAGCCAAGGAAGGTAAGTAAACAAATCGATTTGTCTGTTTACTCGAAGGACCATTTATAGAAATGTCCGATTAACTTTAAGGGCCGGTTTATCAATTGAGGGATAACTCGCCGAGTTAGCCAACCCTGGGTTACCTCTAACTCTGGGTTAAATTGCGAGTTAAGAATAAAAGTGTTTATCCAAGCTTTTTTAACTCTGGGCTAGCAAACCCACGAAATGCTGAAAGGTTGGCAATACATTATAGCCGTTGAAACTTTGGCAACGTTGTTTTGTTCTCGTTTTTGACATTTCTTGACTATAATAACCTAACTTTTTTGGTTTTGAATATTTGAAATGAAAATTAGAAGTCAGAAGAATAAATATGGCGGATAGAAGGAGAGAATCGAATTTTTCCGAATTCGAAAAAAAAAACTTGTTTGTAGGAAATTTTACCATGTCTTCTATGGGCTTTAACACAAACAAAACGGTTTCTTTTTTTAATCAAAATCGAGCGAAAAAATCATGCTCATAAAAATCTTCAAATGGATTTTGCCGTGACCTTACAATATAGGACCCCCCGCTGATGACCTATAAATTCTAGAAAGTCTTGGTCGTCATCGCTAAAATGTAGGTCTCCCATTGGATTTACTTAAAAACAATGAAAAAATGCGTTTGACAACAGAAAAATACGCAAATTTTAGGTTAACCCAGAGTCAAATCCACAAACCTGCCAAATTTGCGCGAGTTAAGATAACCCAGAGGTATCCCTCGAGTTAACAGTTAACCCGCGATGGAAAAACACTTTTGGCAGTTTAACTTAGGGTTATCTTTAACTCGAGGGGTAACCCTCAATTGATAAACCGGCCCTAAGGCCGCCAAAACACGCCCTCAAATTCATCATTCGTGGGGTAATATACAGTGCATTTCTTTAATGTTCCCCCCTCCCTTTTATTTTTTTGAACGGATCAACTAAGAAAATTGAAACTTTGGAATAATGAAACTAATGCATGATTATTATATTTTGGAGTAAAATTGACATATGAAAATTTCAAGATGGCGACTGGGCGCCATGGAATATAACCATGGAATATAAAGTCAATATCTGCACCCATTACAAAATGGCGGAACATTTTATAATTACCTGAATACAAACAAATTAATATAAATTTTTCTAGAAATATTTGTTTTTCTATGCCAAATAGCAATCCCAACAAACCGATAAGGTTTGACAGGTTATTTTTGGTTAAAAAAAAATTCTGGGAAACTTATATACACAACCATACAAACCATATTGTGGGATCCCATTCCATTGAACAAAATTTAACAGGGGAACTGTATTTGAATATGTTGTAAACTACTGTTGAGCCTTTAATCACCGAAATCGTCGAAACAAATCCTAATGAATTCGATATGGATATTATATTCAAACAAGATGGATCACCACCACATTACTCCAGACAAGTAATGAACTATTTGGATGCTATTTTCCCTGGTCGTTGGATTGGTCGTCGAGGTCCTACGGAATGGCCAGCCCGCTCGCCAGATTTGACACCTTTAGACTTTTTTTTATGGGGCTATTTGAAGCAAAACGTGTACGAAACTGAACCTGCTTTCAATATTGGATATACGAGAAAGAATTACAGATATTTGTAGAAATATCGACGTTACTATGTTCGAAAATGTTCGCATAGGCTGTTCTTATATCAAGAATTTCAAGGCAACCATTTCGAGCATCTTTTGAACTGAACTCAGCTTATTTCCTCAAATTATGACGTTAAATGTCGATGTATTCAGGTAATTATTAAATGTCCGCCATTTTGTAGCAGGTGCAGATATTGACTTTATATTCCAGGGTTGTACAGTATTTTACTATAAAATGTGTCAATTAATTGTTGTTATGGTTGCTTGGCTCTGACATTTATTTGTCAAATTTAAAGTTGATGAAATTGACAATGGCTCGTCCATTAAACGAAAAACTGTCAATTTCATCAACTTTAAATTTGACAAATAAATGTCAGAGCCAAGAAACCTTTTGTTATAAACTATTAGACACAGTTTTAACTGTTCGTAATTTAGAAATAAAATAAAATTCTCTCAGCAAAAACAACTTCCTTTTTCTTTATTGACAACTGACTTATGACTATTATATTCCTACCACTACAAAAACAAAAACTAAAAATTCTTACCAACTACTTTAATGAAATTTCACCATTGCAATTTTCAATAAAACCATAGCAACAATTAATTGACACATTTTATAGTACGTTCAGAATTAATTCTTAAATGTGCCTTAAGGAATTGTTTTTTTTGCTGCAGCCATTTTAGAAAAAAAGTAAGTATATTGTTATTTGTAAATTTACGCGAAATATCCATTCTTAAAAAAAATCCTGCTTGTTCTGAAACCACTTAAAATAACGTTATTTTCTTAATTTTTTATACAGGGTGTTCATTTTTTTAATTTAAAAATGTTCCAAGAGTAAACTACCCTTATTTTAGACGTTATCGAAAAATATTTTTTAGAAACATTATTTAAAATGACAAAAAAAGCTTAAATATGAAATTTTAGTATATTTGCTGAAGCTGAGGCAATTCAATTTTAACGATAATCAAGTATGATATTAGTTATGACAAAAATCAAACGAGTTGGTTTATGTCAACTTGCTGTTAATTCCATTTAGATTTTTTTGTGTGTTGTTTTTCTTATTAAATTTGATTTATAAACTATTTTGTTTTATTTCTGCAAATAAACAAAAATTTAATATTTAGCTTTTCTGTAATTTTAAAGAATATTTCTAAATAAAATTTTTGATAACGTCTAAAATAAGGGTAGAAAAAAAAATTTCGTGAAAGAATAGCAAAAAATTAGCAAAAAAATACGGAATTAAAATTATTTGGATATTTAATTGGATTTTAGAGATACGATATATGCCACGCTAGCTTCAGTCTCAAGTTAGCGTGGCCGCTTTTTCTCGAAAACGGCTGTAGCAAAAAAATTAATTCTTTGGAAAAAAATTTGCAAAAAAATATGGACTTGTTCAACTTTAACCGGGCGTTACGCAGTGGTTAGTAAAAGCTCGGTTGTAGAAACAAGAAATAGTTTATTAACCAACGAAGAAACTCTTCTAACAATGAACAACTTAAACAACAAGAAAACAAAACGGCGATCGCAAGACTTGCTTGTCGTTGACTTTTACAAAAGTGAACTACTAACTAAAAACTAGTACCAACCCTAGAAATCAAAACTCTTCTTTTTATTAGAAAGTAAATCATTGTACACAACAGGACTAATTAATTTTTGTGCCCAACGACTTCGCCACGCTACCTTCATAGACATATTTTTCTCTAAAGGTACAACGCCAGAGGTTTCGATTTGAACCGCAACTTCCCGGACTACTTCAAGCAGAACAACAAACGCACCCAACCGGAGACGGAGGCCGTCAAAGAGTGGATATCGAAGATACAATTCGTGTTGTCGGGCAGCCTCCACGGTGGCGCTTTGGTCGCCAGTTATCCATTCGATAGTACGCCGAATTCCCGTAAGTAAACACACTTTTCTTCCATCGTAAATCATAGAGAAATATAGAGTGGCAAAAGCATACGGATGCGCGTGAAAATAATGGAACAAATTGAATTTGACAGATTTGACAATTTTGACATTGTCATGTCATTTAAGGTAGAAAAGTGAATGAGAATAATGAGATAGCTAATTGAACTTTTGTTTTGTAAGGAATAAATAAACAAGTTCCTGCTCCTTACTATCTTATAGAATTGATTGAGATTCTAATTCTAATGCTTGCAGCGGAATAATTCGGTCATATGGTATATTTTTATTATGATTTATTTTTTTTTTGATACTTGTAGATAGAAAATTTCATTCATTTTGTTAACATTTATTTTATTTCGTAACGTTTATTTATTTAGTCGTTTATTTTAACCTTAGATCATATATACTATTAGTATATAAGATTTTAACTATGTATATAAGGCCTACACAAGATCGCCTAAAAGTAGTGGATTTCCGTTACTTCTGGCAACGCTGTGTTTAAATTCCGCTACTTCTGGCAACACTGGTATCTACCTTAAATGACAAGTGACAGTATGCGCAAAATTCAATTTGTGCCATCTACGAATACACGCTTTTTCCACTCTATATTCTCTATGTCGTAAATCCAAATCGATAAACAAAAAAACAAAACAAAAAACAAACAAACGTTTCGACGATTCGGTTCTTTTAAAAATGCCATTTGTTATCGAGTCTTTCTTGCTGCTATAAAAGGAATATGTAGGTCGTCGGCATTATGTTCTAGTAAGTCTATTTATGAATTTTTTTATGCATTTTAATAAGCCATGTTTGTTTCATCGTCTCTTCTCTGCTCCTCTGCTCCTTTGCTCCTTTGCTCCTCTCTATTCTGCTCCTTTGCTTCTCTATTCTGCTCCTCTGCTCCTCTCTATTCTGCTCCTTTGCTCCTTTGCTCCTCTATTCTGCTTCTTTGCTCCTCTATTCTGCTTCTTTGCTCCTCTATTCTGCTTCTTTGCTTCTCTATTCTGCTCCTCTGCTCCTCTCTATTCTGCTCCTTTGCTCCTTTGCTCCTCTATTCTGCTTCTTTGCTCCTCTATTCTGCTTCTTTGCTCCTCTATTCTGCTTCTTTGCTTCTCTATTCTGTTCCTCTGCTCCTCTCTTTTCTGCTCCTCTGCTCCTCTCTATTCTGCTCCTTTGCTCCTTTGCTCCTCTATTCTGCTTCTTTGCTCCTCTATTCTGCTTCTTTGCTCCTCTATTCTGCTTCTTTGCTTCTCTATTCTGCTCCTCTGCTCCTCTCTATTCTGCTCCTTTGCTCCTCTCTATTCTGCTCCTCTGCTCCTTTGCTCCTCTCTATTCTGCTCCTCTGCTCCTCTCTATTCTGCTCCTCTGCTCCTCTCTATTCTGCTCCTCTGCTCCTTTGCTCCTCTATTCTGCTTCTTTGCTCCTCTATTCTGCTTCTTTGCTTCTCTATTCTGCTCCTCTGCTCCTCTCTATTCTGCTCCTCTGCTCCTTTGCTCCTCTATTCTGCTTCTTTGCTCCTCTATTCTGCTTCTTTGCTCCTCTATTCTGCTTCTTTGCTTCTCTATTCTGTTCCTCTGCTCCTCTCTTTTCTGCTCCTCTGCTCCTCTCTATTCTGCTCCTTTGCTCCTTTGCTCCTCTATTCTGCTTCTTTGCTCCTCTATTCTGCTTCTTTGCTCCTCTATTCTGCTTCTTTGCTTCTCTATTCTGCTCCTCTGCTCCTCTCTTTTCTGCTCCTTTGCTCCTCTCTATTCTGCTCCTTTGCTCCTTTGCTCCTCTATTCTGCTTCTTTGCTCCTCTATTCTGCTTCTTTGCTCCTCTATTCTGCTTCTTTGCTCCTCTATTCTGCTTCTTTGCTCCTCTATTCTGCTCCTTTGCTCCTCTATTCTGCTCCTCTGCTCCTCTCTATTCTGCTCCTCTGCTCCTCTCTATTCTGCTCCTCTGCTCCTTTGCTCCTCTATTCTGCTTCTTTGCTCCTCTATTCTGCTTCTTTGCTCCTCTATTCTGCTTCTTTGCTTCTCTATTCTGCTCCTCTGCTCCTCTCTTTTCTGCTCCTTTGCTCCTCTCTATTCTGCTCCTTTGCTCCTTTGCTCCTCTATTCTGCTTCTTTGCTCCTCTATTCTGCTTCTTTGCTCCTCTATTCTGCTTCTTTGCTCCTATCTATTCTGCTCCTTTGCTCCTCTCTATTTTGCTCCTATGCACTTCTACTCTGCTATTGCAATCCCTTGTAGTCGCTTTGTTGTGGTTGTACGTGTGTAGACGTAGCAAAATATAATCTTGTAACTGATATTAAAATTTTCAGTTTTCCAGAGTTTCTCGGCGCCGTCGCTGACGCCCGACGACGACATCTTCAAGCACTTGTCGCTCACCTATTCGACGAATCACGCGAAAATGAGCAGCGGCGTCTCCTGCAAAACGTCCAGGACTTCCTTCAAAAGGGTATAATATAACGAAACGTCGTCGGTGTTGTATTTTGTTTCTACACTGTTGGAAAATTATTCGCGCGTAATAGGGAAATCAATGTTAAATTCTTAGCCGGCTGAAATCCAGTCTACCAGTGTACATTTCAATGGAACGTCGCGATAAATTCTAATAAATTTAATTGTTCTACTGGACTTTACACCGCGATTTGGTTCGGTTAGATTAAAAATCAAATAATTTCGACGATTTCGACACTTCGACAGTATCAAAACGGGTTCAGATGGGTGAACGTCGAGTCGAATAAAAGGAAATGAAAATTTTTAAACGATAATTTATTGAAAAAATATCACTAATATTAAAATAGAATTATGTAGATATGTCTTTTTGCCACAATGGCTTGAAAAAGAAAGTAAATTCTAAGAAAATAATAAAAAGGAAACTCCAAAAATAAACTTAAAGATTATTTTAAAACAGAAAATAAAAGAACTCTAAAAAATAATCCACCGCTTTCTGCTAAACTATAGCCAAACCTGTCATATAGATGTCATCTCATATTACTGAGCTGTGGTATAATTCTAGCAGAAAATTGAATTATTTTTTCCCTTATTTCAACAAAATTTGTTGCTCTTTCAAAACTGTACCTACCGATACACAAATTTTTTTTAAATCTCCCCAAAAAAAAATTTAATTTAGTTTCAAAATAACTTTGTACATCTACAAATCGCGGCGTGTGGCCCAGTAGATTAAATTTATTAGAATTCATCGCGACGTTCTATTAAAATGTGTACTGGTAGACTGGATTTCAGCCGGCTAAGAATTTAACATTGATTTCCCTATTATGCGAAATGAAATTTCCAACGGTGTATACTTTATCCATCCAAGCAATGGAGTAACTAAAACAAGTTTAGACGCTGGATCAACGCGTGATCATCAGTGATTGGTCAGCGTAAGGAAGCTTTTTTTATTTTACCCAATAGATGCGAATGTGCTTGATGATCCAGCGTCTAACCTTGTTTTGGTTACTTCGTTGGTTCGATGAATGAAGTATAGAGAGTTTTAAATGATGATGAAGCGTTCTAAATGAGTCTAGAGAGTTCTAAATGATGATGAAGCGTTCTAAATGAGTCTAGAGAGTTCTAAGTGATAATGAAGCGTTCTAAATGAGTCTAGAGAGTTTTAAATGATAATGAAGCGTTCTAAATGAGTCTAGAGAGTTCTAAATGATAATGAAGCGTTCTAAATGAGTCTAGAGAGTTCTAAATGATGATGAAGCGTTCTAAATGAGTCTAGAGAGTTCTAAGTGATGATTAAGCGTTCTAAATGAGTCTAGAGATTCCTAAGTGATAATGAAGTGTTCTAAATGAGTCTATACTTCATCCATCCAAGCAATGGAGTAACTAAAACAAGTTTAGACGCTGGATCAACGCGTGATCATCAGTGATTGGTCAGCGTAAGGAAGCTTTTTTTATTTTACCCAATAGATGCGAATGTGCTTGATGATCCAGCGTCTAACCTTGTTTTGGTTACTCCGTTGGTTAGATGGATGAAGTATAGTAGCGTCGAAATTTGCGTTTTGTTTAGGGCATCACCAACGGGGCGGAATGGTATCCGCTGACGGGTGGCATGCAGGATTACAACTACGTGTGGTACGGATGCATGGAGGTGACTCTGGAAGTGTCTTGTTGCAAATATCCACCCGCTCACGAGTTGCCGAAATACTGGGAGGACAACAAACAGGTAACGCGCTAAAAATAATGACAGATTTGAAAAGATCGTCAAAAAATAAGTCGAAACGGACATTAAATTTTCTTAATTTCGTTCTGGTTTAATTAAAAAATGTATAATTAAGTTGAAAAAAGTCATACGTCATATGTCACTATTTAAAAATTCTGGAATTAAAAATATCTGGAATGGTTTACGCTCTGAAGTTTGAAAAAATCAGCGGTAAGGAATCTGGTTCAATCCCACGCAGTGCTGAAATTTTTTTTCTTTGGCATTTTTTGTTTTTTTAATGTTTTTTTTTTTTTGTCAAGAATAAAAATATGGCATCATTTTAAAGGCTCTACCTACTAAAGAGATTTTGCGTTATTAAAATTGACACTTACTTGTCGGAGCTTTTATTTAAATAAAAATAAAATTATATCTCAAATAAGCTTCTCTTATTTTAAATATTTCTATTTAACATTTTTTAGACGAAAATATTAGAAAAAAAAGAAAAAATGTCTTTATTGCGCAGGGATTGAACCACATTACTTCCCGCTAAAATTTTTAAATTTCTGAGCGTAAACCATCCCAGTTAACTCCGCCCATTTTACAATTATTAGATAGTGACATAAAAATGACACATTTATGACTCTAAAGTCGCGTCTCGAGTCCCTAGTTACTCCATAACAACCAATGTAAATCTGTCAATTTGAAAGAATCTCCTTAGTTACTCCATAACAACAATGTAAAACTGTCAATTTGAAAGAATCTCCTTAGTTACTCCATAACAACCAATGTAAATCTGTCAATTTGAAAGAATCTCCTTAGTTACTCCATAACAACCAATGTAAATCTGTCAATTTGAAAGAATCTCCTTAGTTACTCCATAACAACAATGTAAAACTGTCAATTTGAAAGAATCTCCTTAGTTACTCCATAACAACCAATGTAAATCTGTCAATTTGAAAGAATCTCCTTAGTTACTCCATAACAACAATGTAAATCTGTCAATTTGAAAGAATCTCCTTAGTTACTCCATAACAACCAATGTAAATCTGTCAATTTGAAAGAATCTCCTTAGTTACTCCATAACAACCAATGTACATCTGTCAATTTGAAAGAATCTCCTTAGTTACTCCATAACAACAATGTAAATCTGTCAATTTGAAAGAATCTCCTTAGTTACTCCATAACAACAATGTAAATCTGTCAATTTGAAAGAATCTCCTTAGTTACTCCATAACAACCAATGTAAATCTGTCAATTTGAAAGAATCTCCTTAGTTACTCCATAACAACCAATGTAAATCTGTCAATTTGAAAGAATCTCCTTAGTTACTCCATAACAACCAATGTAAATCTGTCAATTTGAAAGAATCTCCTTAGTTACTCCATAACAACAATGTAAAACTGTCAAAAGTGAAAGAATCTCCTTAGTTACTCCATAACAACCAATGTAAATCTGTCAATTTGAAAGAATCTTCTTAGTTACTCCATAACAACAATGTAAAACTGTCAAAAGTGAAAGAATCTCCTTAGTTACTCCATAACAACCAATGTAAATCTGTCAATTTGAAAGAATCTCCTTAGTTACTCCATAACAACCAATGTAAATCTGTCAATTTGAAAGAATCTCCTTAGTTACTCCATAACAACCAATGTAAATCTGTCAATTTGAAAGAATCTCCTTAGTTACTCCATAACAACAATGTAAAACTGTCAAAAGTGAAAGAATCTCCTTAGTTACTCCATAACAACCAATGTAAATCTGTCAATTTGAAAGAATCTTCTTAGTTACTCCATAACAACAATGTAAAACTGTCAAAAGTGAAAGAATCTCCTTAGTTACTCCATAACAACCAATGTACATCTGTCAATTTGAAAGAATCTCCTTAGTTACTCCATAACAACCAATGTAAATCTGTCAATTTGAAAGAATCTCCTTAGTTACTCCATAACAACCAATGTACATCTGTCAATTTGAAAGAATCTCCTTAGTTACTCCATAACAACCAATGTAAATCTGTCAATTTGAAAGAATCTCCTTAGTTACTCCATAACAACCAATGTACATCTGTCAATTTGAAAGAATCTCCTTAGTTACTCCATAACAACCAATGTAAATCTGTCAATTTGAAAGAATCTCCTTAGTTACTCCATAACAACAATGTAAAACTGTCAATTTGAAAGAATCTCCTTAGTTACTCCATAACAACCAATGTAAATCTGTCAATTTGAAAGAATCTCCTTAGTTACTCCATAACAACAATGTAAATCTGTCAATTTGAAAGAATCTCCTTAGTTACTCCATAACAACCAATGTAAATCTGTCAATTTGAAAGAATCTCCTTAGTTACTCCATAACAACCAATGTACATCTGTCAATTTGAAAGAATCTCCTTAGTTACTCCATAACAACCAATGTAAATCTGTCAATTTGAAAGAATCTCCTTAGTTACTCCATAACAACAATGTAAAACTGTCAATTTGAAAGAATCTCCTTAGTTACT
Organism: Phyllotreta striolata; assembly: GCA_918026865.1. Classification (NCBI taxonomy): domain Eukaryota; kingdom Metazoa; phylum Arthropoda; class Insecta; order Coleoptera; family Chrysomelidae; genus Phyllotreta; species Phyllotreta striolata. The sequence continues at coordinate 4,830,904 of OU900106.1, forward strand.
CCATAACAACCAATGTAAATCTGTCAATTTGAAAGAATCTCCTTAGTTACTCCATAACAACCAATGTAAATCTGTCAATTTGAAAGAATCTCCTTAGTTACTCCATAACAACAATGTAAATCTGTCAATTTGAAAGAATCTCCTTAGTTACTCCATAACAACCAATGTAAATCTGTCAATTTGAAAGAATCTCCTTAGTTACTCCATAACAACAATGTAAATCTGTCAATTTGAAAGAATCTCCTTAGTTACTCCATAACAACCAATGTAAATCTGTCAATTTGAAAGAATCTCCTTAGTTACTCCATAACAACCAATGTACATCTGTCAATTTGAAAGAATCTCCTTAGTTACTCCATAACAACAATGCAAATCTGTCAAGTTAAAGACGCGACTTTAGAGTCACTCTAAAGTTATACATGAGTCGCTGAATACGAGCCAATATGGCTCTTAACTCGGTTCTTACACAATCCGCCAGAGGGCGTCTATTTATCTCGCTTCCAATTAGCAATGCTGATTCCGTTCGTTTTTAGGCTTTGATTAAATTTTTGGGCGAGGCCCATCGAGGCGTCCAGGGATTCGTGATGGACGAAAACGGCAATCCGCTGGAGAAGGCGTCGTTGAAGATCAAATCGCGTGACGTCGGCTTCCAAACGACCAAGTACGGCGAATTCTGGAGGATCCTCTTGCCGGGCAAGTACAAAATGGAGGTAAGAGCGCTATGTACATACACTCCTGGACCTAATTAACGCAACATCATAAATTTGCCACATTTTTGATGCTATTTTTTGTTTGAATTTATGATCCGATTTGGATGATTTTTTTTGTATTATAGGTTGGTTCCTTGACAATGTCATCATTTTCGCTGTATATGATAAAATGATCCTTTTCGATTATACCGGGTGTAATAAAAATGTAATGTTTTTTTTTCCGAAAATTCGTATCACCCTTTGGAGTATACTAGCAAACGAGACATATAGCAGTTGACATTAGACGGTAGATCCATCTTTTGTCAACATTTTCTTTTTTGATTTACTTCATTATCTCTGTTATTAAAGAAGATGTGCCATTTTATAGCGTAACATGTTTTAATACACTGTATTATTCAAAACATTCTTTGTTAAATGTTTTCAAGTAGGCTTTGGACCTTTTCTGACATTTCAAGCGATGTGTCAATATCGAATACATTATTTGTTATCTGTATAACAAAATAATTCCTGCTCGCTTTGATGAATGAAAACAAAATTAACGAATTACTTTATTTCATAAAGTAAAATTAAGAGTTTATTAAACACATTTTTTTGGAAACGAGCGAAACAAGAAAAGAACATAAATCAAAAACAATAAAATTAATGAATTTATAATGCTATTAACGTGTATGCCCACCTCTAATTCGAATCATTGCTCCATTGCAATATGACTCATTGAATAGCCTTCATCCACCAAAGTTAAGGCTTTTACTGCTTCTTCGGTCGATAAATTTTTTGGACGATTCATTTTTCAAGATTAAAATAACAAATAATGTATTCGATATTGACACATCGCTTGAAATGTCAGAAAAGGTCCAAAGCCTACTTGAAAACATTTAACAATGAATGTTTTGAATAATAAAGTCTATTAAAACATGTTACGCTATAAAACGGCATATCTTCTTTAATAACAGAGATAATGAAGTAAATCAAAAAAGAAAATGTTGGCAAAAGATGGATCTACCGTCTAATTTCAACTGCTATATGTCTCGTTTGCTAGTATACTCCACAGGGTGATACGAATTTTCGGAAAAAACATTACCTTTTTATTACACCCGGTATAATCGAAAAGGAACATTTCATCATAAACAGCGAAAATGATGACATTGTCAAGGAACCAACCTATAATACAAAAAAAAAATCATCCAAATCGGATCATAAATTCAAATAAAAAATAGCATAAAAATGTGGCAAATTTATGATGTTGCGTTAATTTTGTCCAGGAGTGTGTATAAATCTGAGAAAAAAAATATTTCTGGGATTATTACAAATATTTATTTTGATGACAAATAAAATAATTCTCACATTATATTCCAGGTGTACGCTGACGGTTACATACCCGAAGAGATACCGTTCATAGTCGTCGATCAGCATCCCACGTTGTTGAACATAACGTTGCGAGGAGCTAAGGTAAATTGTTTTTAAGGGATAAATACCCGCCGGGTACCGATTCTTGAATCATTCCAATGAGAACTGTTCCCATGGGAATATCCCATGGGAGTTTCCTCCCACAAAAGCTTTAAACCGTATTCTCGAGCGATGGAAAGTCTCTCGATGTGAGGCGCAATGTTGCCAAGTGTAAATAGAACATTGGGTCTACTATTGGTCTAAACCTTAAAGGTAATTAGCCATTTCTACTTTTTTCAATTAAATAAAGAAGAAGAGACCCTGAAATTTTGAATATAGACGATTCGGGTTAAGATCGCAGCGTCATGGTGGTGATAGCTGAAAGCTAGCTAAGTACCATTATACTGGTGTTTACGTTTGTGGTGTATAACATAGACAACATACTAATAAGACGGGAAACTCTCGTGAAAAATTTGTGTCCGAAATATGTGCTGCCATCTTTATTCGTCATACAGTACTGAAGTAATTTATATACAGGAATTTTTCATTTTTATGACTTTTTTTTAGGCGGGAATTTAAAAATTATGGTTGATTTCGTTGGATTGAAACAATTTATTTGAACCACATATTACAGGTGAATTATCTAATTAAATGTAATTCACCTATAATATATTGTTCAAATAAATTGTTTCACTCCATAGCAGGTAATGGAGTGAAAAAAAACGTTTGAAAATAATATAAATGTATAAAATATATAATAAAATATAAAATTATGGCATTGACTTGCGATGAATCCTTTGGTTGCTCGTTCAAATTGCTAAACATTTTTTCGAAAGTATTTATGGGTGCCCCAACTTATAGGTGCCCTTTTAAGAGCGAATTTAGTAAATAAGTATATACAACGTAAAACTTGTCGAATCCATACAAAAGCAATTTAAATATTAGAATATAAAATATCTTACCTTAATTTTAGCATCTTTAGCATCTAGTGCATTGAGGCACACAACAACTACGTACCATCTTAATTTTTTTAATTAAAACACAGTATACAGTTAAACAAACAGTAACAGTCAAACGAATTAGAAAAAAACCGAAAACAACCAAAATGCCGAATGGCAAAAACGAAACATACGTAAATTTATTCAATTTATTTTGAAATTTAAAATAAACGACCGCGTCAACTTGTCAAAAACATACTGGACTCCTTCTAGTTCATCCAAATTAGTTGGCGTCATTTTTTCGAATAGCTCATCTTAAACATAAACAAAGGAAAAAGAAGAACAGTACTGTATGACGAATTTAGATGGCGCTCAAAATCGGGCACCGATTAATTCAAGTATAAGTGCTCACCCCCTGATTGAAAGTTAGAGAGTTAATGCAAGTCAACTGATCAGTAAGCAATTGCAAAGTGTAGTTCTCCTCAAGTTAATGGTTGTACTTCGTAACACTTGTTCGCCAATAAAGCTGCCGTTCTCTCCAAATGTGGTTTTACAACAGGAGTATCGTTCCAATGATTCAAGAATCGGGGCCCCCCGATGGTAATTCGGTGATGGTACACAATGTTGTTGTAAATATTTCAGCCCTGGCAATATTTTTCGCCGCCCGTCACCTCACCGCCCAAAACAATTATCTCTAACGATAACGCTAACGCTAACGCTAACGCGCAACATGTCGAAAGCGATCCCGTCACGTTTCCTGTAGATTAATCGCCAATGTAAGTAACACCTCGAATCGAATCCCCGACATCTTTTAAATGCATGTGCTTGGGGAAGTGTAGATGTATCAAAGGGGTAGGTTGGAAAAGATGGCGGAAATACTAACGGGGTTCCCGTTATTGTCTGGGGTAGCATCTCTACAGGGCTTTTCACGGTAACCGTCCATTAGAAGAAGTATCTTAATAATGAAAAGACTTAAAAATCTGAAAGTTTGGTTATAGTGTTTTTTGGATAATATGAATTGATTTAAAATATTTTCATTTTGATTACACTTCCGGTTATACCGGAAGTTAACACCAACTTCGTTATTTTATATGAAAAGTGTAATTTTTAACTTCATTTTTGAATTCTATGGCCTTTTTTAACTTGACTTTGATAATAACACCGTATGCCAAAAATGCACCATTTTTAAGATATTACAATTTTTTCGATATTTTTTGAAAAAACAGTCAAATGTATTTTCTGTTATATCTCTGTTAATAATGCAGCTAGAAGCTTGAAATTGAGTATCGATGATGTCCAGACATACTACTAAATGAAACTAAACTGTATTTTCAGAATCCATGTACAGGGTGTTTAAAATTGTCTGAACAACAAGGCCAAATTAAAGTGGTCATAACTTTGTTATTTCAAAGGGATCACACTATATTTTTTAACAGTGACCAATGCAGTTTTTTAAGCCCTTTCGATCCATATGGGTATTCCCTTTACCAAAATCCAGTAGTTTTTGAAATAATCGAAGTTTTATTAAATAAGGTATGAATTTTCTTTTTTTTTTGAGTTATCTAGTTGGCCATTTGATGACCTTATGTCAATCCGACAAATGAAATCAGTTCTTGAAATTATAGCAAAAATGTCAATGTTGGATTATGACAATCAAGATTTTTTAAATTTATTACTTATTTAAGGTTCATTATTGTTTACTTATTGTTATGTATTTGCTGTTTCAAATTTATCTTTTACTTATTTTCAATTGAAATTAGTTTATGAAATAAACTAATAATAAACAATATGAAAATATACAGGGTGTTCCATTTGAAAAAATAAAGAAATTTGATATTTTTGAATCTTAACTGTTCGTACTTTTTATACACACCCTGTATGCAATAGAGAGTATTTTTAAACCAATTTAATTACCTCTATAACCTTAATGGTAGTCACCTTACACAAACCATTTCATTAACTTTAAGGGTTTACTCGTAAAAAGATAATTTATAAGGGTCTACAACTGTCAATTTTTTCATTAAAAAAAATATCTCACAAAGTATGCATTTTTTGAAAAAATGTTTTAAACAAAAATACTCTTAAATTTAGCGTAGAATTTTTAAAAAAAACATAAATGTCGCATTGACATAAGGTCATCAAATGGCCAACTAGATAACAAAAAAAAATCATACTTTATTTAATAAAACTTCGATTATTTCAAAAACTACTGGATTTAGGTATAGGGAATATCAATATGGATCGAAAGAGCTAAAAAAACGGCATTAGTCACTGTTAAAAAATACAGGGTGATCCATTTGAAAACACAAAGTTATGAGCACTTTAATTTGGCCATGTTTGTCAGACAATTTTAAACGCTCTGTACATGGATTCTGAAAATACAGTTTATTTTCATTTAGTAATATGTATGGACATCATCGATACTTAATTTCAAGCTTCTAGCTGCATTATTAACTGTTTTTCCAAAAAATATCAAAAAAATTGTAATATCTTAAAAATGGTGCATTTTTGGCATATAGTGTTATTATCAAAGTCTAGTTAAAAAAGGCCATAGAATTCAAAAATGAAGTTAAAAATGGCACTTTCCATATAAAATAACGAAGTTGGTGTCAACTTTCGGTATAACCGGAAGTGTAATCAAAATGAAAATATTTTAGATCAATTCAAATTATCCAAAAAATACTATAACCAAAATTTCAGATTTTTAAGTCTTTTCATTATTGAGATACTTCTTATAATGGACGGTTACCGTGAAAAGCCCTGTATAATACTTGGACCATTTGGATTTGAAATTTAGAAAATATGCAGCACTTTTTCCCGATTGATACCAGATAATATAATTCGCAGTTGGGTCACTCTGGCGCTGACCCACTCAAATGCTATTTTAACCCATCGCTTATTCTAATCTCGCTATTACTAATCTATACTTCTGTAATGTAGCATCTGTTGGTCTTAGTTTATCGAGTTACATCAAGGCAACAGTTAGACATATTGCCAATTTTCAATAATTTTGGTGTAACGATGAAATTAGTGAAATGAAAAAGCTGTAAAGGCCGTCTTACAGCAAGGCGAGAATTGGCAACATGTTGCATGCGACTTGTTGCCTTAACGCATATACATATAAATATACAGGGTGTCCCAATAGTGCGGTAAAGCCCATTTACTCAGTTATTATAATAGATACGAAAAAATGGTAAATATGAAAAATTTTAAGCACCTTTAGGCGCATAATTTTGAATTATTTCGAAATATAGAGGGTGGCCCATAAATCGAAGCCATACCAAACATACCTTTTTTTAAAGGCAATGATATCTTTTTTATTTCATATTTGATTTCAGCTCGTTTCCACGAGTTTCTCAATATAAAATTTCATATGACTATACTGAGTATTTAAAAAGTTATGGCCATTTTTATGTTCATATCGACATGATTTCAAGGCTTTGTATATCAGAATCTGTATCAGATAATGTGAATTTTTCTGTGTTAGCATTTTTTGAAAATGGTCCATTTTCACAAAAAAATAGTTACATTCTGACAAAATTACAATTTGTATACAGGGTGAGTCAAAACCGCAACATAATAATTACTCGCTTAATTTAAATGGAACACCCTATATTAATAATATCCAATGGGAAGTCTATTTCTTACTGAATCATTTTTCATAACATTTCCTTATACCTAACTGTCCCTGTTTCTAAGATATTTTCAGTTTTATTAAAAAATGTCCAGTTTTTGATATTATAATTTCATTTTGATCTAATTACCAATGATGTTGTCGACCTTTTTTGCAAAATAATAGTAGAAAATGTAATATCGATTAATTAACGATCATTAACTACCCGAAATATTTGGTAATTTTTAAATTAAACTTTAAATTATTATAATTTTAATTTAATCTAGTTACCTCTATGACGTCATCATCTACGAACTTTGCGAATTTTACTTATTGAACTCATGTCACTTTAAATTATAGAATAACTAAAAATTTAGGGTACCTGCTAATGATATTTGATTAATCATTAATCGATATTTAATTTTCTACTATTATTTGGCAAAAAAAGTTCAACGACGTTATTGGAAATTAGAATAAAATGAAATTACAATACGAGTAATATCGAAAAGTGGACATTTTTTTATAAAATGTCCACTATAAAATGTCCCCCCCTTTATTTTTTGAACGGATCAACTTAGAAAATTTAAATTTAGGATAACAAAACTAATGCATGATTACTATATTTTGGAGTAAAATTGACAGATGAAAATTTTAAGATTGCGACTCGGCGCCATATTGAGAAATAAATTTTAATAGAAAGGGGGGTCTTGTGACACATCATTTTGAAGCTCCTGACAAATACTGTACAACCCTGGAATATAAAGTCAATATCTGCACCCATTACAAAATGGCGGAACATTTAATATTTACTCATATTTATATGTATATGCCTTAACTTGCACCTTGAAATGAATGAAATTAATTCAACGATTGACATTGAAAATGTTTAGAGAAAAGAAGGACAATTTTACCAAGCGCCGCCTCCGCCGATGTACCACCGACCGATTTACCAACAACAACATGCGCAGGAGACCGGCATCATGTCATCGATAACCAACGGTCTGTCGAATCTAGTGAATTATTTCGGTTAGAAAATTCTCGAAGAGTAGTTTATTTAGAAAGTATTCTGTAGTAATTCGATTTAGAGATTAAGGTCGTAGAGTTCAACGACACCCGAGTGGATGAGTTGATTAGTTTTTGTTCGCGCTATTCTATCCCGTAGACAGTGTTGTTAAGTAATTAATTACAAGTAATTGAAAAAGTAATTGAATTACTTTTATTGTAATTGGGGCGGTAATTAATTACAAGATCCTCAATAGACCTATTCAGTTTACGAAAGAGAGTGATGGAGTTATTTGATTAACATAAGAGAATAAAAGAAGCAAATATGTTTTACGCGCAATCTGTGGAACCATTTAAAATCTGCGCAAACGTAAGTGCAAGAGAGATGAGATATTTGGCCTATTTCATTGCGGATTGACAGACACATTGAATGATTCTTAGATGAAAATTGTTTTAAATATAAAAAAGAAGAGACCATCTTCAATCTTAACCCTATTTTGTTGGTTGTTTCCGTTTGATGTTTGTTTATGTTCAGTGTGTATTATTTTTAACAGTATTTCTTTGTATTATTTAGTATATTTATTTATAAAGGTTATAATTTTTTATATAGGTCAATGGGATTATTTCTTTGAAATATAAAATGGCAAGCCGATCAAAAAGCATTTTGGGAAACTTTGTACTAACCTCTTACTCTTTCTTAGACTTGACGACCTGCATATATTTTTTAACCCTAATCCCCTTTCTGGGCGGTAAAAACAAATTTGTATCGAGTCCATTACAAATTAAATCCGACGGATTGTTGGATAATGACAAATGACGTCTGAAGTATGTCTTAAGTTGTCGTTGTCTAGTTGTCAAAACGGTATTTTACCTGAGGTGCGTTCGTTTGTTCGTTTAGATGTCAAGTTAATTATCCACAGTATGCGCGCGCAGCACAGGTTAAACTGAATAGGTCTATTGTAATTCAATTACTCCTTTCGTTACAATTCATAGACCTATTAACTATGGACGCGGTTTAGACAAAGAGGTAGTGTTGTCGATGAATGAGAGAGATGCAGCTAGTTTGGGCAAATGGCAATGAGAGATTGGACAATGCTTTAGCCAATAGTAAGAAAGCAAAAGACCACGTGAGTAACGTTTTCAGATATGCAAGGTAGCTGGGGTAGAGGAGGGCAGCTTATGGTAGAATAGGGTTGAGGAGTGCAGCGGAGGGTATTGTGATTTATTATTTTTTTGCCGAGCAAAATGCATTTTTCAGCTGAGCCTAAATTCCCACGCATTTGCAAATATAGTTCTTATTTTGTATTGTTAATTGGAACATCCTACCTATTAGCCAGTACAGATTTCGCAATTTAAGACCTAACTGCTTTTTCTTGTAAAAAATATACTTCTTCCAGGTCATTCTTCTGTCCAAGTGGATACCAAGATAAAAACAATATTTAAATATTAAGCGTATAAATATTTTAACAGATTAATAGCCCTTTTCCACGCACCCTGTATATATTTTATATTTTTTTTGATCCCGCCTACTTTTAGCCCAAACTAGCTCCATCTCTCACGGACCTCTCTCTCTATCATTGGGAACGCTGAATAACCTCAAAATAACGATAGTGCCGCGTCCATACTTAATAGGTCTATGTTACAATTACATTTCAATAACATTGGACACAAAAGTACTTATTTAATATTTTCAATACGTGGAAAGTTTAATTCCGATTGCAAATCCCTAAATAATTATTTAAAACTGACACCAAGGCAAAGTAATTGTGATTGTAATTGTAATTGTAACTTTAATTGTAATTAATTACATATTATAAAGTAATTTTAACATCACTGCCCGTAGAGGTGATGAATCTACTCGAAACTGCGGAAATTCAGGTTGTACCATGACGAGTACTATGATGATAAATTACGTATGGTACAGCCTGTATTAAGGTACCTGAACTTTGAATTTATTAAACGTTCGAAATAGAGAAACCAATCCACTTTTAGCGACCCTTATACGAGGGTGGGGTGAAAAGTTCTCGACTCAGAGCGCTCTAATCGGCGAAAATAATTTGTGAAAACATTTCGTCGTTTTTAATGGATGAGAATAATAGAAATTACCATAATTCCCACAATTTTGGTCATTTATATTTTCTATTAAACGAGAAATGATCAAATTAATTTCAGAAAAACTTGTACTAATGACAGCGACGAAGAACATCACTTCGGACTGTCAAAGTTGTCATTTCCGTTACTATGGGATATGTTGACATTTAATTTGATGTACAGGGTGTTTTTTCATTAAGGAAATCGGAAAAATTGATATACGTTTTTTTTATCTTAAATGAAAAATTAGGTTTGTTCCTACAGAAAGTCACTGATTTGTTACCAATAAGTTTCTGACTCTTCTATTTCGCATGCGCGGTTTAGGATTGAATGGTGTAATCAAATTTCAGATTTCTTGCTGGAACAGTCTTTACATTTATTACATATATTCACCAAATATCAAACAAAAATACAACAAACAACAAAACCTAATAATTAACCAATATTCAGAAATACAAATTAAACCCTAATTGAAAATGCGCTTACGCCGGATTCTAAATCTCTGTACTATCAGCAAATTTTTCTGACTATCACAAAACCAGTCCCTTGAACTGTTGGAACAATAAATTGTTAACCAAGTCAGAATCAGAGATGTCTGTGGAGTTTGTTGGAACGCCTAAATTATTACTGCGCAGACTCCTGACGTCCACCGGCTATTTCTGACTGTTGTAGGAACAAACCTATTGTTTCTTTTTTTGAAACGTTTATAATTAATTTTAGAACTGTATAGAATCATTTATAACTGTCTACAACCATTTAGAATGCTTCAAAGCCATTTAGAACCCTCCAGAATCATTTAGAATTGTATCGAACTGAAGATTTCGACTTAATAATAAGAACAATCAGGTCGATTCTGTTCGTATATTGTTATGAATCTTGCTATGATAACCATGTTGTTATATGTTCAAGTTATAACAATATTGCCAAAAATTTTCTTATTCTGTTTCGATTAGTTTAGCAATGTTGGTTATATTTTTAACGCTTGACCATATTGCTAAAAACGTGCTGTCATTAGTGAAAAATAGAGCTGACAACACTGTAATTATCTGAATATAACCGAAAAAAGAAGAATCCTCCCTAAAAATTATTATTTTACGATTACAATTGACGCCATTGAAGGCAGCTTTTCTGTGTTTCTGTGTTTAATGTTGCTTCTTCAAATGGAAGTAATAGTAATAGTAATAGTTAAAAAAATTAAAAAATTTAAAACCTAAAAAATTATGAGTCATTATTTTTATAATACATTTCTGAACCAGCGCAACTTGTAGATGAAAAGGTGTTGTATCTCTTCGGAATGGTTCTTCTAGAACCTCTGATAACTGTTAAATTAAATTTAAAGCTGAAGCCTTATTTAAGTTTTATAAATTTTTCATTTAGCAAATCAAAAAGGGGTTACTTGTATCTCGTATTTGCAAAAAATGTAAACTCTTAACTCATATAGTAAAGAAAAAAGATCGAATTAGCCATATTGCTATCAAATAGCAAGTACAAAAATGACATTGTTCAAATAGCAAGATTTATAATAAGATATCTTTACTAATGACAGATCATATTGTTTAAATTACACGAACAGAATTGGTTATTTCTTAGGACATTGCTATAACAATATCTTTACAAAATAGCCAATAACCATATTGCTATTTACAAACAGAATCGACCTAAATGTAATTTTTCAACAGAAAATCACGGTCTTTCCTCGCCAGGCCGATAACTTTTCACCTTACCCTTATAGACTGTAATAATATAGTAATCTTTTTGAAAGTTAGTCTACTCATATCGAATAACCTATAATTAGTAATAGAGTACATATTTATTTGTTGTTTATTTATAAGCACCTATTTTTCTATAAGTTAAATGCAATAAAATGTATCTTGTTGACGTTTGAGGTTTTCTTTAACAAATAGCAAATAACCCGAATTATAGCAAAAAAAATACCTTTTATTAATAAGATTTATAAGATCTATTAGGTAATCTAGGATTCCTCCGGAGGCGAGATGTCTTTGACTCGCTGGAAAGCCGATATCAACGCGGTCAGTTGGAGATTCTCGTTTGCGCCTGCGCACAAACGGTATTCGATATCTGACAACGTCGCCAGGAGATCGATCATGAGATCGAACGGGAATTCAACTAAAAAATAAAAAAAAACGAATTAAATACAACGTACGTTAAAATCATAGAGAATATAGACTGGAAAAAGCGTGTATTCATAGATGGCACAAATTGAATTTTGCGCATACTGTCACTTGTCATTAAGGGTAGATACCAGTGTTGCCAGATGTAGCGGAATTTAAACACAGCGTTGCCAGAAGTAACGGAAATCCACTACTTTTAGGCGATCTTGTGTAGGCCTTGTATAGTTAAAACCTTATATGCTAATAGTATATATGATCTAAGGTTAAAATAAACGACTAAATAAATAAACGATACGAAATAAAATAAATGTTAACAAAATGAATGAAATTTTCTATTACTACAAGTATCAAAAATTTTAAATCATAATAAAAATATACCATATGACCGAATTATTCCGCAGCAAGCATTAGAATTAGAATCTCAATCAATTCTATAAGATAGTAAGGAACAGGAACTTGTTTATCGGTTATTCGCTTCGCTTCGTGCGAATACCGGGCATTTGCTCTCTTTATTCCTTACATAACAAAAGTTCAATTAGCTATCTCATTAGTTTCATTGATTTTTCTACCTTAAATGACATGACAATGTCAAAATTGTCAAATCTGTCAAATTCAATTTGTTCCATTATTTTCACGCGCATCCGTATGCTTTTGCCACTCTATATTTCTCTATGGTTAAAATTTGTAATTAAATGCCAATGCCCGGTTTCCCTGAACTGAACAATTCAGTTCGAAATCTTCTTCTTTTTTTTTGAGACATTAGAATTCTAAAGGTCGGTTTATCAGAAACATTTGCTTAAACTGTTAAATAGCTAACTGAAGATTAAAAGTTTTGGTGAAACGTTAAAATATTTAACTGGAGTTTAAAAGTTATTCATCGAACCTTAGATCATATACAGGGTGACCCAGGGTCGCGTTAAAGTCCCATAACTTTTTACCTAATTGAGATGTCGACTTGATTTTTTTTTTCAAAGGTGAAATTATAAGAAATTCCGAAATTAAAAGAAAACTAGCAGGTAAAAATATTGACAATGTTATATCGTTAGAAAGGCAATAAAATTTCCTACAAGATGGTGTACAAAAAAGTAGGTAGTTTCATTTAAAAAAATCAAGTTACCTTTAATTGAAATTTTGTAAATTTGCTTATCGATATCTAAGAACACAAACAGTATTCAATTATGAATCCATGTCACACAGTAGTACATTTCATGTTTACTAATAACCCAGAGTCACGGCCTTCTAAGTTTTACAAAAGCGGCAATATTCATTTTTTTTTTCAAACCTCTACTTTTTTCGAAAATGTCGAATTGCCACTAAACGATTGGTTTTAGGTATAATGTATGGTACATAAAGTCACACTAATATTCACTAAAGAATTCAAAAATGTTATAATATACAGGGGGTTCCATTAAAAAAAAAAAGGTAACTTTAGTGAATTTTTAATACTGAGCCACCCTGTATATAGACGAAACTATTTTAATAATATGCAGTATTATTGTACCTACCTTTTGAAAAAAAAATCAAGTCGATATCTCAATTAGGTAAAAAGTTATGGGACTTTAACGCGACCCTGGGTCACCCTGTATACTAACGTGGATGCATAAATGCCATAAGAATTACATTTACGTTCCTGTTGCCAACATCTACAACATGCCTAAATTATACTCTCTTTTTTTACTCTATGGAATTCAGCATAGATTTATCTTTGTTTTGGTCTGCCAATTGAGCATGCGCTTTAAAAATCTGAAAGTATTTATTAGTATACAACAGATACATTAGAAAATTCGCCCTTGTTGCCAGGTTCACACATTTGTTGTAATTTTTCACTCTTTTAATATGTACGATGTACGATAAAAATATTTTTATTTATTATCTAAAATAATTGTTTTGAAATGCAGTAATACTATTTAAATGCGTATACATTTTAATTAACTAATTATTGTACAAAACAGCTGCTCGATTACTGATTTGTAGTAAAAGAAAAATAGAAATAAGAAATAGCTATTAGACATTTGGCAATGTTGATGCGTCCTTTTTTGGCACTGGCATTGACACTATGACATTTGACATTTGCTTCATAACTGTCATGGCGTCGTATTATTATTTATATTTGGATTTTTGATTATTGAATTGGTTTGTGTTTAGTGTTTGCGGTTTATACATAACACTGAGGTAAACAACAAGCATCTTAAAATAGTTTTGAAGCATGAATATTTAAATTTGTCGCTAACTATATACGTCAAAATTGTCAAAGGCTCCAAGACAAAGACACACCGTTAGAAACTAGCGAGTGTCAAACAAGGACGGGTCATAAAAGTACGTCGTGAATATGTTAGCAACAGAGTTTATCGCTGTCGACTCGTCCACGTTAGTATATACAGCGTGTCTACTTAAGTTGGCAACATATGGGAAACTTTTTTATTATTAATTTTAGGAAAAAAGTTATTCTTTATAAAAAGTTCTGCATGATCTGAAACCGTAGAAACAATCATCAAATATCAAATTTTTTTATTCGTATACGAGGTTTGTCAAAAAATCTGATTGTAAACAAATGTTTCATTTCGTCCAGAATGTAATAAGCAAATTTTTACAAAACAAAATTTATTACACATCTAATGAATACACAATTAAAATTAAAATAATTTCAAGAACAATGTAATCAGATCCATCTACCTCAACTTATTTTTAAATCTTTAGAAACTTAAGTAATGTCTAAGTTTGCATATTAAGTGATACATGTTTTTTGAATTATCTTTTAACTATTATCAATAATTAATAATAAACAGTAATCTCTTATTTTTATTGAACAGTTGATGTGTAATAAACATTGTTCTTGAAATTATTTTTATTTTAATTGTGTATTCATTAGATGTGTAATAAATTTTGTTTTGTAAAAATTTGCTTATTACATTCTGGACGGAATGAAACATTTATGTTTACAATCAGATTTTTTGACAAACCTCGTATACGAATAAAAAAATTTGATATTTGATGATTGTTTCTACGGTTTCAGATCATGCAGAACTTTTTATAAAGAATAACATTTTTTCCTAAAATTAATAATAAAAAAGTTTCCTATATGTTGCCAACTTAAATAGACACGCTGTAGATTTATAGATTCATTTGTTGTTGGTGAAACCGGGCACTAGTCCCTTAATTAAAACGCTTTTGAATAAAATTTACTTCGATGGATGTATTTGTGCACTTCGGTGAGGATGTCGTGAAGAGCCAGGCCTTTGATCATCTTCAATTCTCTAATATCTGAAAACCAATACGTTGTAATTAAATGACAAACGGGCGTTCGTTTGGATTATACTTTTGTAGGTATCGGAGAAATTTTCGTTGAGCAACCATTTGACGATGTTTTCGATGTCGGTTCTCAGGGGATGTCCAACGCACGTGTACACGTTGTCCTCGGTCACGTTCTTGTAGGCTAGCCAGGTACTTTGGAGAACGTTCAGTACTTTGCGCATGTCTCCGTTGGCTAAAGTCAACAGTGCCTTTTTGCCATCTTCTGTGATGGTTACTCTAGAAACAGTGTTGTTAAGTTATAGTTAACTACAAGTAGTTAAAAATGTAGTTCAACTAAAGGACATTCGCGCTCGCTAGGCAATGACGTCACAAGTCGACATGTTGCAACGTTGCCGGGTTGAAATGAAAATCTTGATGTGACAGATATGTTTAATTGTAAGGTTATGTTTACTTTCATTGTTTAGAAATTAAAAAGAGGAAATGCATTAGGCTGCAATCCGATTGACGGGAGAGGTGTTTATTTGCAACCCTTCACAACCCTATAAAACAGAAATATACATTTAAAAAACTATTTGTAAGTTTAACATAACCTATAAATTTCAATTTGCTGAACTATCGAAAATATTGATCGGGAATTAATCGGGAAAAAAGGGCATCGTCCCGTTCCGTCCCAAAATAGGTCGAAAAACACCGAAAATCTCGGGAGAAACTGTCGATAAATGTACATAAACCGCACGAAAAACTATCTAGATCGAACGAAAAATACAAAACCTACTCGTAAACTTGAAAAAATACAGGAAATCGCACAAAAACAACAAGTTGTAGTCATAACCTGTCAAAGTGTCAACTACAAAGCGCCGCTAAATATTGCAAATGTTGAGACTAAATGCATGACAACATCGCTTTCGACTTTCAACTACGCGTCGTTAAATTCCCCTAGTCAAATGGGAGAATTAACATTGACACTAGGGAAATGTTGAACTACGTGAAAATTAATGACGTCGGCTAAAAATGACGTCATTGCCTAACGAGCGCGAATGTCCTTTACTTTTAATGTATTTAAATAACCAACTAACTACTTTTGTAAGTCCGGACTTCTTCTTCTCAATATCTGCAAAATTATTAGGTTTAGGTATAGGGAAGTAAACATGAACTTCCCTTATTTTTGACCGCTGATTTCATTAAAATTGAAAAAAATGGGTGGTTCCGTTTAAAAAAATGAAGAAATTTGATATTTTCGATGTTCAACTTTGTACAATTTTTATACACACCCTGTATAAAATAAAAAGTTTTTCAATACAGGTCCAAATACCTTTTTACCTTGCTAGTAGCCCCCCTACAGAAACCGTTTCCATATCTTTAAGGGGATCCCCGTAAAAAAATAATTTATAAGGGCCTGCATCGGACAAATTTTTCAAATAAAAATGTTTAACTCAAAAAGTATGCATTTTAGGAAAAAGTGTTTTAGACAAAAGTACCCTGAAATTTTACGTAGATTTCGAAAATATAATAATATACAGGGTGTTCTATTTGAACAAAGTTGATGCCTACTTCCGGTACAACCGGAAGTGGTATGACTGTCAAAATATTTTTAAGAAGTTCGACTTATTGCATAACATATGTATACTAAATTTTCATCAAATCGGATAAGTAGTTTCCAATATACAGATAGTTTAAGCTCGTCGTGACACACCCTGTATAAAAGCAATTATAAATGTTCAAAACACAACCTTAGGAACCATTTTTAAATTCAAATTCATTAAAAAGGTTAGACAACAGTTCTTATGTGACACTTTTGTCACTGTTTGTAGTGTTTGTTGCCAACCTAATTTGACTTCTGCCGCTACCCCCCATAGAGAAATATAGAGTGGCAAAAGCATACGGATGCGCGTGAAAATAATGGAACAAATTGAATTTGACAGATTTGACAATTTTGACATTGTCATGTCATTTAAGGTAGAAAAGTCAATGAGAATAATGAGATAGCTAATTGAACTTTTGTTATGTAAGGAATAAAGAGAGCAAATAGTCATGCCCGGTATTCCCACGAAGCGAAGCGAATTTTAATATCGGCCGGCAACCGATAAACAAGTTCCTGTTCTTTACTATCTTATAGAATTGATTGAGATTCTAATTCTAATGCTTGCAGCGGAATAATTCGGTCATATGGTATATTTTTATTATGATTTAAAATTTTTGATACTTGTAGTAATAGAAAATTTCATTCATTTTGTTAACATTTATTTTATTTCGTAACGTTTATTTATTTATTCATGTATTTACCCCTTAGATCATAAGATTTTAACTATATAAGTCCTACACAAGATCGCCCAAAAGTAGTGGATTTCCGTTACTTCTGGCAACGCTGTGTTAAAATTCCGCTACTTCTGGCAACACTGGTATCTACCTTAAATGACAAGTGACAGTATGCGCAAAATTCAATTTGTGCCATCTACGAATACACGCTTTTTCCACTCTATATTCTCTATGCTACCCCCTGATTAAGTTATTCTGGGGAAAAGTACCGAATTCCGTGTAAACAAACACGCCCGATCCGAAAATCGACGTTTCGACTTTAGGAAATATCATCTTCAGCGTCAAATGAGCAAAAATAAACTGTATTTTTCTTTTTGAGGTTGTTAAATAATGATTAATGATTTGTACTCACTTTTCCTCGTCGACGACGTAGTTCAATCTGGGAAGTATCTGGTCGGGCGAGAGCGGTTTGAATCTGAATTTGGTGCAACGCGATTGCAAGGCCGGTACCAATTTGCTCAAATAGTTGCAGATTATGCAAAATCGCACGTTTTCCGTGTATTTTTCGATGACTGGAAGAACAACACAAAAATGTTACAACTTACACGGCGACGGAAACAAGTATTTCTTTAAACCTTTTATGCCCGATTTCACCAACCAGTTCCTAAAGTTAGGTAATACCTAAACCGGATTTAGGAATTCCTAAGTACAAATTGCGTTTCACCATGCACTAAGTAATACCTAAAGGTAATAGGAAATGCCTAAAGTTAGGACAGTTCACTGGGCTTGCCTAAAACATTTAGGAAATACTTAATCATACTTTTTATGTGATTACATGTGACTTTAGATTTGACTGTCTTTAGACTCTTTTGATGAAAATTTAAAATGGGAGGAGAGTTTTTAGAAACTGGACGAAACTGATTTTTTTTTCGCCTTTTTCGATATATAAAAATACGGCATTACAAATATCAGAAAGAATTGAAGATGATTTTTAATTTGATACACAGGAAGTTTTTGGAACTATTGACCGTACACATGCATGAAAATATCCATAGTCTTGGAGAAGAAGATGTAGAAATATTTTACAAATCGGAAAGGTTATTTTTCTAATAATGTACAGACTACATCTTCAGCAGATTTAAAAATAACTAACATAATTTAAAGATGGCCCGGATCGTCAACATCTCTTCTTTTCTCTCAACATATTCAATTTCGATCTCCGCTTATTCGGTTTACACGTCAAAATTAGCCAATGCTACCAATAAAATTCAAAAAATTGTCGAAATCAAATTTTTACCTAGGTATTTCTTAGTAAGGGATATTTCTAATGTTGGTGAAATTCGATTTAGGTAAGTATTCGATTTAAGTAATTCCTACCTTAGGAATTACCTAGTTAGGAAATACCTAACAACATGTTGGTGAAATCGGGCATTAGTTTTCGTGTTACAGGGTGTTACAGTTTTAGAAAACATAAACCACTGCAACTAATTTGTAAAATCGTGATTTATTTTACATATTTTTTTAAAGTAGGTGAGATGAATAGTCGTATTGAGACACTTACAAAGAACTTTAAAGATAAAATCAAGAGTTTTCTAATAGAAAATCAATTTTACTGGAATATACTGGAATATTTTACTGGAATATAAAGTCAATATCTGCACCTGCTACAAAATGGCGGACATTTAATAATTACCTGAACACATCGACATTTAACGTCATAATTTGAGGAAATAAGCTGAGTTCAGTTCAATAAATACTCAAAATGATTGCCTTGAAATTCTTGATATAAGAACAGCCTATCCGAATATTTTCGAACATAGTAACGTCGATATTTCTACAAATATCTGTAATTCTTTCTCGTATATCCAATATTGAAAGCAGGTTCAGTTTCGTACACTTTTTGCTTCAAATAGCCCCTTCAAATGTCCGCCATTTTGTAGCAGGTGCAGATATTGACTTTATATTCCAGGGTTGTAGAGTATTTGTCAGGAACTTCAAAATGATGTATCACAAGACTACCCTTTCCATTTAAATTTATTTCCCAAGATGGCGCCCAGTCGCCATCTTGAAATTTTAATATGTCAATTTTACTCCAAAGTATAGTAATCATGCATTAGTTTCATTATCCCAAAATTCATTTTCTAAGTTGATCCATTCAAAAAATAAAAAGGGGGGAGGGACATTAAAGAAATACATCTGTATCTGTATATATCTGATTCGACTTGTCCTACTACATGTAAAGTTCCAAAGGATTAATAAATACTATTATTAGTGATGAATATTGGTAGGGGTGGAGGACACTTGGTCGCCGCGGTTAATTTTACCCAAATTTAATCCTTTCTCGATTCGAAAGGTACAGGTCACTTGGTCGCCAATACTGGATTAACGGTTTCTAGGAAGGACTGATAGGGATATCTACATTTTTAAAATTCTCTGGTAAAGTTAGTATTTGAATTTCGTCGTACAAATTAATAAGGATGTTTATGTTAACGATTCGCATATTATTTTATTTTCTTGCGAATCAAATTTGACATATTTGTGCTCTCGTGGCACAATTTATTGCGACGGCACATTTGATTATTTTCCCTTATTTTTTGTGCAATTTTTTACTATACACGCTATTGACAATGGCCATTAGCATATTTTCTCGGGCATATCCGAACTCTGCCACAAAATAAAATGTTACCTGAATTGTATCAATTTGGGGATTACTGAATGGTTCGAACTCTGCCACGACCATTAAGTTTAATCCTATTAGGGTCATTAGGGTTTATTATAATATTACCTAAATAAAACTTAAAATTTCAACCCAAAGAAGTCGTAGTAGATTTTGAACTAAGCATTCATAACGAATGATGACATTCATCATATGAATGTTTTGGTAGATATCAAATTATTTTTGGTTGTAAATTTCATCTCTGTCAAGCTTGGTTTCGAAAGATTCTGGAGTTTCATTGGGTACAAGAGTACATACAGAAAGATTGAGTAATTGGCGACTACTTAAAAGTACATTTTGGAATGATGTATCTTAGACCTGAGGAAGTTGTTGAATTTTTTAATAACGAACTACATTTTTTGCTTCCAAACGATAAGAGAGCTATATAATTTCACAATTATGTCAATAAAACGTATAAAAAACAAAATTCGATATTTCCACCACATATTTGGGCAAACAATGCAGTCTTTTTTAAGAGGACAACTAATTCTTGTGATAGTTTTCATTCCCATTTTAATAACTCTTTATAAAGCACACCCAAATATTGTCTAATTTATTATAGTGTGTTATTGGATTTAAACGTATATATTTTATTAAAATGTACATCTATTTTTTGTTACAAATATACGTTGAAAATATATTATGAAATTGTTAAATCGGATTAAACAATTAGACCCCTACGGGTTTAATACTTAATCCCTAAAATTTTAAAACCTGGCAGAGTTCGAACAACCCATAATGACTACCTGCATTTTGTGGCAGAGTTCGGATACTCCGATTTTCTCCTACCAAACTGCATTTAAAATATTAAAGGAGTATTGCTGTAACAATTTAAATTTAATTTGGATTCAATCAAAAGTAGTTTGTGTTTTTGAAAAAGCCCTACACTGGCATAAGGCAAATTTGGCCCGACATTTTAGTTATTGGATGCCGATTTCATTTAAAACAGTCATGGTTTCGAAAAATTCAAATTACACATTCATTACATATTCGGCTTTTTATTTTTAGAGAGTAATGAAGTTGCAGATTGTTTTAGCCTAGATTTAATTCCTATAATGCCAACCGATGAACGGTTACTTTCATATACTCTTTATATGATTAATACATAATATACTAACGACTCTTCTGACTTCCCGCCTTCAATGTGTTGACTTTAGACACAATGTATACATTTTTTAATACTAATACTTATTAAATATATTTTAACATTTAAAACTGCATTTTGTTCATATTCTCTAAGCTATCTGTGTAGGTATAGGTAACTAGAAGATCTCAGCCAAAATTATAGATGATTATAAAATGTACAATCTTGTCTAATCCGATTAGAATTATTTTTAATAAGATTTGACCGCGGCGACCAAGTGACCCATTAAATTTTAAAACTGGCGACCAAGTGACCGGTAGGATTATGGAACCCCGCAGACAAAATTGACCGCGGCGACCAAGTGACCAACACCGAGTGGTAGTAATGGAACGTCGTGGATTCAAAAACAACACGTAAATATCGAAGGTATTCAAATGTTCTCGCAAAAGAAACGCGTTTAGAATGAATCAGCAGGATTTATTGCACACAACAGGTTACAGAAGAGGATCTGGATCGATTATTATTATTATTTTTGTTAGAATTCGCGCTACTCGCGGTCTCCTCGATCCAGGGCAAGTCCACTTTGACGACGGGCGTTTGCCGTTCTTTTTCCATTCTGGTCAATTGCAGTCCAAAGTGTTTTGCTATTAGACTCGTCACGGACGAATTCACCTACAATAAAAATTGCTTAATAAAATTCGAGCGTTTTAAAAACGAAAAATCATTTTACGTTTTCTCCGGTTTTGGCGGATACGGAGAAATTCGACAGTTTGGAATCCGAAACGAATTCCCTGACTTTCTCCGATCGGATGGTCCGTTTGTGTTCCAAATCGACTGCAAAATATTATTAAATATTAAATATTATTTACGTTTATAAATTATACAGGTTGCTCCATTTTTTTATCGCAACATAGGTTATACAGTGTGTCTACTTAAGTTCGCACCATATGGAAAACTTTTTTATTATTAATTTTACGAAAAAAAGTTATTCTTCATAAAAAGTTCTGCATGTTTTAAAACCTAAAATACAACCATCAGATAACAATTTTTTTAATCCGTATACGAGGTTTGTCAAAAAAATGTGTTTTTTGCTTAAGAGTAAAGTACCTTCATTTTTGAAAATATCGAAAATTGTTATTAAGAAAAGTTGATCAGGACTAAAAATTACATTTTTTAATGTTTTTATGTAGTCGATAATTATTGTAAAATAAATTATTTTGTTATCATTTATTTCAATGCATAATCAAACTAATGCAACATAGAGGTTAAGAGATGTAAATGTAATCAAATTTTTAACGAATAAAGAGATAACAGATAACAATTTCCAATATTTTCAAAAATAGATTTACTTTACTTTTGAGCAAAATTCATATTTTCTAACAAACCCCGTATACGACTGAAAAAATTAGATATCTGATGATTGTATTTTAGGTTTTAAAACATGCAGAACTTTTTATGAAGAATAACTTTTTTTCGTAAAATTAATAATAAAAAAGTTTTCCATATGGTGCGAACTTAAGTAGACACACTGTATAAGCCATGGGTGCGATAAAGACAACTTCCATTAGACACTTACAAAGAAAAAGGACAGAGTGACATTTGTGTCCTTGCAACTTTTCACTTTGACAACTGTCACTTTAATAATCTTTCTTTATTCCACTCATAGAAATGACCATGTTGCAAATGGAAATGGAGCAAGGTGTATACTTCATCAAATGTAGTTTGGCAATTGGAATTTTTAAGATGTTCAGGTCGATTCTGTTCAGATCTTGTTATGAATATTACTATGATAACCATGTTGTTATATGTTCAAGTTATAGCAATATTTCCAAAAATTTTCATATTCTGTTTCGATTAGTTTAGCAATGTTGGTTATATTTTTAACGCTTAACCATATTGCTAAAAACGTGCTGTCATTAGTGAAAAATAAAGTTGACAACACTGTAATTATCTGAATATAACCGAAAAAAGAAGAATCCTCCCTAAAAATTATTATTTTACGATTACAATTGACGCCATTGAAGGCAGCTTTTCTGTGTTTCTGTGTTTCATGTTGCTTCTTCAAATGGAAGTAATAGTAATAGTAATAGTTAAAAAAATTAAAAAATTTAAAACCCAAAAAAATATGAGTCATTATTTTTATAATACATTTCTGAACCAGCGCAACTTGTAGATGAAAAGGTGTTGTATCTCTTCGGAATGGTTCTTCTAGAACCTCTGATAACTGTTGAATTAAATTTAAAGCTGTAGCCTTATTTAAGTTTTAGAAATTTTTCATTTAGCAAATCAAAAAGGGGTTACTTGTATCTCGTATTTGCAAAAAATGTAAACTCTTAACTCATATAGTATAGAAAAAAGATCGGATTAGCCATATTGCTATTAAATAGCAAGTACAAAAATGACATTGTTCAAATAGCAAGATTTATAACAAGATATCTTTACTAATGACAAATCATATTGTTTAAATTACACGAACAGAATTGGTTATTTCTTAGGACATTGCTATAACAATATCTTTACAAAATAGCCAATAACCATATTGCTATTTACAAACAAAATCGACCGCATTGAATGAACCAATAACGATAATAGATTTTTTTAGGGTGACTCTTACTGATCAGTTATTGGGATAAAAAAGAGTATACCTTGACAGTTGAAATTTTTACGAAATTGTATGAGCCAAGAATGATAGCCATTGGTTCGGTATTTAGATTTTTTTGGTGGCCTCTTACTGGTGAGTTATTGGTATAAAAATTTGCCTTATTTGCCAATTTTCCACTGCCAAGCTACGTTCGATATGGTAAAATAATACAATTAATATCGACTAAGCCGATTCTCTTACTTTTGTTACCGAAAATCGCCACGTGCTTCACGTTTTCAGAGAATTTTCTCACTTCCTCCAGCCACAGCATCATCCCGTCGAAACTCTGGCCGCACGTTATATCATACACGAGTATAATAATCTATAAAAAAAAACCACGATTATGCAGAACAAGTTTTTACACTAACAGATTGTAAACTACTGGACAAAATTAACGCAACATCATAAATTTGCCACATTTTTGATGCTATTTTTTATTTGAATTTATGATCCGATTTGGATGATTTTTTTGTTGTATTATAGGTTGGTTCCTTGACAATATCATCATTTTCGCTGTTTATGATAAAATGATCCTTTTCGATTATACCGGGTGTAATAAAAATGTAATGTTTTTTTTTCCGAGAATTTGTATCATCCTGTGGAGTATACTAGCAAACGAGACATATAGCAGTTGAAATTATACGGTAGATCCATCTTTTGCCAACATTTTGTTTTTTGATTTACTTCATTATCTCTGTTATTAAAGAAGATATGCCGTTTTATAGCGTAACATGTTTTAATAGACTTTATTATTCAAAACATTCATTGTTAAATGTTTTCAAGTAGGCTTAGGACCTTTTCTGACATTTCAAGTGATGTGTCAATATCAAATACATTATTTGTTATCTGTATAACAAAATAATTCCTGCTCTCTTTGATGAATGAAAACAAAATTAACGAATTACTTTATTTCATAAAGTAAAATTAAGAGTTTATTAAACACATTTTTTTGGAAACGAGTGAAAAAAGAAAAGAACATAAATCAAAAACAATAAAATTAATGGATTTATAATGCTATTAACGTGTATGCCCATCTCTAATTCGAATCATTGCTCCATTGCAATATGACTCATTGAATAGCCTTCATCCACCAAAGTTAAGGCTTTTACTGCTTCTTCGGTCGATAAATTTTTTGGACGATTCATTTTTCAAGATTAAAATAACAAATAATGTTTTCGATATTGACACATCGCTTGAAATGTCAGAAAAGGTCCAAAGCCTACTTGAAAACACTTAACAATGAATGTTATGAATAATAAAGTCTATTAAAACATGTTACGCTATAAAACGGCATATCTTCTTTAATAACAGAGATAATGAAGTAAATCAAAAAAGAAAATGTTGGCAAAAGATGGATCTACCGTCTAATTTCAACTGCTATATGTCTCGTTTGCTAGTATACTCCACAGAATGATACGAATTTTCGGAAAAAAAACATTACATTTTTATTACACCCGGTATAATCGAGAAGGAACATTTTATCATAAACAGCGAAAATTATGACATTGTCAAGAAACCAACTTATAATTCAAAAAAAAAATCATCCAAATCGGTTCATAAATTCAAACAAAAAATAGCATAAAAAATGTGGCAAATTTATGATGTTGCGTCAATTTTGTCCAGGAGTGTATTAACCCTCCCCAAAACTTACATTAGAATTAAAAAGGTAGTTCTTCAACATCTTCTCGTTCAACTGCAAACCACCTATATCCGATATTCGCACGGAAATATCCTTCTTATCGAGCAAATCAATACGTTTGATATAGAAATCAGCACCCATCGTTTGTACATAGTATCTAGTATACTCGTCGTAGCAAAACCTTCGTACGATGCTCGTCTAAAAATACCACATTTAATAACATCATTTCATATTTCGCCAGCGTATACAATACACACTTTTCCCACATTCGGATCGCCCAACACGACGATCTTCACATTTTTATCAGCCATATCCTCATCGGATTCAGACATCGCGCATTATCCCGCCGGGATTTGCATCGACATTAACATATCAACGGCGGAAAATCCTGCGAAAATAACCGCCCAAGCATTAGAAACACGTACCGTTCTATCGGAAAAATCGCACATAAAACCCAGGGGTCCGCCTATCCGGGCCCCACACAACGCGAAATCCACCGCACAAGGAACATGTTCAAGTACATCGTAGTCGTCGCCCTGTGCATTACGGTGTACGTACAGTCCTGTTTGATCACCAACTGTCCCAGGGGCGGCAAAAGGAGCGGCAAATTCAACGTCGATGCCAAAGTAAAACCGGTAAGTTTTCGAATAGACCTATTCAGTTTAACCTGTGCTGCGCGCGCATACTGTGGACAATTAGCTGGACATCTAAACGAACAAACGAACGCACCTCAGGTAAAATACGGTTCTGACAACCAGACAACGACAACTTAAGACGTCATTTGTCATTATCCAACAATCCGTCGGATTTAATGGACGCGGTGACTCGATACAAATTTGTTTTTACTGCCCAGAAAGGGGTTATAGGCTTAATATTTACGTACAAGTCAAGTCTAAGAAAGAGTAAGAGGGTTAGTACAAAGTTTCCGAAAATGCTTTTTGATCGGTTTGCTATAATATATATTTCAAAAAAATAATCCCATTGACATATACAAAAAATTATTACCTTTATAAATAAATATACTAAATAATACAAAGAAATACTGTTAAAAAATAATACACACTGAACATAAACAAACATCAAACGGAAACAAAATAGGGTTAAGATTGAAGTTGGTCTCTTCTTTTTTATATTTAAAACAGTTTTCATCTAAGAATCATTCAATGTGTCTGTCAATCAGCAAAGAAATAGGCCAAATATCTCATCTCTCTTGCACTTATGTTTGCGCAGATTTTAAATGGTTCCACAGATTGCGCGTGAAACATATTTGTTTCTTTTATTCTCTTATGTTGATCAAATAACTCCATCACTCTCTTTCGTAAACTGAATAGGTCTATTTTTGTAGATTTTAGCAATGCAACACGGTTTGACAGTTTTGACGCTACGACTGTCATTAGTGTCATTGTTGTCAATAATGTTTATTTTTTCCGAGGTTAAGTTCACGTTGTTGCCATATGACCGGTAAAGTATTTTGTAAAATTCGGAATAAACAAAATTGTGTAAAGGAAAGAACGTTTTTCATCGACATATTACTACTGTTTTTCGATTATACAGCCACTACGTGTTGTAAACAAAGTTCAGCAACACAGCCTACTTGTGACGTAATAAGGATCCCACAGACCAACGCGAAACTTTCGCTGCCGCTGCGATTTCGCAGCGGATCCTTTGAACGGCGGCTTATGAACATATTCAGACTAGCAGCGGTAGTTTCGCAATAGTAGCGAAAACGCAGCGTTCTATTTTCGAAACGCTGCTTGCACTGTTTTTTCCGCTGCCGTTGCGGAATTTGGTACCTACAGGGTGGCACATTAGTATGGAAAAGCTCAATATATCTGTTATTGTAGAAGATATAAAAAAAACGTCATTACAAAAGTTGTAGATCTTTTTAAACTACACATTTTAAAATTAAATTCATACAGAGTGTCCCGTTTTTCCGTAGTAGATCAAACTTATACTTTTTTAAATGGAACACTCTGTTTTTTATTTAAAAATTGAATTTAGCTCGTTTTCAGTTTTCCAAAAATATAATTTTATATAACGTTATACTGAGTGGTTTAAAAGTTATGACCACTTTTCCACGAAAATCGTACTAAGTTTACCACTCTGTAGAAACTAAATGGATTGAATTGAAAATAAATTTCAGGTTTTAGAACATTGCAAATATCCTGAAAATGTACAAAATGAATATTTTTTGTCAATTTTAATCATACTGCTTACAGGGTGGATCTAAACGCAAAAGTAATATTTTCTCTGTTAATTTAAATGGATCACCTTATATTTTATATCTTTAACAGGAAGTATTTTTGAAGTATGTACGTACTTTCATTCTTAATAACCATTCCCTATACCTAAAGTTAACACTTTTAATCGATATTACATTTTCTACTATTATTTTGCAAAAAAGGTCGACAACATCATTGGTAATTAGATCAAAATGAAATTATAACATCAAAAACTGGACATTTTTTAATAAAACTGAAAATATCTCAGAAACGGTGACAGTTAGGTATAGGGAAATGTTATGAAAAATGATTCAGTAAGAAATATTGAAATTGAAAAAATTGAAATAGACTTCCCATTGGATATTATTTATATAGGGTGTTCCATTTAAATTAAGCGAGTAATTATTATGTTTGCGTTTTGACTCACCCTGTATACAAATTGTAATTTTGTCAAAATGTAACTAATTTTTGTGAAAATAGACCATTTTCAAAAAGTGCTGACACAGAAAAATTCACATTATCTGATACAGATTCTGATATACAGGGCCTTGAAATCATGTCGATTTGAACATAAAAATGGCCGTAACTTTTTAAATACTCAGTATAGTCATATGAAATCTTATATTGAGAAACTCGTGAATACGAGCTGAAATCAAATATGAAATAAAAAATATATCATTGCCTTTAAAAAAAGGTATGTTTGGTATGGCTTCGATTTATGGGCCACCCTCTATATTTCAAAATAATTTAAAATTATGCGCCTAAAGGTGCTTAAAATTTTTTCATATTTACCATTTTTTCGTATCTGTTATAATAACTGAGTAGATGGGCTTTACCGCACTATTGGGACACCCTGTATATTTATATGTATATGCGTTAAGGCAACAAGTCGCATGCAATATGTTGCCAATTCTCGTCTTGCTGTAAGACGGCCTTTACAGCTTTTTAATTTCACTAATTTCATCGTTACACCAAAATTATTGAAAATTGGCAATATGTCTAACTGTTGCCTTGATGTAACTGGATAAACTAAGATCAACAGATGCTACATTACAGAAGTATAGATTAGTAATAGCGAGATTAGAATAAGCGATGGGTTAAAATAGCATTTGAGTGGGTCAGCACCAGAGTGACCCAACTGCGAATTATATTATCTGGTATCAATCGGGAAAAAGTGCTGCATATTTTCTAAATTTCAAATCCAAATGGTCCAAGTATTATACAGGACTTTTCACGGTAACCGTCCATTAGAAGTATTTTAATAATGAAAAGATTTAAAAATCTGAAATTTTGGTTATAGTATTTTTTGGATAATATGAATTGATCTAAAATATTTTCATATGGCTTTCGTATGGCTTCGATTTATGGGCCACCCTGTATATTTCGAAATAATTCAAAATTATGCGCCTAAAGGTGCTTAACATTTTTCCTATCTACCATTTTTTCGTATCTATTATAATAACTGAGTAAATGGGCTTTACCGCACTATTGGGACACCCTGTATGTCATTTGATTTGACAAATGCAAATAAAACAGAGCCGCAGATTTTTTTAATATGAACCAGTAAAAAAATATTAAACAATTAGTTGTGTCATATAAACTTGTTTTAAATATAATTTAACTTAAATTTATTTAATATCAAAAGTGTTCTGTGTAACAAGATTAATGACATTTGACAGATCAATGACATATTAGGACGACTTGTATGGCCAATATAATACTACGTTCTTCTCTCATACTGTATATTCACGATTATACAGGGTGTCCCAAAATTCACGCCCGTCCTTTCAGAATATGATTCAGTGGGCTAAAACAAATTAAATTTTAAGAGTAAAATTTTTTCGTTTTGTCCTGTGACATTTGTAGACGAGAACATGCTACAGAGGGTTCGTGATTCAATTATAAATCGTGCGAATGTTTGCATTGAAGTAGGCGGCGATTTGTTTGAACACCTTTTATAAATTATTCGTTTTTATGTTTTTTATGTTCTTATGTTTAATAATGTTTCTTTGTTACTTTGTTTTAATTAAAGTTTTAGTTGAATTTAAAAATTTTTGTTTTTTATCAATAACTCATCGGTTATCAAGGACAAAACGAAAAAAATTTATTCTTAAAATTTAATTTGTTTTAGCCCGCTGAATCATATTCTGAAAGGACGGGCGTGAATTTTGGGACACCCTGTATTTATTTTATATTTATAAATCAGATGACTAACCACTGTTTCATCGATGAGAAAAAGATCGTTGACAGATGACAAACGTTTAAAAAAATCGCCGAATAAATGAACAGTTCGATGACATCGGTTGTTCAACCGCTGAATAAAAAAGATCACGCCTATATTATACAGCCACTATCGTTGCAGTGCATCTCCTGCGGTCCCGGACACACCGGCCAATGCTTCGGACCGAACATTTGCTGCGGCCCGTTCGGCTGTCTCGTAGGCAGCCCGGAGACGTTGCGTTGCCAGAGAAACGGTTTGTTCAACGAGGCGGAGCCCTGCTTGGCGGGCGCCGGTTATTGCAGGGATCGCACCGGCCGGTGCGCCGCCGATGGAATCTGTTGCGATCAAGGTAACACTCTACAACGTTAATTCCGTTCGGTTTTACTCAATTTCTTTCACTCGTAGAGTCCTGTTATGTCGACCGACAATGCACGATCAAGTCCGAGACGCTGGATAACCTGGATATATACAATTTCGTGAACGCCTATCCCGCCGAGATGCCGCTAGAGAAGTGAACCCGTACGCGCTAATTACTCGATGAATAAAAAAAACTTTGTACAGCACTTACCTCGAGTTTTTATCACACCCGATTAAACTTTTACGATGTCACAACGATGAATCACCGTTGGTCACTAAGGCGATTTCGTTCGATACAAACAATACTCACTTCGACACTATCAATTAGCGATAATCGCGCTCGATGTGAATTATTAATTAGGGTTGCTACGTTTGTAGTTAGATGGTCGTTTGAATGCTTACCCCGGCGCAGGGCGTTCTGGGCGTCCATAGTCATGGCGTCGGCTTCGTCTAGGATAATCAGCTTGAAGCCTTTCTTGAATATCGTCCTGGTGCTGGCGAACGTGAGGATCTGGCCTCTGACGATGCCGATGCCTCTATCGTCGGATGCGTTCAGTTCTAAAACCTGAGGCGATGTTTAGAAGGAGATGGGGGGCGGAGAATTTGGGGCGTGTTACCATCGAGGAGAATTGGGCCGGTGTGTAGAGTTGCCTGGCGCAGGCGAGGATGGTGCTGGTTTTGCCCGTACCGGGCGGCCCGTAGAATAGTAAATGGGGTACTTGATCGTCCTTTATGAACTTGCTTACTGGAATTTTGAAATTGATTAGTTTAATGAGGTGTTTAAGTATTTGTGTAAATCGATTTACTTGTTCTTATAATGTCTTCGTGCGAGACTAATTCGTCGAGGGTGCTAGGACGGTACTTTTCAACCCTGCAAAATTTGGTTAATTTATATGCTATTTTAGGGTTTATACGTTTACTTACCATGGTAAATTAACTCGTACTTGTTCGGTTTGTACCATTTTAATTAGATATTTAGCGAATTTCGGTTTTTAATTCTTAACCTCAAGTAGAAACAACAATCAAAAATTGACCGCTAAAATCTTCTTTTTTAATTTTTATTTGTCATGTGTCAAATATTTTTAAAATTTAGCTGAACGCCTTAATAGACCAGACCTTTACAGATTATTGGAACCCACGGTCGTATAACAACAGGTCAGGAAACTATGAAATAAAAGGTGTTACGGATGATGTGACTCGACCGAGAACGCTAGTATTAGGACACACTACGCAAATTTCCCTTCATTAAACCATTTCGCCTTCCAAATATCATTTTTACAGCGCAATACACCACGACTCACGACTACCACAAAATCCAAAGAGTTTCCAGACCTTTTAAATATACCGCCGTGCCGTAACCGTTGTTGTGACGTTTCATCTGTCATTTCATAATTGACAGAAACACCCACAAAAAGAGATTACGATACCATTTTTTCCAATACTTTTTGAACTCTCTTTGTTAAACAATCAAACAAGAACAATTTCGTTTGTACTTTGTCATCCGATCCTTTACGATTTCAACGTTATGAATCACCGTTTCGTGAAGATTGTCTAAGCAATACAACCTCAAACATGGATAATACCGATTGTGAGAGCGAAAACCCCGTGAATATCAGCGACAGTGAGTCCGAAAGCAACTACGATGAAGACGACGAGGCCACCCTCATAGCGCCCCCTCAAGGTAACCACCCGTACGATATTTATACCGTTTTAATCAACGTCGATTTCAGTCGAAGACACCAAAAATTGCTTAAAGACGAGACACGTTCTGGGCATACTGGGCTTCTTCGGCTTCGCCAACGTGTACGCTATGCGAGTTAATCTATCTGTAGCTATAGTAGCTATGGTGAATAGTACCCAACCGGTACCTAGTTCTAATACAACGTTCGACCAATGTCCAGTACCGAATATTACAAATTCCACGGAACCTGTAGTAAGCACATATTATTATTAGGGATTTAAACTTGTATACAATATATTAGTCATATAAACATTCATAACAGCGCTTTATCAAGTGTTGTTATAACCAAAACATTCGTAATCTTAAGTTACGTAATTAATTGTCGTTATCGAAGAGTAAACAATATTTGTGTTACAGAGACCCGGCGAGTTTAATTGGGACGAACAGACGCAGAGTATCGTATTAGGCTCGTTTTTCTACGGTTACGTTTTGACCCAAATGCCCGGAGGGAGATTGTCGGAAATCTTCGGGAGCAAACGGGTGTACGGCATGGGTGTCTTGATAACTTCGGTATTCACTTTGCTCACGCCCATCGCGGCACGAATCAATTTCACGTTGTTCATTATAGTGAGGATTTTGGAAGGAATGGGAGAGGTAATGGGAATATCCTAGCGTAAGATTACTAATTTAGGGCTGCTTTTTATGCGTATACGTTGAAGCTATTGTTTCGAGTTTTTGAAAGAAAAAGGTTATGCTTCTTTTTATAACATATACCTATTACTACTATGCTGCTAACTCCCTATCTATTCCATGAGAGAAAATCGTAGCGATTAAAGAGAGAGATCCGACCCACTGTGGTGTGCTTAGTCGTTTATACGCAAGCGCGTTAATTTTAAAAGGACCAATAGCGAGTAGCTGAGGCCTAAAAAGAAAAGAAGGAAAATAATACTTGAAATCGTGTTTAAATTCGGTAACCTGACATATTTACACAGGCAAGTCAAAGTCGATTTTAAAAATATATCAAAAAATATACCAAAATAAAAGCTAGCACGTTTCTGACGTTTCATTTGCTCTGTCAAAAGTAGCCAATCAAGAAATCTTTCACTTGAGCATGCGCATAAATAAGCAGGCACACCACAGTATAATGTTTGCTACGGTTTTAGACCATTATTTGCGGTATAATAGTAATAGGTATATGTTTTATAATTACTCGTAAATTGGGTTACAGACGATTCGGGTTAAGATTGCAGCGCCGTGGTGGTGATAGCTGAAAGCTAGCTAAGTACCATTAAACTGTTGTTTACGTTTGTGGTGTATAATAAAATCGGTCTTTTTTTAGATATTTTTTAAGTAAAATTTGTATTTTTATAGTAGATTTCGATTATTAAGGACATTTATAACATTATTAGCGTCTTGTAGATAGTTGATAGTGTCAGGTTAGCGACAAAATGAATTATAGAAACCCCTTTTAAAAAATACTTTTTATGTTTAGAAACAATGCTAAACAAATTAAAAATTAACTATCTCAAATACATTTAGTAATGCTTCTGCTGTTTCTTGGTTCTCAAAATCTATATTAATTAATAGATTTTCTCCTGTTGATCCACAATATTTATATCCATTGGTTCACAAGTTAGACCCACTTTTGTTGGTCAAAAGGACAAAAAGAAAAGAATGGAATAAAATGGATTTGAATCATAATTCACTTACCTTTCTGTAAAAAATCACTTTCAAGCAAATGTAATGAGCACACTTTCATCGTATTTGATACACTTTTTCCGATGTTTAATGTTCCTATCCACAACAATCTTCTATCAATTAGTTCCAAGTAAATCCAGGCTTAGTTTCCACAAAAACCTTCGATTTTCCTGCTTTCGGGAAAAGATGAAAACTTAAATTAGGATTTCTCTTGATCCAGAATGAACACTGAGGAACGCAGTAATATTGGTTCATTTTAAAAATCTCCAACAAACACAAAAACTTAAAAACCACAACTGAACTAGTATGTTTTGTCATAAACAAGAACAACAAAAACAATGACCCGTATTCAGCGTCTCACTTTAACTTTAGAGTGACTCTAAAGTCGCGTCTCGAGTCCCTAGTTACTTCATAACAACCAATGTAAATCTGTCAAGTTAAAGACGCGACTTTAGAGTCACTCTAAAGTTAAACAGGGTCGCTGAATACGAGCCAATGGCTCTTAGCTCGGTTCTTACACAATCCGCCAGAGGGCGTATCGCTTAGCACGAATCGTCTATTACCAATTTTATAGTCATTGGCCTGTATTCAGCGCCCCACTTTAAACTGAAACATGGCTGTAGAGAGTCACTTTAACGTAAACAAAGTCCCTAGTTACTCCATAACAACCAATGTAAATCTGTCAATTTGAAAGAATCTCCTTAGTTACTCCATAACAACAATGTAAAACTGTCAATTTCAAAGAATCTCCTTAGTTACTCCATAACAACCAATGTAAATCTGTCAATTTGAAAGAATCTCCTTAGTTACTCCATAACAACCAATGTAAATCTGTCAAATGAAATTGTCATTGAAGACATCAAGTCAATAATATCTCTGAACGGTTTAATAAAATGAAATTGCTTCGATTTGTAGGGAGTGACGTTTCCATCGATGCACGCGATGATTGCCAGATGGATACCGCCATTGGAAAGGAGCACTTTCGCCGCGTACGTGTACGCAGGCGCCAATTTGGGCACCATTATATCGATGCCTTTATCCGGTTGGCTGTGTTCGTTGGATTTGGACGGCGGTTGGCCGTTGAGTTTCTATCTATTCGGCGTGCTGGGCATCGTGTGGTTCTTCCTTTGGATTTTTCTCGTGCACGATACGCCTTCGACACATCCACGAATCGATCCACAGGAAAAAGCTTATATTATAGCATGCGTAGGACCGCAGGTAACGCTCTCTCTTGCCCGATTTCACCATTAGTTTCATTATTCCAAGTTTCAATTTTCTTAGTTGATCCGTTCAAAAAAATAAAAGGGGGGGGGAACATTAAAGAAATGCACTGTATATTACCCCACGAATGATGAATTTGAGGGCGTGTTTTGGCGGCCTTAGGGCCGGTTTATCAATTGAGGGTTACCCCTCGAGTAAAGATAACCCTAAGTTAAACTGCCAAAAGTGCTTTTCCATCGCGGGTCAACTGTTAACTCGAGGGATACCCCTGGGTTATCTTAACTCGCGCAAATTTGGCAGATTTGTGGATTTGACTCTGGGTTAACCTAAAATTTGCGTATTGTTCTGTTGTCAAACGCATTTTTTCATTGTTTTTAAGTAAATCCAATGGAAGACCTACATTTTAGCGATGACGACCAAGACTTTCTAGAATTTATAGGTCATCAGCGGGGGGTCCTATATTGTAAGGTCACGGCAAAATCCATTTGAAGATTTTTATGAGCATGATTTTTTCGCTCGCTTTCGATTAAAAAAGAAACCGTTTTGTTTGTGTTAAAGCCCATAGAAGACATGGTAAAATTTCCTACAAACAAGTTTTTTTTTTCGAATTCGGAAAAATTCGATTCTCTCCTTCTATCCGCCATATTTATTCTTCTGACTTCTAATTTTCATTTCAAATATTCAAAACCAAAAAAGTTAGGTTATTATAGTCAAGAAATGTCAAAAACGAGCACAATACAACGTTGCCAAAGTTTCAACGGCTATAATGTATTGCCAACCTTTCAGCATTTCGTGGGTTTGCTAGTCCGAGGTTAAAAAAGCTTGGATAAACACTTTTATTCTTAACTCGCAATTTAGTCCAGAGTTAGAAGTAACCCAGGGTTGGCTAACTCGGCGAGTTATCCCTCAATTGATAAACCGGCCCTTAAAGTTAATCGGACATTTCTATAAATGGTCCTTCGAGTAAACAGACAAATCGATTTGTTTACTTACCTTCCTTGGCTGCCGTCGCAGGTTCCTTCTTTCGAGACCTCGAATCCATCTGGATTCATTGATGGCATAATATGGATTCTGGTGTTATCCAATAACCAACGTACGTACGGTTCAGTCGAATAACCCGTCACCAAATACTAAAATATTCATTATAACGGGCGAATAAATAACAGAGGCCTAAATGAGGATGTCTCTCTTGCCCGATTTCACCAACCAGTTCCTAAAGTTAGGTAATACTTAAACCAGATTTAGGAAGTCCTAAGTACAATTTGCGTTTCACCATGCTCTAAGTAATACTTAAAGGTGATAGGAAATACCTAAAGTTAGGACAGCTCACTGGGCTTGCCTAAAGCATTTAGGAAATACTTAACCATACTTTCCATTTGATTTCATGTGACTTAAGTCTTGACTGTATGTAGACTCTTTTGATGAACATTTAAAATGGGAGGAGAGTTTTTAGAAACTGGACGAAACTGATTTTTTTTTTCGCCTTTTTCGATATATAAAAATACGGCATTACAAATATTAGAATGAATTGGAGATGATTTTTAATTTGATACACAGGAAGTTTTTGGAACTATTGACCGTACACATGCATGTAAATATCCATAGTCTTGGAGAAGAAGATGTAGAAATATTTTACAAATCGGAAAGGTTATTTTTCTAATAATGTATAAAGACTATATCTTCAGCAGATTTAAAAATAACTAACATTGTTTAAAGATGACCCGGATCGTCAACATCTCTTCTTTTCTCTCAACATATTCAATTTCGATCTCGGCTTATTCGGTTTACACGTCAAAATTAGCCAATGCTACCAATAAAATTCAAAAAATTGTCAAAATCAAATTTTTACCTAGGTATTTCTTAGTAAGGGATATTTCTAATGTTGGTGAAATTCGATTTAGGTAAGTATTCGATTCAAGTAATTCCTACCTTAGGAATTACTTAGTTAGGAAATGCCTAAGAACATGTTGGTGAAATCGGGCATCTCTCTCTCTCTCTCTGTGTGATCCTTCGATACCGAAAGAAGCCAAGATGTTTACTTAAGGTTATACAGGGTGTCCAGAAAATAGATGTCAATAATTCGGGAGCGTATAAATGGCAACAAAATAAGGGTATATCTTCATATAAATTTTGTTAATTTGAGCCTCCATTTTTGAGCTAGAGGCCTTTAAAGTTGAAAATTTAAAACTTATTTGTAGGTTTTATTTCCAAGGTATACATGGGAACAATATGAAATTTTTGTGGTTGATTACCTACACCCGTGTGCCCAATTTGGTGATAAAATGAATCCTACACTATTCTCTGGAAGACAGTGGCAGCGTGTGCCCAGTGATTAACAATTCGTATCTTTTATGGGGACAATCTGTATAACACAAACGTATCGTAAATAGATACTTTAATCGATAAACTAACAAAAATGTTCTCTTGTTTGAAGTCGATAAAATTAACGGTTTTAGAGAAATTTCAATTTTTAAATCAGGATGTTAAGAAAATCGCCAAACGAAAGATTATAATAAATGTTCGATATGAGAACCCTTTCGTTGAAAACACTTGTGAAACATAAGGAGAATATTTCTTTGTACTCTAAAAGGCATTTTTTGATTTCACAATGAAACATTATTCAGTCCATTAAAAGAGGCGGTAAATCAATCTGAAGAAATTCCAAGATCGTCTGTATTGTTGTCTTTCAATATGTAAATAGTTACAAATAATAGGAGTTTGTCCAGAATTTTTGTTTATGCGAAAATCTCTCTTTAGCCATCATCTCAATCTAAAAATTAAAATTTCTCTAAAACCGTTAATTTTATCGACTTCAAACAAGAGTACATTTTTGTTAGTTTATCGATTAAAGTATGTATTTACGATACGTTTGTGTTATACAGATTGTCTCCATAAAAGATTCGAATTGTTAATCACTGCGCACACGCCGCCACTGTCTTCCAGAGAATAGTGTAGGATTCACTTTATCACCAAATTGGGCACACGGGTGTAGGTAATAAACCACAAAAATTTTATTTTGTTCCCATGTATAACTTGGAAATAAAACCTACAAATAAGTTTTAAATTTTCAACTTTAAAGGCCTCTAGCTCAAAAATGGAGGCTCAAATTAACAAAATTTATATGAAGTTGTACCCACAGAACATACATAAACAAGAAGGGACATCTCCGTGAGAATCTCGTAGACGTTCTAGAGCGCACTCTGAGAATAGTAGCTGTACTAAATTAATGGGTGTTGCCTACTAAAAGGGGATATCATGTAGAACTCTACACTAAAATTAGTAATATAGGTTTTTTATTCGATTTTTTCTGACTGTTAATATTATCCAATTTCTTGTAGAACTTGTATACAATTTGTTACATTATTATAAAATGTATAGAATTTTGATATAGATAGTAAAATAAATTGTACAAGTTTTACAAGATATTGGATGTTGGATAATATAAAAAGTAACTACTCTCATAAAATAACTAAACACAAACACTTCTACTTAAAAATATATTGAAAAAAATGACAAAATTCATTAAATTTAAATAAAATCGCCTAATAAACTGAAATATTATGGCGGAACCAGAAAAATTCACTACGCGCTATAAAAACAAGCAATAGAACGAAAGATTTAACTTTAACTTTACACAATTCTTCACTAACACTACTATACACAAAACTTATACAACTTACAGGCAATAACAATGCCCTTTAAACTCACTCGAAAACAAACGAAATAAATGAAAAAAAAAACTTTTCGGTTTTAACTTCATCTTGCACTACAAGAGAAAATATGCAGAATCGATGCGAATCAATAAAAGACGCCATTATTGTTTTTGAATTACGGCGTTGAGCGGGTTGCTTGCGCTGACCTGAAATAAACTACTGTTGCGCCCTCTATCAATAGTGCCGAAACTAAATGAACGTCTAAAATTTCTCATAAGGCTGTCTAGGCCCTGGTTGTACCCTTATTTTGATGTCATTTATACGCTCCCGAATGATTGACATCTATTTTCTAGACACCCTGTATAGGAAAAGTTATGTTAGTAATTAATTAGTTATATTGTAGGTAGTGGATAGATCGCCGATTCCTTGGCGTAAAATGATGAAGTGCGTACCATTGTGGGCGATATTGGTGACGCAATGCGGCAATTCGTGGGCGTTTTACACCCAACTGCAGGAATTACCGACGTACATGGGACAAATATTGCATTTCAATATACAAGCGGTTAGCGTTTCCGGTAATAATCGAATCCGAAAATCTAACGAATCTTGTGTTTCAGAACGCCATTTTGTCGGCTATACCTTACCTGACCAGTTGGATAGCTGGTATTCTGTTCAGTCTACTCGCCGATTGGCTACTGAGCAAGGGTTACTTATCTCTTACTATGTCGTACAAAATATTTAACTCCATAGGTATGTATATGTACATGTAAATTTACATGTAAATCTGAAATTAAAGGACATTCGCGCTCGCTAGGCAATGACGTCACAAGCCGACATGTTGCAACGTTGCCGGGTTGAAACGAAAACCTTGATGTGACAGATGTATTTAATTTAAGGTTATGTTAACTTTCATTGTTTAGAAATTAAAAAGAAGAAATGCATTAGGCTGCAATCCGATTGACGGGAGAGGTGTTTATTTGCAACGCTTCACAAAAACAGAAATATACATTTAAAAAACTATTCGTAAGTTTAACATAACCTATAAATTGCAATTTGCTGAACTATCGAAAATATTGATCGGGAATTAATCGGGAAAAAAGGGCCTACATCGTCCCGTTCCCTCTCAAAATAGGTCGAAAAACACCGAAAATCTCGGGAGAAACTGTCGATAAATGTACATAAACCGCACGAAAAACTATCTAGAACGAACGAAAAACACAAAACCTACTCGTAAACTTGAAAAAATACAGGAAAATCGCGCAAAAACAACAAATTGTAGTCATAACCTGTCAAAGTGTCAACTACAAAGCGCCGCTAAATATTGCAAATGTTGAGACTAAATGCATGACAACATCGCCTTCGATTTTCAACTACGCATCGTTAAATTCCCCTAGTCAAATGGGAGAATTAACATTAACACTAGAGAAATGTTGAACTGCGTGGAAATTAATGACGTCGTCTAAAAATGACGTCATTGCCTAACGAGCGCGAATGTCCTTTAAGGCGGGTTGACATGGGTAGTGAAGCACGTTCGTGTTCCATGCTTTCGTGGACCACGCGTCATGTTAACAGCAGAGTCGTGAAAGAAAAATGGAAACGAATTGATACGAAAGGCGCCACGATCGTAAGCCACCAAATCAAACCTGTTTGATATTTCACGAACTATTTCCAGTGGATTCAGTCGTGAAGAAGCAGTCGGTGATTGAAGGTGCATCAAAATGTCTAGCGGAAATCTTCGAATGAGCGACACAGAAACATTAAAATTCTTGGAATACTACAGGAATGTCCTAATATTTATCACAGCACCGCACAACCTTCTGCTATGGGCGAAGCCATATTTTTTTTTTCAGTCACAAGCAAAGCAATTCGCACGACTGAGCAGAAAAATCCGTGCCCAGTGTAAACACTACACGATGCCTTCACGAAAAGATTGCAAGGAAGCGTATTTCACGAATTCATTTTAAGCGTGGAACACGAACGTGCTTCACTACCCATGTCAACCCGCCTTTAGTATAAATAGTATAAATAGTATATCCTTTAGTATAAATTATACTGCTCCACAAAAGTTAAGGAAGTTCGAAAATATTGCGATTATTTTAAAAGTTACAGACTTTCTGATCACCAAATTTTCAAATATGCGAAATTAAATGTTTTCTCTCATAATAGAATGGATTTTTCCCCTACCTCTATACAACTCTATACTAAATTTGGCGTTCAAAAAACCTGCAACTTTAAAATTAATCTCAATATTTGTGAACTTCCTTTACTTTTGTGGAGCAGTATATTTACAAAACCTCTTTGTAGCTACCATAATACCTTCTCTGGGTATATTGGGTGTGGCGTACGTGGGATGCGATAAACTGGCCGTGCAATTATTATTGTCCATAACGGGTGCTTTCGGAGGAGCCATATTCGCCGGTAACCAAATGAACCACATAGCTTTGAGTCCCAAATACGCCGGAACCATGTACGGTTTCACCAATACGGCCGGGAATATGTGCGGATTTTTGGCCCCTTATGTCATTGGATTGATCATCGAAGGAAGAGTAAGATGATAAATTGCAAGTACGGCTACTTGTTAACTGGTTTTTTTTTGTGTTTTTAGGAAACCCTGGGGCAATGGAGAATGGTTTTCTACCTCGCCGCTGGTCTTAGCATAGGCGGTAATCTCTTTTACATTATATTCGGGAGCGCTCGGGAACGATCTTGGGCCAGAGGAGTACGAAGAACGAGCGCTATTAATTGACGGAGTCTCTTCGTAGATGTGACAATTCGAGCCCCTAGAATCTCTAGGGATTTTTTTTAGTACAATATTTACTTATACATGTATTGATAAAAAAATGAAATGTGATCTGTTATATACCTACATTAAGGATAAAACTATAATGTATTATTATAACCATTTATATTCCAAAGTTGAATCTTAGAATATATTTATTTTCTTTACTACGATTACTTCGTTTTCTGCCTAGTCTATACATAATTTAAGGTTATGTTAACTTTCATTGTTTAGAAATTAAAAAGAAGAAATGCATTAGGCTGCAATCCGATTGACAGGAGAGGTGTTTATTTGCAACGCTTCACAAAAGCAGAAATATACATTTAAAAAACTATTCGTAAGTTTAACATAACCTATAAATTGCAATTTGCTGAACTATCGAAATTATTAATCGGGAAAAAAGGGCCTACATCGTCCCGTTCCCTCTCAAAATAGGTCGAAAAACACCGAAAATCTCGGGAGAAACTGTCGATAAATGTACATAAACTGCACGAAAAACTATATAGAACGAACGAAAAACACAAAACCTACTCGTAAACTTGAAAAAATACTGGAAAATCGCGCAAAAACAACAAATTGTAGTCATAACCTGTCAATATTATAACCATTTATATTCCAAAGTTGAATCTTAGAATATATTTATTTTCTTTACTACGATTACTTCGTTTTCTGCCTAGTTAATTCATCGCAAACAGATTCTTTTCTAATTTATTTTAAATAAACTTAAA
This sequence comes from Phyllotreta striolata, assembly GCA_918026865.1. Classification (NCBI taxonomy): domain Eukaryota; kingdom Metazoa; phylum Arthropoda; class Insecta; order Coleoptera; family Chrysomelidae; genus Phyllotreta; species Phyllotreta striolata. The sequence continues at coordinate 4,872,924 of OU900106.1, forward strand.
AATTAACAAAACGTTTCTAACTGTTGACAATAATGTTCGGGAAAGGTAACCTCTGAATATCTAATCGTACACATCTTCTTTATCTCCCACGTACCTCACTATGTCTGCGGGTTTCATCAATTTCTCCGCATCGGCATCGGGTATTTCGAAACCGAACTCGTCCTCCATCGCCATAATGACTTCCACGTGATCCAGAGAATCCAGTCCGAGATCGTTGATGAAGTGGGAATTCAGAGTCAACTAAAAATGACACAAATAAACCATTACGATCGCCACAATCGTACGATACTATAAGAGACTGTACCACAAAGGTAAGCGACAGATCCAAAACTATTACTGTACCTTTTCAGGGTTAACTTTATCGTATAATTTTAATACTAACAGAACTCTTTCAGAGATAAGATTCAATGTAAGTGGCGGCTTTGAACTGTAACTTCGGCCTTGTGGTGTAACAAGTCTCTGAAACAGAAACATTTTATAAGTACCTTATCTGCCGTTACTTTATCGTAGGAAGCGCAAACTTTCAGCACTCTTTCTTTGATCTCCTCTTCGGAGAGTTTGGCCTTTTTTATTTCCGGCGAATAGAACCTAGTCTGATGGTAGAGATGGTTAATAACCCGATAAAGTGAGGTTAAGTTATGTAATATTCGAATTTGTGAAATTTTGAAAATTCGTGCACGTATATGCAATCGTACAGTTCGAAGCTTGCATATTCAATGGATAATAATGTAAATAGCATACCTGTGGGATGAGCGAAGAGGATTTTATTTGTGAAATAGTTTGGATATTTTCGTTGCATTTGCTAATCAGAGCTACCGCTAGCGGTCTCGTAGATAAGGATCGTAATTTCGCTGTGTTCCTCGTGCACAAACGAAAACTTTTTACTAATACACCAGCCATTTCTTATCGAATCTATTAATTTTATTTTTTCTCAAAATTTCATCGACTTCATGCACAAGTTGATAAAAAATTTGGTGGCGACAGTTTTGACAGTTGACGTTATGACTTCTTTTGACAGAAGATGGTGATGGTGAATTTTTTTGTTCTTTTTTTTATCATTTATATTCTAGTTAATGCTTTTCTTCGCTTCGTGCTAGGTATTATCCAAACTTGTCTGTTATTTATTATTCTCTACTGTTGTTATATAATTTACATGGACAATTTAGAAAAAGAAAAGAGGCCTGACATTTAAACAATGTTACCAACCTTCCGTTGTATCGAACTCAAATGTTCCTAACAACGAATATTTCATATTTCACTTTTTCTGTCACATTCAATGGGTGATTGGTGTTTGTATCGGTCTGTATATCGTATTTATTTGTGAATTTTCTGTTTAAATTTACAACAACAGGGCTCGATTAAGAGTTCATTCGAAATATGTCCGATGAAGGAAGTCCCAATCTGCAAAAACTTCGAGATTTCCGCTATCAAAAAAAACCGCAATTCTCACACGATGGTATGAGTGCATGTAAGTCCACAATATCGCAAATCCAATTAGTCCCGAAGGATTCTTAGCATTTCGCACATAATTTCGTCAACAACAAGTCTAGTTTCGAGCCTAAAAACGCGGAACATTAAAACACGCTTACAGTTTTGCTGATAAATATTTTTACTACAGTAACACAGTGATTTTATCCACTTCGATGTTACCAATTCGTTTATCGCTAGAAGAGTGTATTCTAGCGTGAAAATTTCTCTCTAATTACCTTACAACGAATCAATTCTATCAAATTTTCCAGCGCCGGCACGCCGAAGAATCATCACCATGTCATCGGACTCCGAATCCGATCTCGAAGCCCAAAAGAACGCCCTCTCGCCCGACGCCCCGAAGCCCCATTCGAGCCAGCACGTCTCGCCCCCGCCGCCCGCCTCGTATCGCGCCAAACCGGCCTCGACCGCGCCGCCCTACGGCCACCCGATGAAACCCTACGGCCCGCCGCCCAACCACTCGGGCACCTCCAAGCAGGCGCCGAACCACAACGGCAACGGCGCCTTCATCAACAGGTACAACGGGTACACGCAGCGCAGCCAGAAGCACCCCTCCATATTGGAGAAGGAGAAGCAGATGAAGTTCCTGTTGGAGATATTCCCCAATTTGGACGCCATGGTACGGACTTCGATCGCTCGATTTAGGTATCGATGGGACCTCTGTAATTAATGTTTTGTATGGTTTTTTGTAGAAAATCCACAGCTGCCTTTCGAGACATAGTTTCAATACGGACGCGGCCGCCGCGGAATTGTCTAGGAATTACAACAAACCCGTCGACTACGGGTACAGCCAATGGAGGCAGGACTACGACAAGAAGGCCGAGGACGCGAAGCGGAACGAGATGAACAACGCCGCCTTGTTCGTGAGATCGGTGAAGAGAGAAAGGGAGGATTCGTCGAAAAAGAGACGGGGTATATGTTGATTTTTTTTTTTTTTTTTTTTTTTTTCGATTGACGGTCGAATGAGTTTACGAGGGTGAAGGTGGAAAGTTGTCGGTAGGCGATTTTCGGTTCGAAAAGTTACATAGTTCTTTTTGATTAGGTGGAAATCTTTAGTTTTTGACGGTTCGAATTGATTCTGGAGCGTTCTAAATTGTTCTAGACAGTACTAAATGGTTCTAGATCGTTCTAATTGATTCTGGAGCGTTCTGGATTGATCTAGACAGTTCTAAATGATTCTGGGGCGTTCTAAATGAACATGGAGCGTTGTAAATGGTTCTGAAGTGCTCTAAATTGCTCTAGGCAGTTCCAATTGATTCAGGAGCGTTCTGGATTGATCTAGACAGCTCTAAATGATTCTGGGGCGTTCTAAATGAACATGGAGCGTTGTAAATGGTTCTGAAGTGCTCTAAATTGCTCCAAACAGTTCTAATTGATTCTGGACCGTTCTGGATTGATCTAGACAGTTCTAAATGATTCTGGGGCGTTCTAAATGAACATGGAGCGTTGTAAATTGTTCTGAAGTGCTCTAAATTGCTCCAAACAGTTCTAATTGATTCAGGAGCGTTCTGGATTGATCTAGACAGTTCTAAATGATTCTGGGGCGTTCTAAATTGTTCTAATTCACCATGGAGCGTTCTAAATGGTTCTGAAGTGCTCTAAATTGCTCTAGACAGTTCCAATTGATTCAGGAGCGTTCTAAACGTTTCTGAAGCGCTCTAAATGGTTCTAGACAGTTCTAATTGATTCTGGAGCGTTCTGGATTGATCTAGACAGTTCTAAATGATTCTGGGGCGTTCTAAATTGTTCTAAATGACTATGGAGCGTTCTAAATGTTTCTGAAGCGCTCTAAATGGTTCTAGACAGTTCTAAATGGTTCTAGATCGTTCTAATTGATTCTGAAGCGTTCTGGATTGATCTAGACAGTTCTAAATGATTCTGGGGCGTTCTAAATGAACATGGAGCGTTGTAAATGGTTCTGAAGTGCTCTAAATTGCTCCAAACAGTTCTAATTGATTCAGGAGCGTTCTGGATTGATCTAGACAGTTCTAAATGATTCTGGGGCGTTCTTAATTGTTCTAATTCACCATTGAGCGTTCTAAATGGTTCTGAAGTGCTCTAAATTGCTCTAGACAGTTCCAATTGATTCAGGAGCGTTCTAAACGTTTCTGAAGCGCTCTAAATGGTTCTAGACAGTTCTAATTGATTCTTGAGCGTTCTGGATTGATCTAGACAGTTCTAAATGATTCTGGGGCCTTCTAAATTGTTCTAAATGACCATGGAGCGTTCTAAATGTTTCTGAAGCGCTCTAAATGGTTCTAGACAGTTCTTAATGGTTCTAGATCGTTTTAATTGATTCTGAAGCGTTCTGGATTGATCTAGACAGTTCTAAATGATTCTGGGGCGTTCTAAATGAACATGGAGCGTTCTAAATGGTTCTGAAGTACTCTAAATTGCTCTAGACAGTTACAATTGATTCAGGAGCGTTCTAAACGTTTCTGAAGCGCTGTAAATGGTTTTAGACAGTTCTAATTGATTCTGGAGCGTTCTGGATTGATCTAGACAGCTCTAAATGATTATGGGGCGTTCTAAATTGTTCTAAATGATCACGGAGCGTTCTAAATGGTTCTGAAGTGCTCTAAATTGCTCTAGACAGTTACAATTGATTCAGGAGCGTTCTAAATATTTCTGAAGCGCTCTAAATGGTTCTAGACAGTTCTAAATGGTTCTAGATCGTTCTAATTGATTCTGGAGCGTTCTGGATTGAACTAGACAGTTCTAAATGATACTGGAGCGTTCTAAATGATTCCAGACCGTTCTAATTGATTCTGGAGCGTTCTGGATTGAACTAGACAGTTCTAAATGATACTGGAGCGTTCTAAATGATTCCAGACCGTTCTAATTGATTCTGAAGCGTTCTGGATTGATCTAGACAGTTCTAAATGATTCTGGGGCGTTCTAAATTGTTCTAATTGACCATGGAGCGTTCTAAATGGTTCTGAAGTGCTCTAAATTGCTCTAGACAGTTACAATTGATTCAGGAGCGTTCTAAATATTTCTGAAGCGCTCTAAATGGTTCTAGACAGTTCTAAATGGTTCTAGATCGTTCTAATTGATTCTGGAGCGTTCTGGATTGATCTAGACAGTTCTAAATGATTCTGGGGCGTTCTTAATTGTTCTAAATGACCATGGACCGTTCTAAATGTTTCTGAAGCGCTCTAAATGGTTCTAGACAGTTACAATTGATTCTGGAGCGTTCTAAACGTTTCTGAAGCGCTCTAAATGGTTCTAGACAGTTCTAAATGGTTCTAGATCGTTCTAATTGATTCTGGAGCGTTCTGGATTGATCTAGACAGTTCTAAATGATTCTGGGGCGTTCTTAATTGTTCTAAATGACCATGGACCGTTCTAAATGTTTCTGAAGCGCTCTAAATGGTTCTAGACAGTTACAATTGATTCTGGAGCGTTCTAAACGTTTCTGAAGCGCTCTAAATGGTTCTAGACAGTTCTAAATGGTTCTAGATCGTTCTAATTGATTCTGGAGCGTTCTGGATTGATCTAGACAGTTCTAAATGATTCTGGGGCGTTCTTAATTGTTCTAAATGACCATGGACCGTTCTAAATGTTTCTGAAGCGCTCTAAATGGTTCTAGACAGTTACAATTGATTCAGGAGCGTTCTAAACGTTTCTGAAGCGCTCTAAATGGTTCTAGACAGTTCTAAATGGTTCTAGATCGTTCTAATTGATTCTGGAGCGTTCTGGATTGATCTAGACAGTTCTAAATGATTCTGGGGCGTTCTTAATTGTTCTAAATGACCATGGACCGTTCTAAATGTTTCTGAAGCGCTCTAAATGGTTCTAGACAGTTACAATTGATTCAGGAGCGTTCTAAACGTTTCTGAAGCGCTCTAAATGGTTCTAGACAGTTACAATTGATTCAGGAGCGTTCTAAACGTTTCTGAAGCGCTCTAAATGGTTCTAGACAGTTCTAATTGATTCTGGAGCGTTTTGGATTGAACTAGACAGTTCTAAAAATGATACTGGAGCGTTCTAAATGATTCCAGACAGTTCTAAATGTTTGAGGCCGAGAACTTTTCACCCTACCCTACACCCTCGTAGTAAGATGGAATTTTGTACGATTTCTATTGTTTGTTAAATTAGGAAGACATTGAATGTGTTTGATTGAATTTTAGTTAAAAAAAGGAAATCGTACGATAGCGATGACAGTACGGGTAGCCATAGTTACAAAGACAAAAGGGTCTTCGATAGGTAAGTTATTCCGTTTACTGTGTTTACTTAAGGCAATTGTATTGAAAAAAAACAAAAATGTTGGTATTTCAGCGACGAGGACTCGGACGTCGAGGTCAGCGACGATCTGACGGGCGACAAAAAACGCGTATTGGAATTCTTCAAAACGGCCAACGCCGGCGAGTTGCTGTTGATGAATTCGTGCTCGAAGAAAAAGGCCGAGGCCATTTTGGAGCTTCGACCGTTCACCGGCTGGATCGATTTGGTACGTTTTGTGGCTGTATTAACGACACGTAAACGGACTATGTGTGTGTGTGTCATATCCATAGACCTATTAAAGGCATAGAGAAATATAGAGTGGCAAAAGCATACGGATGCGCGTGAAAATAATGGAACAAATTGAATTTGACAGATTTGACAATTTTGACATTGTCATGTCATTTAAGGTAGAAAAGTCAACGAAAATAATGAGATAGCTAATTGAACTTTTGTTATGTAAGGAATAAAGAGAGCAAATGCCCGGTATTCGCACGAAGCGAAGCGAATAACCGATAAACAAGTTCCTGTTCTTTACTATCTTATAGAATTGATTGAGATTCTAATTCTAATGCTTGCTGCGGAATAATTCGGTCATATGGTATATTTTTATTATGATTTAAAATTTTTGATACTTGTAGTAATAGAAAATTTCATTCATTTTGTTAACATTTATTTTATTTCGTATCGTTTATTTATTTAGTCTTTTATTTTAACCTTAGATCATATATACTATTAGTATATAAGATTTTAACTATATAAGGCCTACACAAGATCGCCTAAAAGTAGTGGATTTCCGTTACTTCTGGCAACGCTGTGTTAAAATTCCGCTACTTCTGGCAACACTGGTATCTACCTTAAATGACAAGTGACAGTATGCGCAAAATTCAATTTGTGCCATCTACGAATACACGCTTTTTCCACTCTATATTCTCTATGATTAAAGGTGTGATTTTATTCAGCTGTTGAACAACCGATGTCATCAAACTGTTCATTTATTCAGTGATTTTTTAAACGTTTGTCATCTGTCAACGATCTTTTTCTCATACATATAAATAATTATATTTATATGTATATGGATTAATCGGATTTTGAAGAGGATAGATCTGGTTGACAGATGAATTATAACCCATATTTTTCATTCCATGATCGGTTTCGGTTATGATCTAATGTTCCATGCTGAAGTTGCGCATTCAATGTGCATTCAATTTTTTAATTTGTTTTGCTGGTTTTGCAATTTGCAATGGATTCCGAAATCTGCTATTGCATGAGTTTTATTGATTTCTTTGTTTATTTAAAATAGTTCCAATAACTCATCACTGCCACTGTTTTTTGAGGACTCTTCACTTTCATGTTCCGATGATGTATCAGATGAATATAACATATTTTTTGGAATCAAATAAAACTCCGTTTTTTATAATTTCCCTCACATTTACAAATTGTCAATGTCAACGTCAAAATTTCCAACTATCCAGCAATTTGTTCCTATATTCACATAAATCAATTCCATCAGGAATCAATCATGACGTCATTTGACATTAATCATAGGTGAAACGGAGATGGAAAAAAGATCATACCTTAACTATGGACGCGGTTTAGACAAAGAGGTTGTGTTGTCGATGAATGAGAGAGATGCAGCTAGTTTGGGCATATGGCCCAATGAGAGATTGGACAATGCATTAGCCAATAGTAAGAAAGCAAAAGACCACGTGAGTTACGATTTCAGATATGCAAGGTAGCTGGGGTAGAGGAGGGTAGCTTATGATAGAATAGGGTTGAGGAGTGCAGCAGAGGGTATAGAAATGGTAGCGGAGGATATGTTTTTTAACCGAACATTTACATTTATTATTGTGATTTATTATTTTTTTGCCGAGCAAAATGCATTTTTCAGCTGAGCCTAAATTCCCACGCATTTGCAAATACAGTTATTTTGAATTGTTAATTGGAACCTCCTACCTATTAGCCAGTACTGATTTCGCAATTTAAGACCTAACTGTTTTCTCTTGTAAAAAATATGTTTCTTCCAGGTCATTCTTCTGTCTAAGTGGATACCAAGATATTTTACATCTTCTTTTTGTGGTATTTGTTTTTTTTGTATTTAACAGATTAATCGCCTTTTTCCACACACCCTGTATATATTTTATATTTTTTTTGGTCCCGCCTACTTTTAGCCCAAACTAGCCCCATCTCTCACGGACCTCTCTCTCTCTCTCTATCATTGAGAACGCTGAATAACCTCAAAATACTGATTGTGCCGCGTCCATACTTAATATGTCTATGGTCATATCCAGTGATGTTAAAATTACTTTATAATATGTAATTAATTACAATTACTTTTGACAAATTGTAATTAATTACAATTACAATCACAATTACTTTGCTTTGCTTTGGTGTCAGTTTTAAATAATTATTTAGGGATTTGCAATCGGAATTAAACTTTCCACGTATTGAAAATATTAAACAAGTACTTTTGTGTCCAATGTAATTGAAATGTAATTGTAAAATGTAATTGTAATTGTAACGAAAGGAGTAATTGAATTACAAATGAATTACAATTGAGGATCTTGTAATTAATTACCGCCTCAATTACAATAAAAGTAATTCAATTACTTTTTCAATTACTTGTAATTAATTACTTAACAACCCTGGTCATATCGTTACCGTATTTTTATTTTTTGTTTTTTTTTTTAATTCCAGGTGACGAAATTGCAAACGAACAAGAACCTGAGCGGCGATTTGCTAAATGCCGCCCAACAGGTGTTGACGACGCGGAATAACATAAAAAATTTGATGAAAAAATGCACGAATTTGGCGCAGCAATTGGAGAGGGCGGTCGCCGCGGGGGCGGGCGTCAAAGAACAACCTCGAATTTTGTCTTCTACGTAAGTCGCTCGGTTACGAAATAACCGTTACATTGTTAACGTACGGTGTACGTTCCGGCATCTCTACACTGTGTTATTTATAAGATGCGACATAGGGATTCCTGTACAAATGTGTCAAAAGCAAGATGTGTCACACAGTAGTACATTTCATGTTTACTAATAACCCAGAGTCACGACCTTCTAAGTTTTACAAAAGCGGCAATATTCATTTTTTTTTTCAAACCTCTACTTTTTTCGAAAATGTCGAATTGCCACTAAACGATTGGTTTTAGGTACAATGTATGGTACATAAAGTCACACTAATATTCACTAAAGAATTCAAAAATGTTATAATATACAGGGGGTTCCATTAAAAAAAGGTAACTTTAGTGAATTTTTAATACTGAGCCACCCTGTATATAGACGAAACTATTTTAATAATATGCAGTATTATTGTACCTACCTTTTGAAAAAAAATCAAGTCGATATCTCAATTAGGTAAAAAGTTATGGGACTTTAACGCGACCCTGGGTCACCCTGTATATTTATATGAATACACTGTGTTATTTATAAGATGCGACATAGGGATTCCTGTACAAATGTGTCAAAAGCAAGCTAACTTTTTTACCAAATAACGTTCGTAAAAAATAATGACAGATTTGAAAAGATCCTCAAATAATAAGTCGTAATGGACTTTATTAAATTCGTTCTGGTTTAATTAGAAAATGTGTAATTAAGTTGAAAAAAGTCAAACGTCATAAATGTGTCATTTTTATGTCACTATCTAATAATTGTAAAATGGGCGGAGTTAGTCGGGATGATTTACGCTCTGAAATTTAAAAATTTTAGCGGGAAGTAATGTGGTTCAATCCCCGCGCAGTAAAGACATTTTTTTTCTTTTTTTTTCGGTTTTTTTCTAATATTTTTGTCTAAAAAATGTTAAATAGAAATATTTAAAATAAGGCGAGCTTATTTGAAATATAATTTTATTTTTATTTAAATAAAAGCTCCGACAATTAAGTGTCAATATTAATAACGCAAAATCTCGTTAGTAGGTAGAGCCTTTAAAATGATGCCATATTTTTATTCTTGACAAAAAAAAAACATTAAAAAACAAAAAATGCCAAAGAAAAAAAATTTCAGCACTGCGTGGGATTGAACCAGATTCCTTATAGCTGGATTTTTCAAACTTCAGAGCGTAAACCATCCCAGATAGCTCCGCCCCTTTTAACAATTTTTAGATAGTGACATATGACGTATGACTTTTTTCAACTTAATTATACATTTTTTTAATAAATCAGAACGAATTTCAAATCTATTATTATTTTCAAATATTTTCAAATCTGCCATTATTTTTTACGAACGTTATTGGGTAAAAAAAGTTAGCTTGCTTTTGACACATTTGTACAGGAATCCCTATGTCGCATCTTATAAATAACACAGTGTATACTCGATAAGTTGTTCTCACCTTTATACTACACTCGATATCTGTCATTGTCAATGTTTGACAGCGTTTGGATGTGGATAGTCAACCGATATTATTCGGGAGTGTCTACTACACTGACGTGAATTTAATGGCTCGTATTCAACGCCCCACTTTGACATTTAATACGACTTTAAAGTCGCGTCTTCGACTTGACAGTTTTACATTGGTTGTTATGAAGTAACTAGGGACTTTGTTTATATTAAAGTGGACATCTAAAGAGCCATGTTTAATGTTAAAGTGGGCGCTGAATACTTTACATTGACATTATATTTAATATACAGGGTGAGTCATGAGGAATGGTACATACTTTAACAGTGCATAGAGTCACTTAAGGTGAATATCATACGACCAAATAAAAGTTCCATCAGCCTTTTCTCTAAGGTGATACAAGGTGATTTATGAATTTTGATGAAATTTTCTATTGTTTATATTTTTATGGTGGTTATTTCGATTTGGTTCATTTTTTTGGTAAAAGTATTCATTTTAAACCAGCAACACACTGGCATATTCAGAATTAAAAAATTTCAGGACCGTCTTAAAAAAAAGAGGTAAATATTTCCAAACTTAATATTTCACCCTGTATACACTTTTTCTATATTTTCATTTGGTTAATGTAAAAGGTATAAGTAACTCATAAAGCCTGAGTATCGGAAATTTTTGCCACACTTTGTTTAAATTGTCAATCATCAATTAACTTTTAAGAAAAATTACACATTTAGGATAAGCGAATTTATACGATAGAAAATATTATTTTAATGTAATTTATTCGGTTATCCTAAATGTGTAATTTTTCTTAAAAGTTAATTGATAATTGACATTTTAAATAAAGTGTGGCAAAAATTTCCGACGCTCAGGCTTTATGAGTTACTTATACCTTCTACATTAACCAAATGAAAATTTAGAAAAAGTGTATACAGGGTGAAATATTAAGTTTGGAAATATTTACCTCTTTTTTTTTTTAAGACGATCCTGAAATTTTTTAATTCTGAATATGCCAGTGTGTTGCTGGTTCAAAATGTATACTTTTACCAAAAAATGAACCAAATCAAAATAACAACCATAATGATATAAACAAAAGAAAATTTCATCAAAATTCATAAATCACCCTGTATCTCCTTAGAGAAGAGCCGGATGGAACTTTTAATAGTCGTATGATATTCACCTTAAGCGCCTCTATACACTGTTAAAGTATGTACGATTCCTCACGACTCACCCTGTATATTAAATATAATGTTAATGTAAAGTATTATATTTGTTTTTTGTTTTTAGTTTAAAACTAACCAGCTACCAAATGGTAGGACTGAATTGGTTGGTCGTGTTGTATTCTCAGGGAGTGAACGGTATATTAGCGGACGAAATGGGATTGGGAAAAACCGTACAAATCATATCATTTCTCGCTCATTTGAAACAAACCGGAGCGGCTACCAATACGCATTTAGTCATTGTGCCTTCATCGACGCTAGGTAAAAGGCCATATTTTTTTTAAATGTTATTAACAACAATTATACACTCCTGGACAAAATTAACGCAACATCATACATTTGCCACATTTTTGATGCTATTTTTTATTTGAATTTATGATCCGATTTGGATGATTTTTTTTTGTATTATAGGTTGGTTCCTTGACAATGTCATCATTTTCGCTGTTTATGATAAAATGATCCTTTTCGATTATACCGGGTGTAATAAAAATGTAATGTTTTTTTCCGAAAATTCGTAATCACCCTGTGGAGTATACTAGCAAACGTGACATATAGCAGTTGACATTAGACGGTAGATCCATCTTTTGTCAACATTTTCTTTTTTGATTTACTTCATTATCTCTGTTATTAAAGAAGATATGCCGTTTTATAGCGTAACATGTTTTAATAGACTTTATTATTCAAAACATTCATTGTTAAATGTTTTCAAGTAGGCTTTGGACCTTTTCTGACATTTCAAGCGACAATAACAAAATAATTCCTGCTCGCTTTGATGAATGAAAACAAAATTAACGAATTACTTTATTTCATAAAGTAAAATTAAGAGTTTATTAAACACATTTTTTTGGAAACGAGTGAAAAAAGAAAAGAACATAAATCATAAACAATAAAATTAATGGATTTATAATGCTATTAACGTGTATGTCCACCTCTAATTCGAATCATTGCTCCATTGCAATATGACTCATTGAATAGCCCTCATTCACCAAAGTTAAGGCTTTTACTGCTTCTTCGGTCGATAAATTTTTTGGAACCATTCGTTAAATTAAAGAGATTAAAATAACAAATAATGTATTCGATTATTGACACATCGCTTGAAATGTCAGAAAAGGTCCAAAGCCTACTTGAAAACATTTAACAGTGAATGTTTTGAATAATAAAGTCTATTAAAACATGTTACACTATAAAACGGCGTATCTCCTTTAATAACAGAGATAATGAAGTAAATCAAAAAAGAAAATGTTGGCAAAAGATGGATCTACCGTCTAATGTCAACTGCTATACAGGGCTTTTCACGGTAACCGTCCATTAGAAGTATCTCAAAAATCTGAAATTTTGGTTATAGTATTTTTTGGATAATTTGAATTGATCTAAAATATTTTCATTTTGATGACACCTCCGGTTATACCGGAAGTTGACACCAACTTCGTTATTTTAAATGGAAGGTGCCATTTTTAACTTCATTTTTGAATTCTATGGCCTTTTTTAACTAGACTTTGATAATAACACCATATGCCAAAAATGCACCATTTTTAAGATATTACAATTTTTTCGATATTTTTTGGCAAAACAGTCGAATGTATTTTCTGTGATATCTCTGTTAATAATGCAGCTGGAAGCTTAAAATTAAGTATCGATGATGTCCAGATATACAGCTAAATGAAACTAAACTGTATTTTCAGAATCCATGTACAGGGCGTTTAAAATTGTCTGATAAACATGGCCAAATTAAAGTGGTCAAAACTTTGTAATTTCAAATGGATCACCTTGTATTTTTTAACGATCAAAAAATCAACGATCAAAGTCTAGTTAAAAAAGGCCATAGAATTCAAAAATGAAGTTAAAAATGGCACTTTTCATATAAAATAACGAAGTTGGTGTCAATTTCCGGTATAACCGGAAGTGTAATCAAAATGAAAATATTTTAGATCAATTCAAATTATCCCAAAAAATACTATAACCAAAATTTCAGATTTTTAAGTCTTTTCATTATTGAGATACTTCTAATAGACGGTTACCGTGAAAAGCCCTGTATGTCACGTTTGCTAGTATACTCCACAGGATGATACAAATTTTCGGAAAAAAAAACATTACATTTTTATTACACCCGGTATAATCGAAAAGGAACATTTTATCATAAACAGCGAAAATGATGATATTGTCAAGGAACCAACCTATAATACAACAAAAAAATCATCCAAATCGGATCATAAATTCAAATAAAAAATAGCATCAAAAATGTGGCAAATTTATGATGTCCCGTTAATTTTGTCCAGTAGTTTATAATAATTTCGATTCGTAGATAATTGGAAAAACGAATTTTCCCGTTGGTGTCCCGAATTACGGGTGTTTATGTACTACGGTAGCATGGAGGAACGTAAACAATTTAGATTCGATTTGGCGCGCGGAATGTTGGCCGATTTCGATGTGATTTTAACCACGTAAGTCTCCATTTCTAACGTTCACAAAGCCAATAAATTATCCCGAATTTATTTTATTTTTTTTTTCGATTATCTTCCAGTTACACAATGGTGGGCAACAGCCCCGAGGAGAGGAAAATGTTTCGAGTAACTAGAATGCACTACGTGATATTCGACGAGGCGCATATGTTGAAAAACATGAACACGCAGCGATACGAAAATTTAATTAGAATAAACGTAAGTTGTAATTAATCCACTACTTTTAACTAGAGGCTCAATTCTCGAATTCACGTGAACGAAGAAAGATTCACCATGTGAAATAATTCCACTACATTTATTCACGTGCTTGTCTGAAACAGTATTCTTGGTTATAGTGGAATATAAACTGCTCCACAAAAGTTAAGGAAGTTCGCAAATGTTGCAATTATTTTAAAAGTTACAGACCTTTTGATCACCAAATTTTCAAATATGCGAAATTAAATGTTTTTTCTCATATCTGAGTGGATTTTTTGCCCATACCTCTACAACTCATACTAAATTTGGCGATCAAAAAACCTGCAACTTTTAATTTAGTCTCAATATTTGTGAACTTCCTTAACTTTTGTGGAGCAGTATATTTTCACATGGAAACAGTCTTGATATGTACGACTAATATTAACTAGATATTTAGCCAATCACATTTCACTATTTTAAAATTTGTTATGTTGACATTTCTGACTATGCGACAGCATTGACAGCAAACTTGTCATATGTCTTATTTTAATTTTGTTTCATCTTCATGTTTTGTTGCTATACGAGAATTATACTATTTGTATACTAATAACACCTACATTCTGTTGATATCTCTAGCTATATGAAGTTCAAAAACAATTATTAATTAATGGTGACTCTTTAAAGAGGCCTTCAAGTTCTCGAAGAAAATTTTATATTACTTCTTTGCCTGAATAACGCTATAAATCTTTTACCACTGTATTTACTTATTTATTTTTACATACACTGTATTTATTATTAATCACTGGATTTAAAGTGGTAAAAGGATCTCCAGAATTCCACTTTTACCAAAACTTTCTGGGTTATTAAACTTATCTTATATTGGTAAATAAGCCGTTTTTATAAAAGAAACATAACCTTTTGCTTTCAGAAAATAAAGGAATTGGTTAAGGGTATGCATAAAAAGAAGTGAAGGAAGAGAGGTTTTTCTTCAAGGATCCTACTGTTGCTTTAAAGCGAAAAATGTTACGATATTAAAACCTTTTTTTTAAGGTTTTAAAACCTTTATCCATTACTTTTCGCTTCCACCTTTTACTTCAAAGTAAATGCTTCATTATTAGAAATATGAACTAATATCTCGGCCTCTTCTAACATTTATAAATTAAGAAGAGCTGCTTCTTCCATATTTAAGTTTATCAAAAAAAAACAATATAACCAAATAGCGACCGAACTTGACACAACCACAATTGCGCAAAGTCATTTCAGTAATTCCATTGGAAATTTCAAATCCACAAAGAATATACCCATGTGAAAATATTCGTACACTATTTGTGCGAAAACATTCACGTGATTTTATCGAGAATGCCAATTTTTAATTCACATGTCAAAATTTTTTATTCCCGTGTGAATAAATGTCGAGAATTGAGCCCCAGTCAGTGATGTTAAAATTACTTTATAATATGTAATTAATTACAATTACTTTTGGCAAATTGTAATCAAAGTTACAATTACAATCACAATTACTTTGCTTTGGTGTCAGATTTAAATAATTCTTTAGGTATTTGCAATCGGAATTAAACTTTCCACGTATTGAAAATATTAAATAAGTACTTTTGTGTCCAATGTAATTGAAATGTAATTGTAATTGTAACGAAAGGAGTAATTGAATTTCAAATGAATTACAATTGAGGATCTTGTAATTAATTACCGCCTCAATTACAATAAAAGTAATTCAATTACTTTTTCAATTACTTGTAATTAATTACTTAACAACACTGCCCGCAGTTGTACAGTTACAGTGATTAATTCCGTCGATTTTTTTTAAGGCTAAACACAGGATACTACTAACAGGAACTCCATTGCAAAATAATCTATTAGAATTGATGTCTCTGTTGATATTCGTGATGCCGAAAATCTTCGCGGAGAAAACCGACGATCTGAAAAGTTTGTTCCAAAAGAATTCCGTAAGTTTCAATCGTTTAAATTAAACAGAAATCCACCACACTAGCCTAATAAGGATTGCTCAATAATCGCTAATTAAAGCAAATAATTTGATTAATCCTCGTTACATACAGGGTGTCCCAATAGTGCGGTAAAGCCCATTTACTCTGTTATTATAATAGATAGGAAAAAATGATAAATAGGAAAAATGTTAAGCACCTTTAGGCGCGCAATTTTGAATTATTTCGAAATATACAGGGTGGCCCATAAATCGAAGCCATACCAAACATACCTTTTTTTAAAGGCAATGATATATTTTTTATTTCATATTCGATTTCAGCTCGTATTCACGAGTTTCTCAATATAAAATTTCATATTACTATACTGAGTATTTAAAAAGTTATGGCCATTTTTA
The DNA here is from genome assembly GCA_918026865.1 of Phyllotreta striolata. Lineage (NCBI taxonomy): Eukaryota > Metazoa > Arthropoda > Insecta > Coleoptera > Chrysomelidae > Phyllotreta > Phyllotreta striolata. Next base: position 4,889,171 of record OU900106.1, read on the forward strand.
TGTTCAAATCGTCATGACTTCAAGTCCTTGTATATCAGAATCTGTATCAGATAATGTGAATTTTTCTGTGTCAGCACTTTTTGAAAATGGTCTATTTTCTCAAAAATTATGTATATTCTGACAAAATTACAATTTGTATACGGGGTGAGTCAAAACCGCAACATAATAATTACTCGCTTAATTTAAATGGAACACCCTATACTAATAATATCCAATGGGAAGTCTATTTCCTATTGAATCATTTTTCATAACATTTCCTTATACCTAACTGTCACCGTTTCTGAGATATTTTCAGTTTTATTAAAAAATGTCCAGTTTTTGATATTATAAATTCATTTTGATCTAATTACCAATGATGTTATCGACCTTTTTTTGCAAAATAATAGTAGAAAATGTAATATCGATTAATTAACGATCATTAACTACCCGAAATATTTGGTAATTTTTAAATTAAACTTTAAATTATTATAATTTTAATTTAATCTAGTTACCTCTATGACGTCATCATCTACGAACTATGCGAATTTTACTTATTGAACTCGTGTAACTGTAAATTATAGAATAACTAAAAATTTAGGGTACCTGCTAATGATATTTGATTAATCATTAATCGATATTTAATTTTTTACTATTAAATAGACATATACTAAATAGACTTCCTATACTTAAATAGACTTCCCATTGGATATTATTAATATAGGGTGTTCCATTTAAATTAAGCGAGTAATTATTATGTTTGCGTTTTGACTCACCGTGTATACAAATTGTAATTTTGTCAAAATATACCTAATTTTTGTGAAAATAGACCATTTTCAAAAAGTGCTGAGACAGAAAAATTCACATTATCTGATACAGATTCTGATATACAGGGCCTTGAAGTCATGATGATTTGAACATAAAAATGGCCATAACTTTTTAAATACTCAGTATATTCATATGAAATTTTATATTGAGAAACTCGTGAATACGAGCTGAAATCGAATATGAAATAAAAAATATATCATTGCCTTTATAAAAAGGTATGTTTGGTATGGCTTCGATTTATGGGCCAACCTGTATATTTCGAAATAATTTAAAATTATGCGCCTAAAGGTGCTTAACATTTTTCCTATTTATCATTTTTTCCTATCTATTATAATAAACTGCTCCACAAAAGTTAAGGAAGTTTGCAAATTTTGCGATTATTTTAAAAGTTACAGACTTTTCGATCACCAAATTTTCAAATATGTGAAATTAAAGATTTCTCTCATATCTGAGTGAATTTTTTGTCCCTACCTCTACAATTCATACTAGACTTGGCGATTAAAAAACCTGCAACTTTTAAATTAATCTCAATATTTGTGAACTTCCTTAACTTTTGTGGAGCACTTTAACTGAGTAAATGGACTTTACCGCACTATTGGGACACCCTGTATAAGTGTGTTCGTAACGACCTCGATTCTCCTGTTGTTCTCATCGAAATCGCGTTTTTTTTTGTGTGTAGAAAAAGGAACAAGACGCCGATACTCTTCCGACGTTCGAAAAGGAACAAATCGAACAGGCGAAAAGGATAATGAAACCGTTCGTATTGAGACGGCTCAAATGCGACGTGCTGCAGGATTTACCAAAGAAAACGGATTACGTGATGAAAGTGCCGCTGACGCCGACGCAGAAGCAGCAGTACGAGCAATTGGTGGCCTCTTACAAGGCCGTTAACGAGGTACCAATTATTATCGATTTATCTCTTAGATCATATGCAGTGTGTTTTTTATAAGATGCGACATAGGGATTCCTGTACAAATGTGTCAAAAGCAAGATGTGTCACACAGTAGTACATTTCATGTTTACTAATAACCCAGAGTCACGGCCTTCTAAGTTTTACAAAAGCGGCAATATTCATTTTTTTTTTCAAACCTCTACTTTTTTCGAAAATGTCGAATTGCCACTAAACGATTGGTTTTAGGTACAATGTATGGTACATAAAGTCACACTAAAATTCACTAAAGAATTCAAAAATGTTATAATATACAGGGGGTTATTAAAATTAAGGTTAAAAAAAAGGTAACTTTAATGAATTTTTAATACTGAGCCACCCTGTATATAGACGAAACTATTTGAATAATATGCAGTATTATTGTACCTACCTTTTGAAAAAAAATCAAGTCGATATCTCAATTAGGTAAAAAGTTATGGGACTTTAACGCGACCCTGGGTCACCCTGTATATTTATATGAATACACTGTGTTATTTATAAGATGCGACATAGGGATTCCTGTACAAATGTGTCAAAAGCAAATAACGTTCGTAAAAAATAATGACAGATTTGAAAAGATCGTCAAAAAACAAGTCGAAATGGACAATAAATTTTCTTAAATTCGTTCTGGTTTAATAAAAAAATGTATAATTAAGTTGAAAAAAGTCATACGTCATATGTCACTATCTAATAATTGTTAAAAGTGGCCGAGATATCTGGATTGGTTTACGCTCTGAAGTTTGAAAAATTCAGCGGTAAGGAATCTGGTTCAATCCCACGCAGTGCTGAAATTTTTTTTCTTTGGCATTTTTTGTTTTTTTAATGTTTTTTTTTGTCAAGAATAAAAATATGGCATCATTTTAAAGGCTCTACCTACTAACGAGATTTTGCGTTATTAAAATTGACACTTAATTGTCGGAGCTTTTATTTAAATAAAAATAAAATTATATCTCAAATAAGCTCGCCTTATTTTAAATATTTCTATTTAACATTTTTTAGACAAAAATATTAGAAAAAAACCGAAAAAAAAAGTCTTTACTGCGCGGGGATTGAACCACATTACTTCCCGCTAAAATTTTTAAATTTCAGAGCGTAAATCATCCCGGTTAACTCCGCCCATTTTACAATTATTAGATAGTGACATAAAAATGACACATTTATGACGTTTGACTTTTTTTAACTTAATTACACATTTTTTTATTAAACCAGAACGACTGTAATAAAATTTAATATCCATTTCAACTTATTTTTTGACGATCTTTTCAAATCTGTCAATATTTTTTACGAACGTTATTTGGTAAAAAAGTTAGCTTGCTTTTGACACATTTGTACAGGAATCCCTATGTCGCATCTTATAAATAACACAGTTTATACTAACGTGGATGCATAAATGCCATAAGAATTACATTTACATTCCTGTTGCCAACATCTACAACATGCCTAAATTATACTCTCTTTTTTTACTCTATGGAATTCAGCATAGATTTATCTTTGTTTTGGTCTGCCAATTGAGCATGCGCTATAAAAATCTAAACGTATTTATTAGTATACAACAGATATATTAGAAAATTCGCCCTTGTTGCCAGATTCACACATTTGTTGTAATTTTTCACTCTTTTAATATGTACTATGTACGATAAAAATATTTTTATTTATTATCTAAAATAATTGTTTTGAAATGCAGTAATACTATTTAAATGCGTATACATTTTAATTAACTAATTATTGTACAAAACAGCTGCTCGATTACTTATTTGTAGTAAAAGAAAAGTAGAAATAAGAAATAGCTATTAGACATTTGGCAATGCTGATGCGTCCTTTTCTGGCACTGGCATTGACACTATGACATTTGACATCTGTTTCATAACTGTCATGGCGTCGTATTATTATTTATATTTGGATTTTTGATTATTGGATTGGTTTGTGTTTAGTGTTTGGGGTTTATACATAACACTAAGGTAAACAACAATCATCTTATAATAGTTTTGAAACATGAATATTTAAATTTGTCGCTAACTATATACGTCAAAATTGTCAAAGGCTCCAAGACAAAGACACACCGTTAGAAACTAGCGAGTGTCAAACAAGGACGGGTCATAAAAGTACGTCGTGAATATGTTAGCAACAGAGTTTACCGCTGTCGATTCATCCACGTTATTATATAGATTGCTTCAATTTAGACCGTAACATGGTCGTTTCTATGAGTTGAACAAAGAAAGATTAATAAAATAACAGTTGTCAGAGTGAAAAGTTGCAATGATACAAATCAGTCACTCTTTCTTTATCCTTTATAATTGTCTAATGGAAGTTGTCTCTATCGTACCTATAGCCTATATAACCTGGATGTGGAATGATCTAAGATTAACCTCAATATTCACCAATTTCGGCTTAACAACCTGATAACTGTCAGTCTGATTTAACAGTCAGTTAACAATGTTATTCACCGCGATATTTGAAGTAACTGATAGTAAACGGATAATTTTCTTTAAAATAATCAAGATTAAGTTGGTATTACGATAGAGTTCCTAATTTCGTTCCTAATTTCGTTTGCTTGATTAATCGATTTTTTTTTTAGAACGGAGAAAGCTTGTACAACGGCATGAGCATCATGACGGATTTGAGGAAATTGAGCAATCACCCGTTATTGATGAGGTTCCATTACGATATCAATAAATTACAAGAAATAGCCAAACTATTAGCCGTCGATCCGGGATATAAAGACACAGTAGTACAATATATCGTCGACGATTTAACGTGGATGTCGGATTTCGAAATTCACACGCTTGCAAAGGAATTTGCCGTGAGTACATTACAGCATATTTATAAAAAAAAATGAAGTGTTTACTTTGAAGTAAAAGGTTTTGCTCTGGTGCATATTAAGGAGGTTTGGGCGCAGTGTTGTTAAGTAATTAATTACAAGTAATTGAAAAAGTAATTGAATTACTTTTATTGTAATTGAGGCTGTAATTAATTACAAGATCCTCAATTGTAATTCATTTGTAATTCAATTATTCCTTTCGTTACAATTACATTTCAATTACATTGGACACAAAAGTACTTATTTAATATTTTTAATACGTGGAAAGTTTAATTCCGATTGCAAATCCCTAAATAATTATTTAAAACTGACACCAAAGCAAAGTAATTGTGATTGTAATTGTAATTGTAACTTTAATTGTAATTGTAATTACATTAGCAAATTTTGTAATTGTAATTGCAATTAATTACAATTTGCCAAAAGTAATTGTAATTGTAATTAATTACATATTATAAAGTAATTTTAACATCACTGTTTGGGCGTTACGTCTCGACAGAATAGGAGAAAATAAATAGTAAAATCGTCTGAAATTACATGAGATCTTATGGGCGGAAACTTTAGGATCGTTTAAAAAAATTAAAACTAGATGAATAAATGTTTAAGAAACATTTTGCATAACCAAGTGCAATATTTTCTGAAGACACAGGTAAAATTTAAACACGATTCACTCGCTGGATTTGTTGCAATAATGCAAAATACAGGGTGTCCCAATAGTGCGGTAAAGCCCATTTACTCAGTTATTATAATAGATAGGAAAAAATGATAAATAGGAAAAATGTTAAGCACCTTTAGGCGCGCAATTTAAAATTATTTCGAAATATACAGGGTGGCCCATAAATCTAAGCCATACCAAACATACCTTTTTTTAAAGGCAATGATATATTTTTTTTTTCATATTCGTGTTCAGCTCGTTTTCACGAGTTTCTCAATATAAGATTTCATATGACTATACTGAGTATTTGAATAGGCCATTTTTATGTTCAAATCGTCATGATTTCAAGGCCCTGTATATCAGAATCTGTATCAGATAATGTGAATTTTTCTGTGGAAGCACTTTTTGAATATGGTCTATTTTCACAAAAATTATGTATATTTTGACAAAATTGCAATTTGTATACGGGGTGAGTCAAAACGCAAACATAATAATTACTCGCTTAATTTAAATGGAACACCCTATATTAATAATATCCAATGGTAAGTCTATTTCTTACTGAATCATTTTTCATAACATTTCCCTATACCTAACTGTCACCGTTTCTGAAATATTTTCAATTTTATTAAAAAATGTCCAGTTTTTGATATTATAATTTCATTTTAATCCAATTACCAATAACATCTTCGAACTTTTTTTGCCAAATAATAGTAGAAAATTAAATATCGATTAATGATTAATCAAATATCATTAGCAGGTACCCTAAATCTTTGATTATTTTATAATTTAAAGTGACACGAGTTCAAAAAGTAAAATTCATAGTTCGTAGATGATGACGTCATAGAGGTAACTAGATTAAATTAAAATTATAATAATTTAAAGTTTAATTTAAAAATTACCAAATATTTCGGGTAGTTAATGATCGTTAATTAATCGATATTACATTTTCTACTATTATTTTGCAAAAAAAGGTCGACAACATCATTGGTAATTAGGTCTAAATGAAATTATAACATCAAAAACTGGACATTTTTTAATAAAACTGAAAATATTTCAGAAACGGGGACAATTAGGTTATAGGGAAATGTTATGAAAAAAGATTCAGTAAGAAATAGACTTCCCATTGGATATTATTAGTATAGGGTGTTCCATTTAAATTAAGCGAGTAATTATTATGTTTGCATTTTGACTCACCCTGTATACAATTTGTAATTTTGTCAAAATGTAACTAATTTTTGTGAAAATAGACCATTTTCAAAAAGTGCTGACACAGAAAAATTCACATTATCTGATACAGATTCTAATATACAGAACCTTGAAATCATGTCGATTTGAACATAAAAATGGCCATAACTTTTTAAATACTCAGTATAATCATATGAAATCTTATATTGAGAAACTCGTGAATACGAGCTGAAATCGAATATGAAATAAAAAAATATATCATTGCCTTTAAAAAAAGGTATGTTTGGTATGGCTTCGATTTATGGGCCACCCTGTATATTTCGAAATAATTTTAAATTGTGCGCCTAAAGGTGCTTAACATTTTTCCTATTTATCATGTTTTCATATCTATTATAATAACTGAGTAAATGGGCTTTACCGCACTATTGGGACACCCTGTATATCGTTGTTGACTAAAAATGGTCAAAATCGGTCTGTCACTTTAATGCGGCAACGCTGCAAACTCTCAGCTGTCCGTTGTTATCTGTTTCTTGTATTTCATTCGCGATTTTACGTGTTTTAAGAAGCATGCACGGTTCTCACATTTTTTGTTTGCGATTCTCGAATTTTTTTAGACTTATATTAATGTCTTTATATCGGCAAACTTTATCTTAGAGAACATTGTTGACAGCTGATAGGTTAGAATCGAACCTAATTTCATTCAAAACCATTGGCGACGTTGCCAAACTTAAACGTGTTATTTTATTCAAATCGAAACTACATTTTACGTGCAACAAACAGTTTCTCATTGCAATTACGGATATGAAATCGTAAAAAATGTTTAAAAATCATACATAAATGAAGAAAACGTTATAATTTATTTGTCTTTTTGCTTTCTAGCAAAAGACGTGTTTCTATTTCTAGAAACGCTTTCTAAACGACTCTAAATGGTTCTAAACAGTTCTAAATGATTATCTGGGGCTCAATTCTCGACATTTATTCACACGGGAATAAAAAATTTTGACATGTGAATTAAAAATTGGTATTCTCGACAAAATCGCGTGAATGTTTTCGCACAAATAGTGTACGAATATTTTCACATGGGTATATTCTTTGTGGATTTGAAATTTCCAATGGAATTACTGAAATGACTTTGCGCAATTGTGGTTGTGTCAAGTTCGGTCGATATTTGTTATATTGTTTTTTTGATAAACTTAAATATGGAAGAAGCAGCTCTTCTTAATTTATAAATGTTAGAAGAGGCCGAGATATTAGTTCATATTTCTAAAAATGAAGCATTTACTTTAAAGTAAAAGGTGGAAGCGAAAAGTAATGGATAAAGGTTTTAAAACCTTAAAAAAAGGTTTTAATATCGTAACACTTTTCGCTTTAAAGCAACAGTAGGATCCTTGAAGAAAAACTTCTCTTCCTTCACTTCTTTTTATGCATACCTTAAACAAATTACTTTATTTTTTGAAAGCAGAAGGTTATGCTTTTTTTTATAAAAACGGCCTATTTACCAATATAAGATAAGTTTAATAACCCAGAGAGTTTTGGTCAAAGTGGAATTCTGGAGATCCTTTTACCACTTTAAATCCAGTGATTAATAATAAATACAGTGTATGTAAAAATAAATAAGTAAATACAGTGGTAAACAATTTATAGCGTTATTCAGGCAAAGAAGTAATATCAAATTTTCTTCGAGAACTTGAAGGCCTCTTTAAAGAGTCACCATTAATTAATAATTGTTTTTGAGCTTTATATAGCTAGAGATATCAACAGAATGTAGGTGTTATTAGTATACAAATAGTATAGTTCTCGTATAGTAACAAAACATGAAGATGAAACAAAATTAAAATAATACATATGACAAGTTTGCTGTCAATGCTGTCGCATAGTCAGGAATGTCAACATAACAAATTTAAAATGATGAAATGTGATTGGCTAAATATCTAGTTAATATTAGACGTACATATCAAGACTGTTTCCATGTGAAAATATATTCCACTATAACCAATTATACTGTTTCAGACAAGCACGTGAATAAATGTAGTGGAATTATTTCACATGGTGAATCATTCTTCGTTCACGCGAAGTCGAGAATTGAGCCTCTAAACTATTTTTCATTGGGACATCCTGTATTTCACGCCGTTATACAGTGTTAGAAAATTATTCGCGCATAATAGGGAAATCAATGTTAAATTCTTAGCCGGCTGAATTACAGTTTACCAGTGTACATTTAAATAGAACGTCGCGATAAATTCTAATAAATTTAATTGTTCTACTGGACTTCACACCGCGCTTTGGTTTGGTTAGATTAAAAATCAAATAATTTCGACGGTTTCAAAACTTCGACAGTATCAAAACGGGTTCGGATGAGCGAACGTCGAGTCGATTAAAAAGAAATGAGAATTTTTAAACGATAATTTATTGAAAAAATATCACTAATATTAAAATAGAATTAAGTAAATATGTATTTTTGCTACAATGGCTTGAAAAAGAAAGTAAATTCTAAGAAAATAATAAAAAGAAAACTCCAAAAATAAACTTAAAGATTATTTTAAAACGGAAAATAAAAGAACTCTAAAAAATAGTCCACCGCTTTCTGCTAAACTATAGCCAAACCTGCCATACAGATGTCATCCCATATTACTGAGCTAAGGTATAATTCTAGCTGAAAATTGAATTATTTTTCCCCTTATTTCAACAAGATTTGTTGCTCTTTCAAAACTGTACCTACCGCTACACATATTTTTTTGAAATATCCCCAAAAAACCTATTAAATGTAGTTTCTAAATAATTTTGTACCTCATACCTAACACAAATAACTTTGTACCTCTACAAATCGCGGCGTGCGATCCAGTAGAACAATTAAATTTATTAGAATTCATCGCGACGTTCTATTGAAATGTATACTGGTAGACTGTATTTCAGCCGGCTAAGAATTTAACATTGATTTCCCTATTATGCGCGAATAATTTTCTAACACTGTATGTTATATCTCTTTACAGTGTTTGAGAAACTTCCTGCTTCCCAACGGTTTAATGTTGAACTCGGGCAAATTCTGGCAATTCGACCAAATGCTGGACGACCTGAAGAAAAACGGCCACAGAGTATTGATATTCAGCCAGTACGTGATAATGTTGAACATAGTCGAGGAATATTTGAAAATTAGAAGCCACAAGTACATGAGATTGGACGGCAGTACGGCGGTGAATATCAGACAGGATTTGATCAACGAATTCACCGACGATTCCAGTTATTTTATATTTCTATTGTCGACGCGGGCCGGCGGTTTGGGCATCAATTTAACATCGGCAGATACGGTTATCATTCACGATATAGATTTCAATCCGTATAATGACAAACAAGCCGAGGACAGGTGTCATAGAATGGGACAGAGCAAACCCGTGACGGTTTATCGGTTCATTTCGCAAGGTACTATCGAAGAGGGTATGTTGGAAATGAACAAAGAAAAACTGAAATTAGAACGGGATATTACCACTGACGGTGAGTTATGCTTATATACAGGGCGTCCCGGAAAGTGTGGGAAATCGCTCGGATTTAGATAGAACGTGAAAAAATCAGATGACAAGTTCCTATAAAGTTTTTACCTAAGTCCTGTTGGACAAGTGTAGTCTAAATTTGACTGGGGATTTGACAAGTTTGTGTTTCATAAAATTACACGAGTAGATTATTAGTGACAAGTGACTAGCCTAATATTAGGTGTCACCTTCTATTCAGCGGTTGAACAACCGATGTCATCAAACTGTTCATTTATTCAGCGATTTTTTAAATGTTTGTCATCTGTCAACGATCTTTTTCTCATACATATAAATAATTATATTTATATGTATATGGATTAATCGGATTTTGAAGAGGATAGATCTGGTTGACAGATGAATATAACCCATATTTTTCATTCCATGATCGGTTTCGGTTATGATCTAATGTTCCATGATGAAGTTGTGCATTCAATGTGCATTCAAATTTTTAATTTGTTTTGCTGGTTTTGCAATTTGCAATGGATTCCGAAATCTGCTATTGCATGAGTTTTATTGATTTCTTTGTTTATTAAAAATAGTTCCAATAACTCATCACTGTCACTGTTTTTTGAGGACTCTTCACTTTCATGTTCCGATGATGAATCGGATGAATATAACATATTTTTTGGAATCAAATAAAACTCCGTTTTTTATAATTTCCCTCACATTTACAAATTCAAATTGTCAATGTCAACGTCAACGTCAAAATTTCCAACCATCCAGCAATTTGTTCCTATATTCACATAAATCAATTCCATCAGGAATCATGACGTCATTTGACATTATTCATAGGTGAAACGGAGATGGAAAAAAGATCATACCTATTACAGGTCTGTTTTACAATTGTAGATAGGTTTGCGTTTCATAAAAAATAAATTAAACAACACTTGTCATTTATTCCTATCATATATTAGTGTAAAGCGACTGGGACTTGATTTCCTGTCACCATCCGATTTTCTTGTAAATTTAAAAGAAAATGTGGTCTAGCGACAGTGAGGAGGAAGCTTAATGGGAGTTTAATAAAAGATTTCGAATGAATTCGATAAAAATGGAGGAAATAATAAAATCTATTGGTTCCCGCCTAATGTATAGAACCAACGTATAGAAATTATGCATTGTCTTTGTTCGTTTCAATGCTCACATTTTATAGCTTTTGTAGAAGTGGGACAAGAATTTCCAAATAGAATGCTCTTTCTTTATTAGAATAATTGAAAATTAAATAAATGTTGCTGCATTTTAGAAATAAGTTTTTTGTCAATAAACGAAATTGTCGTGGTTCACATCTAAAAATAGCTCCAACCAGAAAAAAAAAACAATTTCAAAGTAAAAGTTTCCCAATATCGAAAAACGAAGGTTGTGCTATACTTATGCTCCTCAGTAGAGTAAGTACTATTTTTTTCTTTTTGGCTTAAGTCTGACGTTTAATTAATATTACAGTTGTAGAAAAACGGATGCCAAAAATTTAATTCGACAAGTGTCGAAATTTATTTTATGAAACGAAATTTTTAAATACTTGTCAACCAACACTTGTAACTTGTCAACTTGTCCTCTGAACACCGCTGAAAATAGGTTTTCCTTAAATATCTTTTAAAGTACTTGATATAATTTAACAAAAATCTAATACGATGGACACTAGTAAGAACCTCGCAAAATAGTGTCCTTAAAACATGTTTAGTTTTTTTTTTTAGTTTAGGGCCTTTAGGGTAAAACTTTGTAGAATTTTTTTCATGTTCTATCTGAGAGATTTCCTACACTTTCCGGAACACCCTGTAGATTGATTGTATCGATATTTTACACATGATTGTTTTGTGTTGCACAGAAACCGATAATCCCGATGTGAAGAGCGTTGTAAGATTGTTGTCGTCCGCGTTGGGAATAGATTCATCGAAAGCCACGAATTTGGTATCGCCAAAGAAAATTCCTTGAGAGTTACTCGCCCGTTAAGTAACGCTTTTAAACGTAAATTTAATTTAGTACAATTTCTACGTGTTATATAAATTATTCGTATTGGAATTATTTAATGGACAAGGCACAGTGTTTGAGCACTCTTTCTTTTTGCGTTTTTTTAGTTCGATTATTACAATTAAAATATTTTTTCAACCACACGTGTTTTTTTTCTAATCCTATACAGGGCTTTTCACGGTAACCGTCCATTAGAAGGATCTCAATAATGAAAAGACTTAAAAATCTGAAATTTTGGTTATAATTTTTTTTTGATAATTTAAATTGATCTAAAATATTTTCATTTTGATTAGAAAGCGGTTATACCGAAAGTTGACACACCATTTTTAACATCATTTTTGAATTCTATGGCATTATTTAACTAGACTTTGATAATAACACCATATGCCAAAAATGCACCATTTTTAAGATATTACATTTTTTTTGATATTTTTTGGAAAAACAGTCGAATGTATTTTCTGTGATATCTGTGTTAATAATGCAGCTAAAAGCTTGAAATTGAGTATCGATGATGTCCAGACACACTTCTAAATGAAACTAAACTGTATTTTCAGAATCCATGTACAGGGCGTTTAAAATTGTCCGACAAACATGGCCAAATTAAAGTGGTCAAAACTTTATTTCAAATGGATCACCTTGTATTTTTTAACAGTGACAAATACAGTTTTTTAAGCCCTTTCGATCCATATGGGTATTCCCTATACCCAAATCCAGTAGTTTTTGAAATAATCGAAGTTTTATTAAATAAGGTATGAATTTTCTTTTTTTTTGAGTTTTCTAGTTGGCCATTTGATGACCTTATGTCAATCCGAAATTTATGTATTTTTGAAAAATTCTACGCTTAATTTAAGAGTACTTTTATTCTATTTTTTATAAAAAATACTATAACCAAAATTTCAGATTTTTAAGTCTTTTCATTATTGAGATACTTCTAATGGACGGTTACCGTGAAAAGCCCTGTAGATGCGCGACTTCGCCTTTATTGGTAATTACAACGAAATGACAAGTTTGACAGTTCGAAGTTTCTTCTTCGCCGCTGTCATTTGTGTAGGTTTGATCTTTTTTTCCCTGTTTTTAAACCAAACGAACGGGAAACGTCAATTAAATAAACTGCTCCACAAAAGTTAAGGAAGTTTGCAAATTTTGCGATTATTTTAAAAGTTACAGACTTTTTGATCAGCAAATTTTCAAATATGCGAAATTAAATGTTTTCTCTCATACCTGAGTGAATTTTTTGTCCCTACCTCTACAACTCATACTAAATTTGGCGATCCAAAAACCTGCAACTTTTAAATTAATCTCAATATTTGTAAACTTCCTTAACTTTTGTGGAGCAGTATAATTTGAAATTTAATAATGGAAAATAATGAATTTAGCTGGCGAAAAGACGTCGATGTTTAGAGATCTTTTTAATGTCCAATTTCCCCGTTTTAACAAACTAGTTGAATCGTCATTGAAGCTTAAAAATACAAATCAATGTGATTTAGAGAATGTGTTGAGAGCATCAGCTCTGGCCATGATACCGATATCATTTTCTAAATACCTAAACACCGGCGGGACCTCATCGTTGGCCTCTTTCCCCAAAAGCGGCTGAATCTCATTCCAAGCGAAAGCGTACAGGTTAGTCTTGGCATTCAAAGCCTCGAAATCGATTAAACTAGGCCTGTCGGGGTGCTGGAAAACCACGTCGAACACGTAATTTTTCCTGGGAAATTGGATTTTTACGTGGTCGTCGTAAAACTCGGACAACTCCCGTATAATCCGCGGCCCTTCCTCCTTGAAATGCTCGTAGTACGTAGGCCAGTCTCTGGGCGTGATCCCTCGCAACGTGCTATTTACCACGATACATCGAAACTCCGCCGCCGGATGGATGCTCGTCCATTTCCTCAAGGCCATGCAGAACGGCACGCCCTTGGCGTTCGAGAAATCCTCCTGGATTTTAGCCGAACTCGAGAAATACGTCACGACATCGTCTAACGTGGCCACCTCCAAGGAGTTACCGAAGCTAAACATTCTGGCATCGACCGGGGCGTGCCAGTTGTTCCTGACGAATGCTCGGTTAGATAAAGCGTTTAAGGCGTTTTTGAATTTATCCGCGAATTCGACTGGTATTTCCTCTTGCGTATCGTCGATTTCCTCCGATTGGATTTTCCTCAACAACTGTTCGGGTAATTCGATGATTATTGTACGCATGGTGACGTTTGCGAATTTCTCGTACCAATTTGTTATGGAAAAATCGATAAAATCTTGAATTTCCAACATTTTTCTATAAATTTCAACGTTTACCTTTAACAACAAACAAACAAAGTTTGGTTAGAAAACTCACCGTCTTCTTCTCTGTGACATGGCCTCTTTCGTTATGTCGCATCCGACCAGCTTACTGGTTAGAAAACTCATAAATGTCCATAGACAAAATAAAAGAGACTGTTTAAAGCATAGGAAATATGAGACCATAGACAAAATAAAATATTTCTTTCTCTATGGATCGAACTCTCTCATATTTCATTCTCTATGTAAATGTCCTTCCAAATTTTACTCCTAGAAAAAAAAAAGAAGAATTCAACCATAATATGACATTGACATTATTGACACCAAATGTCATAAAATTACTAATATTTCTAATAATTCCAATTATCTTAGAAAAACTAATAAAATGAACCGTTTATTCGGCAAAGGCAAGCCCAAAGAACCCGGCCCGAGCATTTCTGACGTCATAACGGGGGTAAGCACGCTACGATAATTCCTTTTCCCATTCAAATCGCTCGCCTTTCCAGGTGGACCAAAGGGCGGAAGCGGTGGAAAAGAAAATCAACGCCCTCGAAAATGATTTGCGCAAATTCAGAGATCAAATGTCGAAGATGCGAGAGGGCCCGTCGAAGAACGCCGTCAAGCAAAAGGCCCTTCGGATACTCAAACAGAAGAAACTCTACGAGAACCAATTGGAGAACCTCAGGGGCCAGTCGTTCAACATGGAACAGGCCAATTTCGCGGCGCAAACACTCAAAGACACCCAAATCACGGTGGCCGCGATGAAAGACGGCATGAAAGAGATGAAGAAGGAATTCAAGAAGATCAACGTCGACGATATCGATGTAAGCGTAAGGTAGTAGAATTCGAATCGATTCGCATTTCGGAATGCTTTCAGGACGTTCAAGATGAACTGGCCGACATGCTGGAGCAGGCCGATGAGGTCCAAGACGCGTTAGGTAGAAGCTACAACACGGTGGACGTCGATGAAGACGAATTGGCCGCTGAACTGGACGCTTTGGGCGATGAAATCGCTTTGGACGATGATCAAAGTTATTTAGACGATGTTCTCAAGGCCCCCGAAGCACCGTCTACGAAACCTGAATCGTTACCGGCCGATCCCTCGAAGAAGGTAAGAAAGACACACGAATGAAATACAGGGTGTCCCAATAGTGCGGTAAAGCCCATTTACTCAGTTAAAGTGCTCCACAAAAGTTAAGGAAGTTCACAAGTATTGAGATTAATTTAAAAGTTGCAGGTTTTTTTAATCGCCAAGTTTAGTATAAATTGTAGAGGTAAGGACAAAAAATTCACTCAGATATGAGAGAAAACCTTTAATTTCACATATTTGAAAATTTGGTGATCGAAAAGTCTGTAACTTTTAAATTAATCGCAAAATTTGCAAACTTCCTTAACTTTTGTGGAGCAGTTTATTATAATAGATAAGAAAAAATGATAAATAGGAAAAATGTTAAGCACCTTTAGGCGCACAATTTAAAATTATTTCGAAATATACAGGGTGGCTCATAAATCGAAGCCATACCAAATATACTTTTTTTTTTAAAGGCAATGATATATTTTTTATTTCATATTCGATTTCAGCTCGTTTTCACGAGTTTCTCAATATAATATTTTATATGACTATACTGAGTATTTAAAAAGTTATGGCCATTTTTATGTTCAAATCGTCATGACTTCAAGGCCCTGTATATCAGAATCTGTATCAGATAATGTGAATTTTTCTGTGTCAGCACTTTTTGAAAATGGTCTATTTTCACAAAAAATAGTTACATTTCAAAAAAAATTACGATTTGTATACAGGGTGAGTCAAAACGCAAACATAATAATTACTCGCTTAATTTAAATGGAACACCCTATATTAATAATATCCAATGGGAAGTCTATTTCTTACTGAATCATTTTTCATAACATTTCCCTATACCTAACTGTCACCGTTTCTGAAATATTTTCAGTTTTATTAAAAAAATGTCCAGTTTTTGATGTTATAATTTCATTTTGACCTAATTACCAATGATGTTGTCGAACTTTTTGTGCTAAATAATAGTAGAAAATTAAAGATCGATTAATTAATGATCATTAATTACTCGAAATATTTGGTAATTTTTAAATTAAATTCTAAATTATTATAATTTTAATTTAATCTAGTTACCTCTGTGACGTCATCATCTACGACCTATGAATTTTACTTATTGAACTCGTGTCACTTTAAATTATAAAAAAATCATAGATTTAGGGTACCTCCTTAATGATATTTGATTAATTATTAATCGATATTTAATTTTCTACTATTATTTAGCAAAAAAGGTTCAACGACGTTATTGGAAATTAGATTAAAATGAAATTACAATACGAGTAATAACGAAAACTGGACATTTTTTAATAAAAAATTGAAAATATATCGGAAACGATGATAGTTAGGTGTAGGGAAATGTTATATAAAATGATTCAGTAAGAAATAGACTTCCCATTGGATATTATTAATATAGGGTGTTCCATTTAAATTAGGCGAGTAATTATTATGTTTGCGTTTTGACTCACCCTGTATACAAATTGAAATTTTGTCAAAATATAACTAATTTTTGTGAAAATAGACCATTTTTAAAAAGTGCTGACACAAAAATATTCATATTATCTAATACAGATTCTGATATACAGGGCCTTGAAGTCATGACGATTTGAACATAAAAATGGTTATAACTTATAATATTCAGTATAGTCATATGAAAACTCATATTGAGAAACTCGTGAAAACGAGCTGAAATCGAATATGAAATAAAAAATATATCATTGCCTTTAAAAAAAAAGTATGTTTGGTATGGCTTCGATTTATGAGCCACCCTGTATATTTCGAAATAATTTAAAATTATGCGCCTAAAGATGCTTAACATTTTTCCTATTTATCATTTTTTCGTATCTATTATAATAACTGAGTAAATGGGCTTTACCGCACTATTGGGACACCCTGTATGTTTCGCTCAAATATAATATATGCTCGTTTTTAGGATACCGTGCCTGTTGACGAATTCGGATTACCTCAGCTTAAGTAAAATAATAATTATAGTATATTATATGTTACTGGGGAAAGTTAGATAAAGGGCTCAACGTGGGTTTAACCGGATAAGGTAGAGCCTTAGAAAGCCAAAAAAAAACTCTACTTAAAGTAGTACCTTAGTCAACCTAGGTTTAGTCGTTTATCCAGCTTCATCCGTATCATAAAAAGTTACAAAATATGAACCTCTTGCTGTTTTTTTTAAGGTATCTATATTATTTTTCTACGGAAATTAACAAATCTTTGGTTTACTAGTATTAAGCACATTTTAAAACATTGTTTCTTTTTTTGAGAATTGTTACCGCTTCGACTAACGCTTTATCCTTAGAAATCTAATATTTTTTATTTTGTACAATAAACGTTACCTTTTAAATTCTTTCTAAAATCGCGTTCCGTTCGTCCGGCCCGGCACTTTGAAATTCGCAATCGAACACCAGTTTGAAGCACTCGAGGAACTCCGGAAGGGTTTCATCGATCGTTACGAGCTCGCCGGTGGCCTCGGTGAGGCTCGTCACGCCCTTGCCTTCGATTCCGCACGGTACGATGTGATCGAACCAGTTCAAATCGGTGGAACAGTTAAGGGCCAGCCCGTGCGTCGTGATGAACCGGCTGCCGTGGACGCCGATCGCACAAATCTGTAACGAGTTGTAATGGGATTTGCGATGGGATTTGCGAATGAATTACCTTCTTGTCTCCGATCCAAACGCCGGTGTGCGGAGACTTTGTCGCGTTCAAATCGAATTTCTTGCATAATTCGATGACGGTGTCTTCGATGCTGCTAACGTACCATCGTATGCTCGGTTTGAAGTGTTTCAAGTTCAATATGGGGTACACTACGAGTTGTCCGGGTCCGTGGAATGTGATCAAGCCGCCTCTGTTCGTTCGATGGAATGCCGCGCCTGTCGCAATGGAAAGATTAGTAAATAGGTTTGCTTGTTGATTAAATTAAATTTGTATTACCTTTGGCTTTTAGTTTGTTTACATCATCTTCTGTGTATTGTTTGTTTCGTATTCCTGTTGTGTAGACGGGTGGATGTTCAACACACAGCAGAGTATTGTTTATTCCTATTGTTTTATTGTGAAGACTAGCCAAGTATTTTTGTAGCTTTAAACCTTTGGTATAATCTAATACACCTACATTCAACACTTTTACTAATCTTTCCATTTCTCTCCATAATAGTATAAATAAAAGTGAGGTTAGCCTTGATTTGACGTTTGGCTGGTTTGGTTTCCCAGTAAATGTAATTACGAAAAGAGGAATAGAAGATTTCACGTGTCATTCTTGTCAATGTCAAAATGGCCTTTGACTATACAGGCTTGTAACCAGTAAGAAATTTATTGGCCCTTTTTGATATGTACTGTCACTGTAAATGTCATCGGTTGTCAAGCGACTGTTTTAAATTAGATACAATTAGATAAAATTTATTCTGGTCGAAAGAATTAGAGTTTGCGGAATTAATTAACATATTTCGTTAACGTTGAATGTGACAGTGATCCATTTACACAGTTAAAGTTCATCGTGATTAATCGGTGTTTATGCGAATAAATTAAGTAAATGTTTATCGCTTATACATCGGCGCTGAATTTTTTTTTTGATGTAACATGTAATATTTAAAATAACATTTTTTCGCATTGGAACAAGTCTATTTTTTTTAAATATGAAGAAAATAGGTGTCGTTTTTGCTGTGTTTTGTGTTATGGTAAGCGTTTGCCATTATTTTTTTATAATTAATTGCATATAGTTCGATTCATAACGTATAATTAGTAGTTGTTATAAAATGCTTGTCCTTCATTCCTAATTACCCTATTTAATTATCATATTTTTTAATATGTATAAATAAGATTGTTTTCGTTAAAAAATTAATTATTTTCAGATAATCCCGAGTTCACAGCGACACTTTGACGATAAAAATTCAGGGCGATTATCGAAAACATTAAACAAACCTGCTACATTGTATTTCCCAAGGGTTAAGAGATCACAAACTATCGGTAAGCACGGAAGTAATTACTAACATGCACACATAGTAACAATTTTTTTATGGAAACTTCCACAGAAAACGACTCGAAAAAAATCATCTTTCCCGGTGATATATTCCCTATCCCACCGAAACCGAAATACGAATCGTCAAATTGCACCTACGGCTTCTGCGAAGAGGTAACCAACTACCCCAGCGATAAAATCAAGAGAATAATGGAGCAATCGAAGGAGTTTCGAAACTACTTGGTGAACCAAGTACCCCAGTTCGATATCGTTTCGAGATTCGGCGACAACGAGGAGAACTTGTGCTCGACCATAACGCAATCGGTGTTCCCCAAAAGCGCTAAAAACACCCGCGGAGAGACCAAGTTGCTGGTCAACGTGGAAAACTACCAGCAAGGGGTTTTCATCGATGTTTGCGCAAAGTATGTAATTTGCCGTTTGAGCGATTTGTTTTGATGTTTTTTGAGCTTACCTCGTTGTGCGGGGGGTAATCGAATCGTTTCTTGCAGCGATGGCGGTGCCTGCACTTATTCAGATTTAATACCCGATGGTGCTACGATACGATGTAAACAAAAATACACCGTAACAAGACTGTTGGCTATAGGAAAAACCGATGATAAACCGATTCTGGATCTATTCGAATTGCCTTCTTGTTGCGTTTGTACACATAAGAAAAACTAGATTTACTTTTGCGAAGTTTCCTTTTATACAATCTTAATAAATCGTTATATATTTACGATTCGTGTTTTCCCATTAGATTTTATTCGTAATATTAAGCACTATTCAATGGATATTTTATGTAAACGTAAAATTTAGTAATGGAGTTAATGAAAAATTGTTTACACTTAGGTTTATAGTCCTCATTTAGCCAGCTCGTTGGATAACCAATCGAGTCCCTCGTACAATCCGTTGCCTTGCGTGGCGCACGTAGCTTGGATGTACCACCTTCTATTCTTCAATGTATTCAGTTGCAATTTATCAGTCAATTCGGCCGTCGACATGGAATTCGGCAGGTCCTGTTTGTTGGCGAATATCAACAGAACGGAGTCCTTCAGATCGTCCTCGCCCAGCATGTTGTGCAGCTCTTGTTCGGCCTCGGCGATGCGATCTCTGTCGTTGGAATCCACCACGAATATCAAACCGTCGGTGTTGGCGAAATAATGCCTCCAGAGCTTCCGGATTTTCGTCTGGCCTCCCACGTCCCACACGGTAAACGAAATGTTTTTGTACTCGACGGTTTCCACGTTGAAGCCGATCGTCGGAATCGTCGTTACGATTTCGCCGAGTTTCAATTTGTATAAAATAGTTGTTTTACCGGCCGCATCCAAACCCACCATCAATATTCTCATGGGTTTCTTGCTAAACAATCTATTGAATACTGCCGATATGGTGAGCCCCATGGTCGATTTCGATCACAATGTTTTACAATCACTTCGAAGCCGATTTTATCACTAGCAGGCGACAATTAAAACCATACTATCGAATCTAGTGTTACGAATTAACTATCAATGGTTTTTTGAATTCTTAAAATTTTAAATCCTTCGCACAATAGCAATGATGTGTAATACAAAAAATAAACGTCAAAGAGATAACACTCTTTACACGTCAACAATACACGTTAATTGCCGAAATTATTCGAGCAACGGCAAAGTGACATTCGCAACGTTGCCAAATATCACTTGTAAAAAAGAAGAATACGATTTGTTGGCGTAATAACTTATGGCGTTTTCCATTGGTATTGGTAAAATAGTGCGCACTGAAAGTGTACTTAAAGCTAATTTTTTGTCTCATTTGGTGGACTAAGCGAGTGTTTTGATTTCCATTGGCAATCTGGCCATAAAAAAACACTTTTGGAAATCAAAACACTCGCTTAGTCCACCAAATGAGACAAAAATTTTGCTTTAAGTGCACTTTCAGTGCGTATTATTTTACCAATGGAAAACGCCATTGACATTTCATTCTTCTCATTTGCAGTACACATTTTTCCGCCTACTGTTCACAAATGGCTGATGTCTTTTATAGTACGAGGCAATATTTTGATATTTTTTGACATTTCCCAAAGAAAAATGTTGTAGGTTATAATAGTACTTTATTAGTGAGGTAGGTTGAAATATTGCAATATGTATTCAAAAACCATATCATGTCTATTAAACAAACAAATTTTCAGAGGATTCGTAGGTAGAATGTCGTCTACACCCGCTTTGGAACGTGCAAAACACAACGCACAAATCACCAAGCAAACATTACACGAATTGACCAACGAAGTAAATCCAATCACCCAAATGCATTCGCTCATTCTAATCGTATCGTCTCCTTTATTTCCAGTTCAACGTATTAAAAAGGGAATACAACGTTTTAGTCGCCAAACAATTAAGAGACGAGAACGCCAAGCTTTCGTTAGCAGTCGAAAACGCCAAGAATAAATTAGTACGGTTAGAATGCCAAAACGGCGTAAAGCAAATAAAAATACCCAACAGAAGCGCGACCACTTCCCAGGAGAACTCCGAACCAAATCCGCAGGTTCGAACGGAGACACCCGAATCCAAAAAACACCAAACTAAACCCGCAAAAGCGACGGAAAACAAACCGAAAAAGCCCAAAGAACAAGCCGAAGAACCGCCGATCGACATTAGCCGGTTAGATTTAAGAATCGGGGAGCTTTTGGACGTCCAGAAACATCCGGACGCGGACAGTTTGTACGTTTTAAAAATCAACGTTGGCGAGGAGAATCCACGAACGGTGTGCTCGGGATTGGTCAAGCACATCCCGTTCGAAGAGATGAAATCCAAAAGCACGCTAGTCGTGTTGTGCAACTTGAAACCCGTCAAGGTAAAAGGCCGATATTTTAAAATGCTTGATCGCTTGATTGAATTTTTCACTTAAGATTATTTAAAAACGCCCCGTATATATCAATTTTTCCGGTTTCGGAAATGACAACTTTGACAGTTCGAAGTTTTGTTCTTCGTCGCTGTCATTAGGGCAAATTTTGTGCTCCAGTTTCTTGGCTAGATAACACGGATTTTTTTGCATCGTCGTTCTTTTTCTCATCGTCGCCGATAAATATGTAAATTAACGGTATTTATACAAATACGGAGTTCCGTTTATTCTCACATTCACATAGTTGTTTAAATGACAACTTTGACAGCTCGAAGCTTGTTCATCGCCGCTGTCATTAGTGCAAGCTTTTTTTGAAATTAATTTGATCATTTCTCGGTTATTAGTAAATATAAATGACCCAAAAACATGTAATTGTGGGAATTATGGTAATTTCTTTTATTCTCATCCATTAAAAACGACGAAATATTGCAAATAACGAAAAAATCGGTCCCGTAGGAAATGACAACTTTGACAGTTCGAAGTTTTTTTTCATCGCCGTTGTCATTAGTGTAGGTTTTTTTAAAAATAATTTGATCGTTTTTCCGTTTTCGGTAATTACAAATGACCAAGAAATATATATTATTGCGAATTATTCCAATTTCTTTTATTCTCGTCCATTAAAAGCGACGAAATTGTCAAAATAACGAAAAAAAAATCTGCCATTTCGGCGTTAGTTCCGTTTAAATCGAACGGGCTACATCCATCTTTATTTAGAAATCTGTCAATAATTTTACTTTTTCAATTTCAATTTACGGACTAAAACTAATTTAGCTAGCGAAAAGAGGTCGATATTTTCGTAATTTATGAATTTTTTTTGTACGTCCCCCTATGTACCTCTCTATATGCCCCAGTAATTCAAAAAAGAAATTTAAAAAAATTCCATCTTTTTTATTTTCCAGAATATTACAATCCAGAATTACAATGGCGAAAACAGAAACAATTGAGCATCACGTTTTTGAGTTATTGATCAAAACATTATTTTTTTGGATAGATATTTTAGTGGAACACCCTGTATATTCGTACCTTCGAATTCTACTTAAAATTTTAAGTACTTTTTATATAATATATCCTAGGTCTTTGTGGAACAAGTCTTATAGTACATTCGTAGATCGACAGGAAAAATTTAAATCGGTTTAACGATTTATTATTACTGCCTGCTGTTGTAAAATGACCCATTAATATGGGGCACATTAATATGTGCCGAAATAAGTAGGCAAATAACAGAACCGTACTTGATAATAGAATATTTAGACTGGAGAAGGCGACCATTTAAAAATTATATGCATAGATAAAATTCATCATTACACCAAGGACGCCACATCTTAAACAATCTAGAGAATCGGTAAATCAGGGAGATGCAAAAAATTACGAGTAAACGACGAATATCTGCACTTTATAAACGCCAAATAAATTGCTAAATAGATTGAATAATAGGTACCTACTCTATTTATATGTCTTCATTTAAAAACATTAATCGATCCAAACCCGATTACTCAAGTCCTTAAGTCCTTTACTCTGTAAGTCCTGGCCTGGAAATTTAAATACTGTTTAAAGGACATTCGCGCTCGCTAGGCAATGACGTCACAAGTCAACCTGTTGCAACGTTGCCGGGTTGAAATGAAAATCTTGATGTGACAGATATATTTAATTTAAGGTTATGTTAACTTTCATTGTTTAGAAATTAAAAAGAAGAAATGCATTAGGCTTCAAAATCCTATAAAACAGAAATATACATTTAAAAAACTATTCGTAACTTTAACATAACCTGTAAATTTCAATTTGCTGAACTATCGAACATATTGATCGGGAATTAATCGGGAAAAAAAGGCCTACATCGTCCCGTTCCCTCCCAAAATAGGTCGAAAACCACCGAAAATCGCGGGAGAAACTGTCGATAAATGTACATAAACCGCACGAAAAACTATCTAGAACGAACAAAAAACACATAACCTACTCGTAAACTTGAAAAAATACAGGAAAATCGCGCAAAAACAACAAATTGTAGTCATAACCTGTCAAAGTGTCAACTACAAAGCGCCGCTAAATATTGCAAATGTTGAGACTAAATGCATGACAACATCGCTTTCGATTTTCAACTACGCATCGTTAAATTCCCCTAGTCAAATGGAAGAATTAACATTGACACTAGGGAAATGTTGAACTGCATGGAAATTAATGACGTCGTCTAAAAATGACGTCATTGCCTAACGAGCGCGAATGTCTTTTACTACCTGGTCCAACTACGTGCTTAAAAGTTGCATTGTATTGGAATCTATTAAGTACTTATGCCCGATTTCACCAACCAGTTCCTAAAGTTAGGTAATACCTAAACCGGATTTAGGAATTCCTAAGTACAATTTGCGTTTCACCATGCACTAAGTAATACCTAAAGGTAATAGGAAATGCCTAAAGTTAGGACAGTTCACTGGGCTTGCCTAAAACATTTAGGAAATACTTAACCATACTTTTCATGTGATTTCATGTGACTTAAGTCTTGATTGTCCTTACACTCTTTAGATGAAAATTTAAAATGGGAGGAGAGTTTTTAGAAACTGGACGAAACTGATTTTTTTTAGTCTTTTTCGATACATAAAAATACGGCATTACAAATATCAGAAAGAATTGAAGATGATTTTTAATTTGATACACAGGAAGTTTTTGGAACTATTGACCGTACACATGCATGTAAATATCCATAGTCTTGGAGAAGAAGATGTAGAAATATTTTACAAATCGGAAAGGTTATTTTTCTAATAATGTACAGACTACATCTTCAGCAGATTTAAAAATAACTAACATAATTTAAAGATGGCCCGGATCATCAACATCTCCTCTTTTCTCTCAACATATTCAATTTTGATCTCCGCTTATTCGGTTTATACATCAAAATTAGGCAACGCTACCAATAAAATTCAAAAAATTGTCGAAATCAAATTTTTACCTAGGTATTTCTTAGTAAGGGATTTCTAATGTTGGTGAAATTCGATTTAGGTAAGTATTCGATTTAAGTAATTCCTACCTTAGGAATTACCTAGTTAGGAAATACCTAACAACATGTTGGTGAAATCGGGCATTAAAGTTTTAGTATACACTAATCGAACGTTATTTTAGATGCGAGGAGTACTATCCGAGGCTATGGTGATGTGCGCTAGTACCGAGCAGGCCGTGGAAACTTTGATTCCTCCGGCGGGTTGCAAGGCCGGCGAAAAAGTCCATTGCGAAGGCTACGCCGGGCGTCCCGACGCCGTGATGAATCCCAAGAAGAAGATCTTCGAAACGGTGGCTGTGGATTTGCGTACGGACGAAGATCGGCGGGCTTGTTACAAGATGGCGCCGCTGGAGGTGGCGGGGAAAGGTTTTTGTGTTGCTAGAACCTTGAAGAATGCGCCTGTTAAATAGAGACTGTGTAATGTTGATTAAATGGTTTGAAGTAAGGTCTTTTACAAGGGAGTTTTTTAATATACATTGTTGCCAAAACCTTGAAGAATGTGCCTGTTAAATAGAGGAATAGGGCCTGTGTTATGTTGATTAAATGGTTTGAAGTAAGGTCTTTTAAAAGGGAGTTTTTTAATATACATTGTTGCCAAAACCTTGAAGTATGTGCCTGTTAAATAGAGGAAGAGGGCCTGTGTAATGTTGATTAAATAGTTTGAAGTAAGGTCTTTTACAAGGGAGTTTTTTAATATACATTGTTGCCAAAACCTTGAAGAATGTGCCTGTTAAATAGAGGAATAGAGCCTGTGTTATGTTGATTAAATGGTTTGAGGTAAGGTCTTTTAGAAGGGAGTTTTTTAATATACATTGTTGCCAAAACCTTGAAGAATGTGCCTGTTAAATAGAGGAATAGAGCCTGTGTTATGTTGATTAAATGGTTTGAGGTAAGGTCTTTTAGAAGGGAGTTTTTTAATATACATTGTTGCCAAAACCTTGAAGTATGTGCCTGTTAAATAGAGGAATAGAGCCTGTGTTATGTTGATTAAATGGTTTGAAGTAAGGTCTTTTAAAAGGGAGTTTTTTAATATACATTGTTGCCAAAACCTTGAAGTATGTGACTGTTAAATAGAGGAATACAGCATGTGTTATGTTGATTAAATGGTTTGAAGTAAGGTCTTTTACAAGGGAGTTTTTTAATATACATTGTTGCCAAAACCTTGAAGTATGTGACTGTTAAATAGAGGAATACAGCATGTGTTATGTTGATTAAATGGTTTGAAGTAAGGTCTTTTAAAAGGGAGTTTTTTAATATACATTGTTGCCAAAACCTTGAAGTATGTGACTGTTAAATAGAGGAATACAGCATGTGTTATGTTGATTAAATGGTTTGAAGTAAGGTCTTTTACAAGGGAGTTTTTTAATATACATTGTTGCCAAAACCTTGAAGTATGTGCCTGTTAAATAGAGGAATAGAGCATGTGTTATGTTGATTAAATGGTTTGAAGTAAGGTCTTTTAAAAGGGAGTTTTTTAATATACATTGTTGCCAAAACCTTGAAGAATGTGCCTGTTAAATAGAGGAATAGAGCCTGTGTTATGTTGATTAAATGGTTTGAAGTAAGGTCTTTTACAAGGGAGTTTTTTAATATACATTGTTGCCAAAACCTTGAAGTATGTGCCTGTTAAATAGAGGAATAGAGCCTGTGTTATGTTGATTAAATGGTTTGAAGTAAGGTCTTTTAAAAGGGAGTTTTTTAATATACATTGTTGCCAAAACCTTGAAGTATGTGCCTGTTAAATAGAGGAATACAGCATGTGTTATGTTGATTAAATGGTTTGAAGTAAGGTCTTTTACAAGGGAGTTTTTTAATATACATTGTTGCCAAAACCTTGAAGTATGTGCCTGTTAAATAGAGGAATAGAGCCTGTGTTATGTTGATTAAATGGTTTGAAGTAAGGTCTTTTAAAAGGGAGTTTTTTAATATACATTGTTGCCAAAACCTTGAAGTATGTGCCTGTTAAATAGAGGAATACAGCATGTGTTATGTTGATTAAATGGTTTGAAGTAAGGTCTTTTACAAGGGAGTTTTTTAATATACATTGTTGCCAAAACCTTGAAGTATGTGCCTGTTAAATAGAGGAATACAGCATGTGTTATGTTGATTAAATGGTTTGAAGTAAGGTCTTTTACAAGGGAGTTTTTTAATATACATTGTTGCCAAAACCTTGAAGTATGTGCCTGTTAAATAGAGGAATACAGCATGTGTTATGTTGATTAAATGGTTTGAAGTAAGGTCTTTTACAAGGGAGTTTTTTAATATACATTGTTGCCAAAACCTTGAAGTATGTGCCTGTTAAATAGAGGAATACAGCATGTGTTATGTTGATTAAATGGTTTGAAGTAAGGTCTTTTACAAGGGAGTTTTTTAATATACATTGTTGCCAAAACCTTGAAGTATGTGCCTGTTAAATAGAGGAATACAGCATGTGTTATGTTGATTAAATGGTTTGAAGTAAGGTCTTTTACAAGGGAGTTTTTTAATATACATTGTTGCCAAAACCTTGAAGTATGTGCCTGTTAAATAGAGGAAGAGGGCCTGTGTAATGTTGATTAAATAGTTTGAAGTAAGGTCTTTTACAAGGGAGTTTTTTAATATACATTGTTGCCAAAACCTTGAAGTATGTGCCTGTTAAATAGAGGAAGAGGGCCTGTGTAATGTTGATTAAATAGTTTGAAGTAAGGTCTTTTACAAGGGAGTTTTTTAATATACATTGTTGCCAAAACCTTGAAGTATGTGCCTGTTAAATAGAGGAAGAGGGCCTGTGTAATGTTGATTAAATAGTTTGAAGTAAGGTCTTTTACAAGGGAGTTTTTTAATATACATTGTTGCCAAAACCTTGAAGTATGTGCCTGTTAAATAGAGGAAGAGGGCCTGTGTAATGTTGATTAAATAGTTTGAAGTAAGGTCTTTTACAAGGGAGTTTTTTAATATACATTGTTGCCAAAACCTTGAAGTATGTGCCTGTTAAATAGAGGAAGAGGGCCTGTGTAATGTTGATTAAATAGTTTGAAGTAAGGTCTTTTACAAGGGAGTTTTTTAATATACATTGTTGCCAAAACCTTGAAGTATGTGCCTGTTAAATAGAGGAAGAGGGCCTGTGTAATGTTGATTAAATAGTTTGAAGTAAGGTCTTTTACAAGGGAGTTTTTTAATATACATTGTTGCCAAAACCTTGAAGTATGTGCCTGTTAAATAGAGGAAGAGGGCCTGTGTAATGTTGATTAAATAGTTTGAAGTAAGGTCTTTTACAAGGGAGTTTTTTAATATACATTGTTGCCAAAACCTTGAAGTATGTGCCTGTTAAATAGAGGAAGAGGGCCTGTGTTATGTTGATTAAATGGTTTGAAGTAAGGTCTTTTACAAGGGAGTTTTTTTAATATACATTGTTGCCAAAACCTTGAAGAATGTGCCTGTTAAATAGAGGAATAGAGCCTGTGTTATGTTGATTAAATGGTTTGAGGTAAGGTCTTTTAGAAGGGAGTTTTTGAGTATACATTGTTGCCAAAACCTTGAAGAATGTGCCTGTTAAATAGAGGAATAGGGCCTGTGTAATGTTGATTAAATGGTTTGAAGTAAGGTCTTTTAGAAGGGAGTTTTTTAATATACATTGTTGCCAAAACCTTGAAGAATGTGCCTGTTTAATAGAGGAATAGGGCCTGTGTAATGTTGATTAAATGGTTTGAAGTAAGGTCTTTTAAAAGGGAGTTTTTTAATATACATTGTTGCCAAAACCTTGAAGAATGTTCCTCTTAAATAGAACCTTTGTAATGTTGATTAAATGGTTTGAAGTAAGGTCTTTTAGAAGGGAGTTTTTTAATATACATTGTTGCCAAAAACCTTGAAAAATGTGCCTGTTAAATAGAGGAATAGAGCCTGTGTAATGTTGATTAAATGGTTTGAAGTAAGGTCTTTTAGAAGGGAGTTTTTTAATATACATTGTTGCCAAAACCTTGAAGAATGTTCCTCTTAAATAGAGCCTTTGTAATGTTGATTAAATGGTTTGAAGTAAGGTCTTTTAGAAGGGAGTTTTTTAATATACATTGTTGCCAAAAACCTTGAAAAATGTGCCTGTTAAATAGAGCCTTTGTAATGTTGATTAAATGGTTTGAAGTAAGGTCTTTTAGAAGGGAGTTTTTTAATATACATTGTTGCCAAAAACCTTGAAAAATGTGCCTGTTAAATAGAGGAATAGGGCCTGTGTAATGTTGATTAAATGGTTTGAAGTAAGGTCTTTTAGAAGGGAGTTTTTTAATATACATTGTTGCCAAAACCTTGAAGAATGTGCCTGTTAAATAGAGGAATAGGGCCTGTGTAATGTTGATTAAATGGTTTGAAGTAAGGTCTTTTAGAAGGGAGTTTTTTAATATACATTGTTGCCAAAACCTTGAAGAATGTTCCTCTTAAATAGAGCCTTTGTAATGTTGATTAAATGGTTTGAAGTAAGGTCTTTTAGAAGGGAGTTTTTTAATATACATTGTTGCCAAAAACCTTGAAAAATGTGCCTGTTAAATAGAGCCTGTGTAATGTTGATTAAATGGTTTGAAGTAAGGTCTTTTAGAAGGGAGTTTTTTAATATACATTGTTGCCAAAACCTTGAAGAATGTGCCTGTTAAATAGAGGAATAGGGCCTGTGTAATGTTGATTAAATGGTTTGAAGTAAGGTCTTTTAGAAGGGAGTTTTTTAATATACATTGTTGCCAAAACCTTGAAGAATGTTCCTCTTAAATAGAGCCTTTGTAATGTTGATTAAATGGTTTGAAGTAAGGTCTTTTAGAAGGGAGTTTTTTAATATACATTGTTGCCAAAACCTTGAAGAATGTGCCTGTTAAATAGAGGAATAGGGCCTGTGTAATGTTGATTAAATGGTTTGAAGTAAGGTCTTTTAGAAGGGAGTTTTTTAATATACATTGTTGCCAAAACCTTGAAGAATGTGCCTGTTAAATAGAGGAATAGAGCCTGTGTTATGTTGATTAAATGGTTTGAGGTAAGGTCTTTTAGAAGGGAGTTTTTTAATATACATTGTTGCCAAAACCTTGAAGAATGTGCCTGTTAAATAGAGGAATAGGGCCTGTGTAATGTTGATTAAATGGTTTGAAGTAAGGTCTTTTAGAAGGGAGTTTTTTAATATACATTGTTGCCAAAACCTTGAAGAATGTTCCTCTTAAATAGAGCCTTTGTAATGTTGATTAAATGGTTTGAAGTAAGGTCTTTTAGAAGGGAGTTTTTTAATATACATTGTTGCCAAAAACCTTGAAAAATGTGCCTGTTAAATAGAGCCTGTGTAATGTTGATTAAATGGTTTGAAGTAAGGTCTTTTAGAAGGGAGTTTTTTAATATACATTGTTGCCAAAACCTTGAAGAATGCGCCTGTTAAATAGAGCCTGTGTAATGTTGATTAAATGGTTTGAAGTAAGGTCTTTTAGAAGGGAGTTTTTTAATATACATTGTTGCCAAAACCTTGAAGAATGTGCCTGTTAAATAGAGGAATAGGGCCTGTGTAATGTTGATTAAATAGTTTGAAGTAACGGCTTCTACAAGGGAGTTTTTAATATACATACGTATCTGGTGTAAGACGAGTAAAAGACCATTTTATTTTAATTGGATTGAGGATGAAACGAATTCTTTATGATGATTATATGATATTTTAATTTATATCGATAAAATTTATCTAAATTTGTAATTTTATATACATTTCCTGAAAAATTCTGAATATCTCGAAAAGTGAGCGATTTTTGAAAATTTTTCGTTCTTCCTAAATTGTAGAGAAATGTTTTTTCTATAAGACAAGATGAAAATGATTATCCAATCACGATTATTTTGCGAGATAATTGAGATTTTTGTCGAGTTGTAGTAAAATTTCTTCTTTCATTAAATTAGTCCTTTTATTTCAATTGGACTGAGGATAATAAAATGAAACTCATTCTTTATAATTATATCATATATTTCTACATATAACGCAGTCGCTTTTAAATAGCGACAAAAATACATAATTCCAATTAAAAAGATCAAAAAAACTGATCTACATAAAAATTAGCTGAATCTCTTATCACATATTCATTACCGTTAATCACATTCCAAAAATACACATCTACTTAAATATTACATTAAAATAAATCTTTCGACAAAGATTTTAACAAAAAAACATTTCAACATTATGAATGAGTGTTATCTCGAAAGGTTTTTAACAATTTAAAAAGCTTAAAACACAAATTAATTACAGATAAATTGCTTAATAGCTCAATTACTAAAAAACTGCCATAATTTTTGTTAACATTCATTCATCAATGTATCAGTCAACAGTTTCCTTCTTTCAATAAAACGCGTCAAATAACAAATAAAATGCCATTATAAATGAGTGTTATCTCGAAATGTTTTTAACAATTCAACAAGCTTAAAATACAAATTAATTATTGGATGAATTACTTAATTACAAAAAAAACTGCCATAATTTTTGTTAACATTCATCCACCCTTTCGAGACAATCTAGGCGTACCTGCAATGTATCAGTCAAACAGTTTAACAGTTTCCTTCTTTCAATAATAAAAATAAAATGCAACATTTTACACCCGCAATTAACCGCCATCAACTTCCATCAACAAATCGACCGAAACTCGTCAAATAAAAAAACCAAAAAAAAACAACCTCTGTCAAGCTAGCAGGACCAAATGAGCAGAATCAATTCGGACCTATTGCATTATTTAGTGCTTATTTTGTGCTAATTTGTGCCACTAAAAAAATTGTACTACATGCCGTTTTGACAAAAATCGTGGCGCTGCTAGCTTAATATTAAGCTAGCAGGACCACATACAAAAATAAAAAAAGGGTATAAATACAACGGCCAGAATTTGTGCTAATTTGTGCCATCCAAAACAAGCAGCTAAATAGATTAATTCTCCTTGAAATAAGGGCGAATTATATTTACCTCGATTCGGGCTCAAGAGTAAAGTACCCGTTTCGACGAACAGAATTCAATTTGAACCGGTACATTCGAAGAATACTAATTTTTTCTTCACAAATATACACTTACGGATTTTGTACCTCTTACCCCTTCTCTGAAAAACCACTCCAATAACCGTTTGCACAAGCAGGATCAGTCAGTATTGGAAACTTTGAAACCTACTCGACTTAAGACAGCGTGC
Organism: Phyllotreta striolata; assembly: GCA_918026865.1. Classification (NCBI taxonomy): domain Eukaryota; kingdom Metazoa; phylum Arthropoda; class Insecta; order Coleoptera; family Chrysomelidae; genus Phyllotreta; species Phyllotreta striolata. Next base: position 4,921,353 of record OU900106.1, read on the forward strand.
AAGTGGGCAAAGGATGTTTGTATTGTGAAACAAGGCAATATTTTTACATACATCTCTCATTATACATATAAACTGCCCCACAAAAGTTAAGGATGTTCGCAAATTTTGCGATTATTTTAAAAGTTACAGACTTTTTGATCACCAAATTTTCAAATATGCGAATGTAAATGTAATATCTTATATCTAAGTGGATTTTTTGCCACTACCTCTACAATTCCTACTAAATTTGGCGATCAAAAAACCTGCAACTTTTAAACTAATCTCAATATTTGTCAACTTCCTTAACTTTTGTGGAGCAGTATATTTTATATTATCGCTCGTAGTTTGCACTTTTCTCGACGACTTTTCTCTATTCGACGCACTCTTACGCACTATTCGAGGTCTTATACTAAGTTTTACTTAGAAAACTTAACTTTTTCACTAATCTCACTTTTACAAATGACAAATTGAATTATGCTCGTGCAAACTGCTATCGGGGGTGGTTTTTCAGAGAAGGGGTGAGAGGTACAAAATCCGTGAGTGTATATTTGTGAAGCACAAATTAGTATTCTTCGAATGTACCGGTTCAAATTGAATTCTGTTCGTCGAAACGGGTACTTTACTCTTGAGCCCGAATCGAGGTAAATATAATTCGCCCTTATTTCAAGGAGAATTAATCTATTTAGCTGCTTGTTTTAGATGGCACAAATTAGCACAAATTCTGGCCGTTGTATTTATACCCTTTTTTTATTTTTTTTATTTTATTTTTGTATGTGGTCCTGCTAGCTTAATATACTGCTCCACAAAAGTTAAGGAAGTTCACAAATATTGACATTAATTTAAAAGTTGCAGGTTTTTTATCGCCAAATTTAGTATGAATTGTAGAGGTAGGGGTAAAAAATCCACTCACAAGATGAGAGAAAATATTTAATTTCGCATATTTGAAAATTTGATGAGCAAAAAGTCTGTAACTTTAAAAATAATCGCAAAATTTGCGAACTTCCTTAACTTTGTGGAGCAGTTTATTAAGCTAGCAGCGCCACGATTTTTGTCAAATCGGCACGTAGTACAAATTTTCTTTTAGTGGCACAAATTAGCCCAAAATAAGCACTAAATAATGCAACATGTCCGAATCGATTCAGCTCATTTGCTCCCACTATCTCGACAGAGGTAAAAAAAAACCCCACAAAAATCTCATCCGCAATTAACCGGCAACAAAACGAAATCGTGCGCGAGCAATTCCCGAGCCGTCGCCCTCTCCTTCGGATCGTGCTTGAAGCACATGTCGAGAAAGTCCAGCCCTTCGTCGATCATGTCCGGGGGCGGATCGGGGCTCTGGCCCATTCCCACCTTGAACATGATCTGGAAATTCGAATCGTATTGGGCCCAAGGCCTTTGTCCCGATGCCATTTCCACCACCACGCAGCCGATCGACCAGACGTCGGCCGCCCTGCCGTGTCCTTCGGACATGTTTTTCGTGAACACCTCGGGCGCCATGTAAGCTGAAACACGCGATGGTTAATTGGCGTGTGATGTTACGATGGAGTGCCGGAGAATGGCCGGATAGCCCTGGCTGGTGAGGCCAGGAATGTACGAAGAAGAAGTAGCAGAGAGAAGTATTTTGAAGTACCAGAGAATGGACGAATAGCCCTGGCAGATGAGGCCAGGAATGTACGAAGAAGAAGATGTACCAGAGAGAGGTATTTTGATGTACCAGAGAATGGACGAATAGCACTGGCAGGTGAGGCCGAGAATATGCGAAGAAGGAGGGGAAGAAGAAGAAGCAGAGAGAAGTGTCAGAAGTACCAGATAATGGCCGAATAACACTGGCAGATGAGGCCGAGAATATGCGAAGAAGAAGAAGTAGCAGAGAGAAATAACAGAAGTTCCAGATAATGGCCGAATAGCCCTGGCAGGTGAGGCCGAGAATATGCGAAGAAGAAGAAGTAGCAGAGAGAAATAACAGAAGTTCCAGATAATGGCCGAATAGCCCTGGCAGGTGAGGTCGAGAATATGCGAAGAAGAAGAAGTAGCAGAGAGAAATAACAGAAGTTCCAGATAATGGCCGAATAGCCCTGGCAGGTGAGGCCTAGAATATGCGAAGAAGAAGAAGAAGTAGCAGAGAGAAATAACAGAAGTTCCAGATAATGGCCGAATAGCCCTGGCAGGTGAGGTCGAGAATATGCGAAGAAGAAGAAGTAGCAGAGAGAAATAACAGAAGTACCAGATAATGGCCGAATAGCCCTGGCAGGTGAGGCCGAGAATATGCGAAGAAGAAGAAGTAGCAGAGAGAAATAACAGAAGTACCAGATAATGGCCGAATAGCCCTGGCAGATGAGGCCGAGAATATGCGAAGAAGAAGAAGAAGTAGCAGAGAGAAATACCAGAAGTACCAGATAATGGCCGAATAGCCCTGGCAGATGAGGCCGAGAATATGCGAAGAAGAAGAAGAAGTAGCAGAGAGAAATAACAGAAGTTCCAGATAATGGCCGAATAGCCCTGGCAGGTGAGGTCGAGAATATGCGAAGAAGAAGAAGTAGCAGAGAGAAATAACAGAAGTTCCAGATAATGGCCGAATAGCCCTGGCAGGTGAGGCCGAGAATATGCGAAGAAGAAGAAGTAGCAGAGAGAAATAACAGAAGTTCCAGATAATGGCCGAATAGCCCTAGCAGGTGAGGCCGAGAATATGCGAAGAAGAAGAAGTAGCAGAGAGAAATAACAGAAGTTCCAGATAATGGCCGAATAGCCCTGGCAGGTGAGGCCGAGAATATGCGAAGAAGAAGAAGTAGCAGAGAGAAATAACAGAAGTTCCAGATAATGGCCGAATAGCCCTGGCAGGTGAGGCCGAGAATATGCGAAGAAGAAGAAGTAGCAGAGAGAAATAACAGAAGTTCCAGATAATGGCCGAATAGCCCTGGCAGGTGAGGCCGAGAATATACGAAGAAGAAGAAGAAGAAGCAGAGAGAAGTGTCAGAATTACCAGATAATTTGCCGAATAGCCCTGGCAGGTGAGGCCGAGAATATGCGAAGAAGAAGAAGTAGCAGAGAGAAGTATTTTGAAGTTTTAATAGTCTTGTGTAAACGTAGGTTTGGCGGAAATTTGACATAAAAATATACGTTTACACGGAACGCTTAAATCGGGGTTTACTGGATAAATAAGATTTTTTTTTGTATATTTCTTCAATACTAATGAAAAATTTGAAAATAATTAGATAGATAGATAGAAGTATTAACTTTAGGTATAGGGAATGGTTTATAAGAATGAAAGTGCTTCAAAAATACTTCCTGTTAAAGATGTAAAATATAGGGTGATCCATTTAAAATAACGGAGAAAATGTTACTTTTGCGTTTGGATCCACCCTGTAAGCAGTATGATTAAAATTCACGAAAAATATACATTTTGTACATTTGCAGGATATTTGCAATGTTGTAAAATTTAAAATTTATTTTCAATTCAATCCATTTAGTTTCTACAGAGTGGTAAACTTAGTACGATTTTCGTGGAAAATTGGTCATAACTTTTAAACCACTCAGTATAACATAATACAATATTATATTTTTGGAAAACTGAAAACGAGCTAATTTCAATTTTTGAATAAGAAAATGGGATGTCCCATTTAAAAAAGTAAAAGTTTGGTCTACCAAGGAAAGACGGGACACTCTGTATAAATGTAACTAATTTTAAAATATGCAGCTTAAAAAGATCTGCGACTTTTGTTATGAAGTTTTTTTGATATCTTCTAAAATAACAGATATATTGAGCTTTTCTATACTAATGTGCCACCCTGTAGATAGATAGAAAATAGATAGATAGATAGATAGATAGATAGATAAGATAGATACAGGGTGGCAAATTAGTATGGAAAAGCTCAATATATCTGTTATTATAGAAGTTATCAAAAAAACTTCATTTCAAAAGTCGCAGACCTTTTTAAGCTACATGTTTTAAAATTAGTAACATTTATACAGAGTGTCCCGTAATAGATCAAACTTATACTTTTTTAAATGGGACACCCTGTTTTTTATTTAAAAATTGAAATTAGCTCGTTTTCAGCTTTCCAAAAATATAATTTTGTATAACGTTATACTGAGTGGTTTAAAAGTTATGACCACTTTTCCACGAAAATCGTACTAAGTTTACCACTCTGTAGAAACTAAATGGATTGAATTGAAAATAAATTTCAGGTTTCACAACATTGCAAATATCCTGAAAATGTACAAAATGAATATTTTTCGTGAATTTTAATCATACTGCTTACAGGGTGGATCCAAATGCAAAAGTAACATTTTCTCTGTTAATTTAAATGGATCACCCTATATTTTATATCATTAACAGGAAGTATTTTTGAAGTACTTTCATTCTTACTAAAAAGTAGTAAAGTTAAAACTTTTCGAGATAATTCAATTAAAAAAAATTAGAACTTAAAATTGAAGAAAAAAAATTAAGGTTTCTTTTTGATCGAAGTACACGTTACAGAAAAAAGTAAGAAACGTCAATTAAATACTGTAGATAGATAGATAATAGATAGGTAGATAGATAAGATAGATAAGATAGATAAGATAGATAAGATAGATAAGATAGATAAGATAGATAAGATAGATAAGATAGATAAGATAGATAAGATAGATAAGATAGATAAGATAGATAAGATAGATAAGATAGATAAGATAGATAAGATAGTTATAGATAAGATAGATAGATAGATTCTTCAATACTAATGAAAAATTTGAAAATTAATAGATAGATAAATAGATAGAAGAATAGATGAAATAATAGAGAGATAGATAGAAGAATAGATGAAATAATAGAGAGATAGATAGAAGAATAGATGAAATAATAGAGAGATGGATAGAAAAATAGATGAAATAATAGATAGATAGAAAGATAGATAGATAAGATAGATAGATAGATTCTTCAATACTAATAAAAAATTTGAAAATTAATAGATAAATAGATAGAAGAATAGATGAAATAATAGAGAGATAGATAGAAAAATAGATGAAATAATAGATAGATAGAAAGATAGATAGATAGATAAGATAGAAAGATAGATAGATAAGAAAGATAGATAGATAAATAAGATAAATAGATAGATTCTTCAATAGTAATGAAAAATTTGAAAATTAATAGATAGATAGAATAGATAAAATAATACAATCAAACCTTGCGTTCCGACGAACCCCTTCAACTCCCCGGGCATCGTCATGCTCGATTTAATCCGAACGGCGCAACCGAAATCGCCGATCTTCAAGCGATTCCCGCCGTCCGTCAAAAATATATTCGCCGTTTTGATATCCCTATGCACCACGCCGTGATCGTGCAAACAAGCGACGCCCGAGACCAATTGAAAGGCGTACTTGCGCACCAACAGCTCGGGCAGGCCCCGTTCGGTGGCGGCCACCAAATGTTCCAAAGTGCCCTCCGAACAGTATTCCATGAAGATGAGCATCTCGTCCTTGTGGACTTCGACGCCATAGGATCGGACGAGGTTGTCGTCGACGATGCCTTCGAGGATTTTCATCTCTTCGGCTATGCGTTTGATGGTGTGAGTGTCGTTGTGTTGTAGGGGGATTTCTTTGACGGCCATCATCTCGCCGGTGTTGTTGTTTACCGCCGTGTAGACCTACGATGATATTATAAACTATACTTCATCCATCGAACCAGCGTCTAAACTTGTTTTAGTTACTCCGTTGGTTGGATGGATGAAGCATAGACTCATTTAGAACGCTTTATTATCACTTAGGAATCTCTAGACTCATTTAGAACGCTTTATCATTACTTAGAACGTTTCATCATCATTTAGAACTCTCTAGACTCATTTAGAACTCTCTAGACTCACTTAAAATTCTCTAGACTCATTTAGAACTCTCTAGACTCATTTAAAACTCTCTAGACTCTTTTAGAAGTCTCTAGACTCATTTAGAACTCTCTAGACTCATTTAAAATTCTCTAGACTCATTTAGAACTCTCTAGACTCTTTTAGAACTCTCTAGACTCATTTAGAACGCTTCATCATCATTTAAAACTCTCTATACTTCATCCATCGAACCAACGGAGTAACCAAAACAAGGTTAGACGTTGGATCATCGAGCACATTCGCATCTATTGGGTAAAATAAAAAAGGTTCCTTACGCTGATCAATCAGTGGTGATCACGCGTTGATCCATCGTCTAAACTTGTTTTAGTTACTCCATTGCTTGGATGGATGAAGTATAGACTCATTTAGAACGCTTCATTATCACTTAGGAATCTCTAGACTCATTTAGAACGCTTCATCATCATTTAAAACTCTCTAGACTCATTTAGAACGATTCGTCAACATTTAAAACTCTCTAGACTCATTTAGAACTCTCTAAACTTATTTAGAACGCTTCATCATCATTTACAACTCTCTAAACTCATTTAGAACGCTCCATCATCATTTAGAACTCTCTAGACTCATTTAGAACGCTTCATCATCATTTAAAACTCTATTAAATGATGTACTAATCTTTTAAAATATTTAAAAACCGTTTTTAAATTGTCTTCAAGTTTGTAACGCGAAAACTCGGAAACTATCATCTTTTAGAAAATTTTGAAAGCGAAAATTTATAGATACAACATTTTTCTATCTATCAAATTTTTTTCCCATTTTCCTAATTATTATTTATCGAATTATAAAGATTTTTTTTTGAAATCGATGCATATTTTAATGGCTGCCGTCGAACCGGAAGTGAAAACTTTCAGATCTACGATGACGTACGATCATTCCCGAATGAGAGATAAAATGGATGACTTTTGCGATTCTATGGATATGTTGACATTTAATTTGATGTACAGGGTGTTTTTTCATTAAAGAAATCGGAAAAATTGATATACGGGGCGTTTTTTTTTCTTCAGTGAAAAATTATTTTTAATTAAATTGAAATATAGCATAGACCTATTAACTATGGACGCGGTTTAGACAAAGAGGTAGTGTTGTCGATGAATGAGAGAGATGCAGCTAGTTTGGGCATAGTGCGTAGTTTGGGCATATGGCCCAAACTATAGCACAAACTTGAAGACAATTTAAAAACGGTTTTTTCGAAAAAACTCAAAAAGTACAGATCGGAAAAACACCCGGTCTCTTTTGTTGAATGGAAAAAAGAATTTTCAATTATTTTGCAAGTATGAAAAATGTTCGTAAATCTAACCGTTTACGAGTTATTTCGATTTTTAGAAAACCCTCGAAAACTATTTTCCACGATATTTTCCCGATACGAATTTTTATTAATTTTTATTATTAATTATAAAACGTTCAAAAAGCAAACTAGCAACCATTTTTCGAATTCAAATTCATTAAAAAAAGGTTCTAAATGTGACACTTTCTGTCAAAACTTTTGACAATTTTGTCACTGTTTGTTGCCAACATAATTTGACTTGACACTTTTGTCACTGTTTGTAGCGTTCGTTGCCAACCTAATTCGACTTCTGCCTTCACCCAGAATTAAATTATCCTCATAGAGAATATAGAGTGGAAAAAGCGTGTATTCGTAGATGGCACAAATTGAATTTTGCGCATACTGTCACTTTTCATTTAAGGTAGATACCAGTGTTGCCAGATGTAGCGGAATTTTAACACAGCGTTGCCAGAAATAATGGAAATCCACTACTTTTAGGCGATCTTGTGTAGGCCTTATATAGTTAAAATCTTATATACTAATAGTATATATGATCTAAGGTTAAAATAAAAGACTAAATAAATAAACGATACGAAATAAAATAAATGTTAACAAAATGAATGAAATTTTCTATTACTACAAGTATCAAAAATTTTAAATCATAATAAAAATATACCATATGACCGAATTATTCCGCAGCAAGCATTAGAATTAGAATCTCAATCAATTCTATAAGATAGTAAGGAACAGGAACTTGTTTATCGGTTATTCGCTTCGCTTCGTGCGAATACCGGGCATTTGCTCTCTTTATTCCTTACATAACAAAAGTTCAATTAGCTATCTCATTATTTTCGTTGACTTTTCTACCTTAAATGACATGACAATGTCAAAATTGTCAAATCTGTCAAATTCAATTTGTTCCATTATTTTCACGCGCATCCGTATGCTTTTGCCACTCTATATTTCTCTATGATTATCCTGCAAAATAGTCAAATAATAGTCAATTTCTACTAACTTTTCCGAAACGGCCTTGACCGATTTTGATGCCGCGCTGCCACGAAAAGTTCACGTTCCTCCTGATCGAGAAATTCTTGTTCGTCCTGTCTTCGAGCACCCGCCCGATGAGATTCCTGCGCTTCAGCTCGTCGTCCAGGTCCGTCTCCAGGGCTTCGACGGCGTCGCGGAATTTTTCGGAGTGTCCTTTTTGGGAGAATTCGATTTTTATGCAGACCTGGCCGTTCTTCGAATCCTCTCTGCGAAAACTGGAATGAATGGAATGAATTTGAGTCTGTGTACGTGGTGAGTAAGAGGCCGGTTATGGGTTATGAGAGAAGATACAGGGTAGGATAGGGTAGGGTACTACAACTCGACAAAAAATCTCAATTATCTCGCAAAATAATCGAGATAGAACCCTCATTTTCATTTTGTGTTATAGGAAAAACATTTCTCTACAATTTTCAAAGAACGAAAATTTTTCAAAAATCGCCAAGTTTTCGAGATATTTAGATTTTTTCAGGACATGTATCTAAATTACCAATTTGACTACAACTTTACAAAAAACTCCTTGTGATTAAAATCCTTTATATGACAGATATATTTTATTTGAGGTTATGTTTACTTTCGTTGTTTACATTTCGTTGTTTACATCACGTCATCGCCTAACAAGATGGTTTATCCAATACTCGCTCGCTGCGCGAGCTCGAGTTTAATTATAGTTTAGCATCTAATTTATAGTCCCGTAATAGTTACAACTAGATAAAAATCTCAATTATCCCGCAAAAATATGGCCGAGAGCCATCCTTATTTGGCCACCCTGTACATTAGTCTCTTACTTCTAATGTCTTCAGTTATATCATAGACCTATTAAGTATGGACGCGGCACAATCGGTATTTTGAGGATATTCAGCGTTCCCAATGATAGAGAGAGAGGTCCGTGAGAGATGGGGCTAGTTTGGGCTAAAAATAGGCGGGACCAAAAAAAAATATATATATATATATATACAGGGTGTGTGGAAAAGGGCGATTAATCTGTAAAATACAACAAAACCAAATACCACAAAAAGAAGATGTAAAATATCTTGGTATCCACTTGGACAGAAGAATGACCTGGAAGAAAAATATTTTTTACAAGAGAAAGCAGGTAGATCTTAAATTGCGAAATCTGTACTGGCTAATAGGTAGAAGGTTCCAAATAACAATACAAAATAAGAACAGTATTTGCAAATGCGTGGGAATTTAGACTCGGCTGAAAAATGCATTTTGCTCCATAAAAAAAAATAAATCCTCAACCCTATTCTACCATAAGCTACCCTCCTCTACCCCAGCTACCTTGCATTTCTGAAATCGTAACTCACGTGGTCTATTGCTTTCTTACTGTTGGCTAATGCATTGTCCAATCTCTCATTGGGCCATATGCCCAAACTAGCTGCATCTCTCTCATTCATCGACAACACAACCTCTTTGTCTAAACCGCGTTCATAGTTAATAGGTCTATGACCGGGATGATTTACGCTTTGAAATTTAAAAATTTTAGCGGGAAGTAATGTGGTTCAATCACCGCGCAGTTAAGACATTTTTTTTCGTTTTTTTCTAATGTTTTTGTCTAAAAAATGTTAAATAGAAAAAGATCGTCAAATAATAAGTCGTAATGGACATTAAATTTTATTAAATTCGTTCTGGTTTAATTAAAAAATGTATAATTAAGTTGAAAAAAGTTAAACGTCATAAATGTGTCATTTTTATGTCACTATCTAATAATTGTCAAATGAGCGGAGTTAGCCGGGATGATTTACGCTCTGAAATTTAAAAATTTTAGCGGGAAGTAATATGATTCAATCCCCGCGCACTAAAGACATTTTTTTCTTTTTTTTTTTTTGGTTTTTTCCTAATGTTTTTGTCAAAAAAATGTTAAATAGAAATATTTAAGACGAGCTTATTTGAGATATAATTTTATTTTTATTTAAATGAAAGCTCCGACAAGTAAGGGTCAATTTAAATAACGCAAAATCTCGTTAGTAGGTAGAGCCTTTAAAATGATGCCATATTTTTATTCTTGACAAAAAAAAAACATTAAAAAAACAAAAAATGCCAAAAAAAAAGAAAAAAAAAATTAAGCAATGCGTGGGATTGAACCAGATTCCTTACCTCTGAATTTTTCAAACTTCAGAGCGTAAACCATTCCAGATAGCTCCGCCCCTTTTAACAATTTTTAGATAGTGACATATGACGTATGACTTTTTTCAACTTAATAGACCTATTCAGTTTACGAAAGAGAGTGATGGAGTTATTAGATCAACATAAGAGAATAAAAGAAGCAAATATGTTTCACGCGCAATCTGTGGAACCATTTAAAATCTGCGCAAACGTAAGTGCAAGAGAGACGAGATATTTGGCCTATTTCATTGCTGATTGACAGACACATTGAATGATTCTTAGATGAAAACTGTTTAAAATATAAAAAAGAAGAGACCATTATCAATCTTAACATTCTTAACCCTATTTTGTTTCCGTTTGATGTTTGTTTATGTTCAGTGTGTATTATTTTTAACAGTATTTCTTTGTATTATTTAGTATATTTATTTATAAAGGTAATAATTTTTTGTATAGGTCAATGGGATTATTTTTTTGAAATATATATTATAGCAAACCGATCAAAAAGCATTTTCGGAAACTTTGTACTAACCCTCTTACTCTTTCTTAGACTTGACTTGTACGTAAATATTAAGCCTATAACCCCTTTCTGGGCAGTAAAAACAAATTTGTATCGAGTCACCGCGTCCATTAAATCCGACGGATTGTTGGATAATGACAAATGACGTCTTAAGTTGTCGTTGTCTGGTTGTCAGAACCGTATTTTACCTGAGGTGCGTTCGTTTGTTCGTTTAGATGTCCAGCTAATTGTCCACAATATGCGCGCGCAGCACAGGTTAAACTGAATAGGTCTATTATACATTTTTTTAATAAATCAGAACGAATTTCAAATCTGTTATTATTTTCAAATCTTTTCAAATCTGTTATTACATTACTTATATCGATCGTTTCGATTTGGGAAAATCGAAGAAATAAATTATAACAAGATTTGAAATTGATTAAATCGGCAAAGATCACTTTATTTAATGTTACCAAGTACAAGGTTAAAATCAGACTGATTGTAGAAAAAGTGTTAAATTATAATAAAAGAATAAAACTGAAACTGCAGTATCCAGTTACATCCGGTCTCACGGGTACCCAGGAATTTCTGGAAATATCAGCAAAGTTGATAAACGAATTATTTGCTGATATAACTCATTTTACGAACGTTATTTGGTAAAAAAGTTACCTTGCTTTTGACATATTTGTACAGGAATCCCTATGTCGCATCTTATAAATAACACAGTGTGTAACCGGAGATATTACAAGTAAGAGACTAATGTACATTTTCTCCAAAGCATCATAAGTTTAATCATATTAAGTAAGTTCACTTGTAAGGTAGTACTCGATAGTTACATATCAGATAGGAGCTCGCTGCGCGAGCTCGAGTTTATTTGTAATTGTAGATATTTTTTTTTCGTTCTTCGAAAATTGTAGAGAAACGTTTTTTCTATAAGACAAGATGAAGAGGATGGTTGTATTGCGATTATTTTGCGAGATATAATTGACATTCTTTGTCGAGTTGTAGTAAAATTGGTAATTTAGATACATTTCCTCAAAAATTCTAAATATCTCGATAACAGCGATTTTTAAAAATTTTTCGTTCTTCGAAAATTGTAGAGAAATGTTTTTTCTACAAAACAAGATGAAACGGATAGTCCTATATCAATTATTTAGTGAGATAATTCAGATTTTTTTATCGAGTTGTAGTAAAATTGGTAATTAGATACATTTTCTGAAAATTCTAAATATTTCGAAAACCATATTTTTATTCTTGACAAAAAAAAAACATTAAAAAAACAAAAAATGCAAAAGAGAAAAAATTTCAGCACTGCGTGGGATTGAACCAGATTCCTTACCGCTGAATTTTTCAAACTTCAGAGCGTAAACCAATCCAGATAGCTCCGCCCCTTTTAACAATTTTTAAATAGTGACATATGACGTATGACTTTTTTCAACTTAATTATACATTTTTTAATTAAATCAGAACGAATTTCAAATCTGTTATTATTTTCAAATCTTTTCAAACCTGTTATTACATTTTACGAACGTTATTTGGTAAAAAAAGTCATCTCGCTTTTGTCACATTTGTACAGGAATCCCTATATCGCATCTTATAATAAATAACACAATATATATATAAAAAAAACCTACCTATTATTCGCTCCGCACCCATCCGAACCATCAACCCCGGGCGACTGTTGCTCCGCCCCGATCCTCCTCCCCTGCCCCGACCTCTGACTCTTATAAGTCGGCCTCGGACTCGGCGACGAGCCCCTCGACCTGCACCTCATCTGCTCCAAACTCGACCGCGGCGACGCCGTCCTCAAACCGACGTCGGGCGTCGTCGCCGTCGCCGCCGCCGTCGTGCCGATCACGTGCGATATGCACCGGTCCATGTTCTTCTTGAGCTCTTCGAATTGGCCTTCGTTCAAGTAGCGGGTGTTGGCCGGTTCGCAGACGGTGAGTAGGAAATCGATGCCCTGGTAGGCCCAGCGGGGGCGCATTCCGCGGCCCCTTTCGCACCGTTCGGTGGCGAATTTCATCCAGAGATCGGCGAAGTCGATCATGCTGGCGACGAGCCGGCAGCGTTGGCGGTCCTCCGAGGCGGCGTCGGAGAGGTCTTTGTAGAACTGTGTTTTTTTTGATGGAGGAAAAAATGTGTCTGTAGTGTACAGTAAAATTCAGCTAAGTTGAATACACCACGTGTTTTTTCGCGCGCAACATCATAAAAGAGGCTGGGCTCAGCCGATGTTTTCGATGCAAATAAGAAAATAATGAATTACAAATAAACTCCGAATCGACCTTCGCTGTTATCGGGTATACTGTGGATGGTTCGCCGGTCATATTTTTGGGGTAAAACCACGCCTATCTCTTTAGTTTCGTCTGTGCGCATTTTTACAGCTGTATTCAACTGAGGTGAATTTTACTATATTTTCGAAATGGTTATGGGCTAAATTCAGGTAGATTTACATTTTTAGGGAGACTAAAGGAAGGGTAAATGACGAGGAAGGCTAAATTTCTTAACTAGAATTTAGTGCCTACTATTTTGGAATTAGAGTATAGGATCTGATCTAGCGAAAAAAATGGGAAAAAATGTGATCAATAGTGTATTTTCAAAAATAGTAGGGACTAAATTGACCTAGAATTAAATTTTTAGGAAGACTAAAAGAAGGCTAAATGGTAAGGAAGACTAAATTTTTTCACTAGAATTTAGTGCCTACTATTTTGGAAATGGAGTATAGGATGTGATCTAGCGAAAAAAATGGAGAAAAAAAATCTATCTATACTCTATTTCTAAAATAGTAGGCACTAAAAGTTTCAAATGAATTGCAAAAAAACCGATTTTCGCGGCAACCTCCTTAAGTTTGGGGCAACCTTTTTTTTACAACACCCTGTATGATAGTAAAATATAATTTACTTCGAATCCGAATCGGTAGATTTGCATCAGAATTTCCCTGATTCGAGAGCTCAAAGCGATTTTATCGGCCTCGTCCAGTGTGGGATCGTTCAGATGATCGAACAGAGTTTGGACTTTTACGATGCTGTCGGGTATGATGCATTTAAACGCCACTATGGAATCCTGCGAAATGAAAATGTAACTCGTTAAAAAACATGTCTACAGGGTGTCCCACCGGCGAGTTAGGACTATCTGTATACAGGGTGTTTCACAACTTATCCGACAAATTTTAACCACATATGCACTGTTACGAGAGAAGTTAATTTTTTTTTATTACATTTTATTTTATATATTTTTATATATATTTATTACAAGAGAGAGAAGTTGATTTCTCAAAAAAATGTAATAAAAGTCCTACAGAAATAAAATTATAAACCCGAGTTTCAATAAAAAATTGAAAAATAAATAATGCATTTTGCGTTCATAATTTTGCCTTAATACTTTACTGTAGCAAATGTTGCACCAAAACAATGGTTTAAAAAAAAAGAGCACCCAAGTTTGCATTGCAGTAAATGGGAACAATTTTGAACATCTTGTATAAGTAATTGAACTGTTAAACTATTATTTTATTATCTCGATTTCTGTAAGACTTTTATTACATTTTTTTGGGAAATTAACTTTTCTCGTAACAGTGCATATGTGGTTAAAATTTGTCGGATAAGTTGTGAAACACCCTGTTTAAGGAAACTACTTGTCGTATGCAGGGTATCTACTATAAAAACCACCAAACTTCAGGAGGTGATTATACAAGTAATTTTGAACAAAAAATGTCCTATAACACTTTTTCGAAAAGTCGATAGTTTCTCTTTTATTTAACATTTCATTATTTTAAGTTTTTTTTTTTTGGTTTGTTTCCAAAAAGACCGAAATATCACATTTATTCGTATAGTCATATTAATTTTGATCATATACCGTAAAAGTGCTTTAAATTTGCTATAAAAAAAAGTATTTATCAGAGTTAAAAAAAATCAATACCGGGTGTTATAAAAGATTTAATTGTTATGAATATGAAATGAACAAAATTATATGTATCTTTTAATGGTCATAAAGCCAAAAATTTTATAAAATTCATAATTTTTTTTTAGTAAAAACTACTGTATTTAATAAACTTTTAAGAGGTATACTCAGATATATAGTAATTTTTTTTTGTAGAAATTTTTAAGATATATGTTATAAAATACAAAGTTGTTCAAACAAGAATAACCCGAAAATAAAAGTTAAATAAAAGAGAAACTATCGACTTTTCGAAAAAGTGGTTTTTTGTTCAAAATTACTTGTATAATCACCTCCTGAAGTTTGGCGGTTTTTATAGCAGACACCCTGTATAGGGAAACTACTTGTATACAGTGTTAGAATATTTTTCGCGCATAATAGGGAAATCAATGTTAAATTCTTAGCCGGCTGAAATCCAATCTACCAGTATACATTTCAATAGAACGTCGCGATCAATTCTAATAAATTTAATTGTTCTACTGGACCGCACGCCGCGATTTGTAGAGGTACAAAGTTATTTGTGTTAGGTATGAGGTACAAAATTATTTAGAAACTACAATTAATAGGTTTTTTGGGGATATTTCAAAAAAATGTGTGTATCGGTAGGTACAGTTTTGAAATAGCAACAAATCTTGTTAAAATAAGAAAAAATAAGGAAAAAATAATTCAATTTTCTTAAAATTACACCTCAGCTCAATAATATGAGATGACATCTGTATGACAGGTTTGCCTATAGTTTAGCAGAAAGCGGTGGACTATTTTTTAGAGTTCTTTTATTTTCTATTTTAAAATAATCTTTAAGTTTATTTTTGGAGTATTCTTTTTATTATTTTCTTAGAATTTACTTTCTTTTTCAAGCCATTGTGGCAAAAAGACATATCTACATAATTCTATTTTATTATTAGTGTTATTTTTTCAATAAATTATCGTTTAAAAATTCTCAATTCTTTGTAATCGACTCGACGTTCACCCATCCGAACCCGTTTTGATACTGTCGAAGTGTTGAAACCGTCGAAATTATTTGATTTTTAATCTAACCAAGCCAAAGCGCGGTGTGAAGTCCAGTAGAACAATTAAATTTATTAGAATTGATCGCGACGTTCTATTGAAATGTACACTGGTAGATTGGATTTCAGCCGGCTAAGAATTTAACATTGATTTCCCTATTATGCGCGAAAAATTTTCCAACACGGTATATACAGGGTGTACATCCCAAAGGGGGTAATTCCTTGGCTTATTTTATGACTAAAAGTTCATATAAACGTAGGTCCGCAAACGCTTCGTTATCGATCTACAGGGTGTTGAAATTTCAAGATTTTTTTTTTCTTTTTTAGAGGTCCTGCTGTTTTTGAGATATTTAGCTCAAATTAGGGATAGGTTATAGGGTATAATTTGAGTAGGAGGAGGTCACTTTCAACATTCATTACAATGTAATTTAATAATTATTATTTAGGGTTATTGTTTTGTAAAATAAATCATTTGTACAAAAAATCGTTTTTAATTTTTTTCTCGATAACGGCCGCAGAAACGAAAAAAGTTTCTAAACAAAACGGGCAATTAATTTTGTATTTTAGAATCTACCAGCGGCGCACAGCAAAAAAGTTCGGGGGAAAAAAGAGTACGTGACCCTTGAAAAAATATCACCCTGTAGAATTTAACAACCATTTGATATACCCAATAATGTGTGCCCTATAAAGCAATCTAGATTCAAAATTTAAGCTAAATATCTCAAAAAGTGCAGGAGCTACAAAGAAAAAAACTAAAAAAAAAATTGAAATTTCAACACCCTGTAGATCGATAACGAAGCGTTTATATTAACTTTTAGTCAAAAAATAAACCAAGGGATAACTCCCTTTGGGATGTACACGATGTTTAGGAACACCCTGTATATGATAAGTAGTTTCCCTATACAGGGCTTTTCACGGTAACCGTCCATTAGAAGTATCTCAATAATGAAAAGACTTAAAAATCTGAAATATTGGTTATAGTATTTTTTGGATAATTTGAATTGATCTAAAATATTTTCATTTTGATTACACTTCCGATTATACCGGAAGCTGACTCCAACTTCCGGTTGTTGAATTCTACAGGGTGGTATTTTTTCAGGGGACACATATCCTTTTTCTCCCCGAATTTTTTCGCTGTGCACCGCAAACGGTTCATTTTATCGACAATTGAGAGACTTATAAACCTTTTTATATAAGTTTATGGTTCAAGCTTTCCAGATTTATGTTTTTTAACTCTTTTTATCATACCGGGTGTTGAAAATTTATGCATTAAGGTGTTAGCCTTAGCCCGGCCCTGGTAAACTAAAAAAGCTAAAATATGTTACACTAATTTTCGAGGCCCTCAGTATTGTCCATCATATAAAATTTTTATTTAATTATATCAAGTACTTTAGAAGATATTTAAGGAAAACCTATTTCCAGTGGCGCCCTTCTGGGACTCATATCTTCGTAGGGAGGGCCTGTAGGGAAAATTTTTATAGGAACTTCTCATCTTATTTTTTCATGTTCTATATGGATCCGAGAGATTTCCCACACTTTCAGAGACACCCTGTATACAGGGTGTTAATTAATTGTATGCCGATAATTCAGGATGTGAATAGACCTATTCAGTTTAACCTGTGCTGCGCGCGCATACTGTGGACAATTAGCTGGACATCTAAACGAACAAACGAACGCACCTCAGGTAAAATACGGTTCTGACAACGACAACTTAAGACATACTTCAGACGTCATTTGTCATTATCCAATAATCTGTCGTATTTAATTTGTAATGGACTCGATGACTCGATACAAATTTGTTTTTACTGCCCAGAAAGGGGTTATAGGCTTAATATTTACGTACAAGTCAAGTCTAAGAAAGAGTAAAAGGGTTAATACAAAGTTTCCGAAAATGCTTTTTGATCGGTTTGCTATAAAATAAATTTCAGTGAAATAATCCCATTGACCTATATAAAAAATTATAACCTTTATAAATAAATATACTAAATAATACAAAGAAATACTGTTAAAAAATAATACACACTGAATATAAACAAACATCAAACGGAAACAAGAAACAAAATAGGGTTAAGATTGATGATGGTCTCTTCTTTTTTATATTTTAAACAGTTTTCATCTAAGAATCATTCAATGTGTCTGTCAATCAGCAATGAAATAGGCCAAATATCTCATCTCTCTTGCACTTACGTTTGCGCAGATTTTAAATGGTTCCACAGATTGCGCGTGAAACATATTTGCTTCTTTTATTCTCTTATGTTGATCTAATAACTCCATCACTCTCTTTCGTAAACTGAATAGGTCTATTGATCTAAAATATCTTCAATTTGATTACACTTCCGGTTATACCGGATATGACCTTTATGACCTTTAACCTTTTTTAACTAGACTTTGATAATAACACCATATGCCAAAAATGCACCATTTTTAAGATATTAGAGTTTTTTGATATTTTTTGGAAAAACAGACGAATGTATTTTCTGTGATATCTTTGTTAATAATGCCGCTAGAAGCTTTAAATTGAATATTGATGTTGTCCAGGCACACTTCTAAATAAAACTAAACTGTATTTTCAGAATCCCTGTACAGGGCGTTTAAAATTGTCTGACAAACTTGGCCAAATTAAAGTGGTCATAACTTTGTTATTTCAAATGGATCAACCTGCATTTTTTAACAGTGACCAATGCAGTTTTTTAAACCCTTTCGAAGCATATGGGTATTCCCTATACCCAAATCCAGTAGTTATTGAAATAATCGAAGTTTTATTAAATAAGGTATGAATTTTCTTTTTTTTTTGAGTTATCTAGTTGGCCATTTGATGGCCTTATGTCTTTATGTCATGTCTTGAGGGTCTTAAGTCTTTTCATTATTGGGATACTTCTAATGGACGATTACCGTGAAAAGCCCTGTATAGGGAAACTACTTATCATATACAGGGTGTTCCTAAACATCGTGTACATCCCAAAGGGGGTGATTCCTTGGCTTATTTTATGACTAAAAATTCGACGCACCATTTTCGCGTAAAAAAATAAAAACCAAAACCATTTTTTCCCAAGTTCATTTTGAGACAGCTTTTGATATTTTGTTGAAATTTGATAGGCGCCCAACATGCATCGAAACACTTTTTTTGGGGAACAAAAAATTAATTTTCTACTATTACCAGTGGCGTCCACGTCCACGAAATTTCATAAAACCAAATGGAGTAATAAGAAAATTATGATAGAAAAGTTATTTTTTTTCCTAAAATTTTAAAACCCTGTAGCTCGAAAACTAAGACGTTTAGGACATACAGGGTGTTCCAATAGTGCGGTAAAGCCCATTTACTCAGTTATTATCATAGATACGAAAAAATGATAAATAGGAAAAATGTTAAGCACCTTTAGGCGCACAATTTAAAATTATTTCGAAATATACAGGGTGGCCCATAAATCGAAGCCATACCAAACATACCTTTTTTTAAAGGCAATGCTATATTTTTTATTTCATATTTGATTTCAGCTCGTATTCACGAGTTTCTCAATATAAGATTTCATATGACTATACTGAGTATTTAAAAAGTTATGGCCATTTTTATGTTCAAATCGTCATGACTTCAAGGCCCTGTATATCAGAAGCACTTTAACGCACTATTGGGACACCCTGTATATTCATATAAACTTTTCTTCTTAAAATCATCCAAATATTCACATCCTGAAATATCGGAATTCAATTAATTAACACCCTGTATGTATACCAAATATTATTAAAATCGGATAAGTAGTTTCCAATATACAGATAGATTTGAGGACACCCTGTATTGTGTTTTTTTTTTAATTTTAAGTACCTTTACGAAGATTTTGCAATCATCCGGAACGAGATCGTTTTCAGATCTAAAGTTGGTTTTGACGAATCCCATCGTTTTTAGGCTCGTTTCGCGTTCTTCGTTGAAGACCGATTGGAGTTTGCGACAAAATGTGAATAAGTTTTGCCTGTTGGAAAAAATTATTTATTAGTTATTACTATAAAATGGACTATAAAATTTGTAGTTTAGTTGTACTTATTTCTTAAAAAAAAAATTATAATTATAATTTATAAATTATAAAATTATAATTTATACATTTCCTCAAAAATTCTAAATATCTCGAAAACTCAGCGATTTTTGAAAATTTTTCGTTCTTTCTAAATTGTAGAGAAATGTTTTTTCTATAAGACATGATAAGAAGGATTTTATTTCCATTATTTTGCGAGATAATTGAGTTTTTTTGTAGAGTTGTAGTAACATTTGTAATTAAGAACATGTCATAAAAAATCGAAATATCTCGAAAAGTGAGCGATTTTTGAAATTTTTTCTTTCTTCAAAAGTTGTAGAAAAATGCTTTTTCTATAAGACAAGATGAAAATGATGGTTCCATCTCGATTATTTTACGAGATAATTGAAATTTTTTTATCGAGTTGTAGAAAAATTTGTAATTTAGAAGATTTCCCGAAAAATTCAAAATATCTTGAAAAGTGAGCGATTTTTAAAAATTGTAGAGAAACGTTTTTTTATAAGACAAGACGAAAAGGATGGTCTCATCTCGATTATTTTTAGAGATAATTAAGATTTTAATGTCGTTGTAGTAAAATTTTTAATTTAGAACATGTCATAAAAAATCAAAATATCTCGAAAAGTGAACGATTTTTGAAAATTTTTCTTTCTTCAAAAGTTGTAGAGAAATGTTTTTTCTATAAGACAAGATGAACAGGATAGTTTTATTTCGATTATTTTGCGAAATAATTGAGTTTTTTGTCGAGTTGTAGTAAAATTTGTAATTTAGATACATGTCCAAAAAATCGAAATATTTCGAAAACTGAGCGATTTTTGAAAATTTTTCTGAAGACCGATTGGAGTTTGCGACAGAATGTGAACAAGTTTTGCCTGTTGGAAAAAAAAAATTATTAGATATTAAAGGGATTTCGAAAAGAGTTGAAAAAACTGTTGGAAATTATATTGATTAGTTTGTAGAGGGATTTCGAAAAGATGGTAGTTTGGGAAAAAAAATTATTAGATATTAAAGGAATTTCGAAAAGAGTTGAAAAAACTGTTGGAAATTATATTGATTAGTTTGTAGAGGGATTTCGAAAAGATGGTAGTTTGGGAAAAAAAAATTATTAATTATTAAAGGGATTTTGAAAAGAGTTGAAAAAACTGTTAGAAAAAATAATTTATTAGTTAGTAGAGGGATTTCGAAAAGAGTTGAAAAAATTGTTGGAAAAAAATGTTTATTAGTTAGTAGAGGGATTTCGGAAAGATGGTGGTGTAATTTAGATGTATTTCCTACAAAAAAAAATCAAAATATCTCAAAAACTAAGCGATTTTCAAAAATTTTTCGTTCTCCAAAAATTGTAGAGAAACATTATTTCTACAAGCCAATACAAAAAGAATTGTCCTATCTCAATCATTTTGCTCAATAATCAACATTTTCAAACGTACTTAACCAATCCATCAGCCTGATTATTAGCCGACAAAGTCTCCAACGAATCGTCAATCCTTTCAATCAATCTCTGTCCGGTATTCCTCAAAATGGTCCCCATAATATGAGCGAATTTCGCCCCCACAATCGTATTGAATCGCGGAAACGATCGGCACACGAACATGCAAAATTCGAACTCCTCTTCGAGCAAATTCTTCTGGAATGTTTTGCTCAAAAGCACCCACTGTTGCAAATAATCCAAGAAATCGACGAATATCTGCCGGATGCACTCGTCGAATTTCTCCACTTTTTCGCGGAATTCCACCGTTGCAATGTTGGTACCGGACGTGGCCGATTCGATGTATCGACAGGCTCTTTCTAGAAAAAAAAATCATCAAATTATAACTTAAAAAAAAATTAAAATATCTCGAAAAGTGAGCGATTTTTGAAAATTTTTCGTTCTTCACAAGTTGTAGAGAAATGTTTTTTCTATAAGACAAGATAAAGATGATGGTTTTATTTCGATTATTTTTAGAGATAATTGAGATTTTTTGTTGAGTTGTAGTAAAATTTGTAATTTAGATACATGTCCTGAAAAAATCAAAATATCTTGAAAATTGAACGATTTTTGAAAAATTTTCGTTCTTCCAAAATTGTGGAGAACTGTTTTTTCTATAAGACAAGATAAAAAGGATAGTTTTATTTCGATTATTTTGGGAGATAATTGAGATTTTTACCGAGTTGTGGTAAAATTTGTAATTTAGATACATGTTCTGAAAAAATCAAAATATTTCGAATACTGAACGATTTTTGAAAATTTTTCGTTCTTCAAAAATTGTAGAGAAACGTTTTTTCTATAAGACAATATAAAAAGGACGGTCCTATCTTGATTATTTTGGGAGAAAATTGAGTTTTTTTGTTGAGTTATGGTATGATTTGTAATTTAGATACGTTTCCTGAAAAAACCAAAATATCTCGAAAAGTGAGCGATTTTTGAAAAATTTTCGTTTATCAAAAATTGTAGAGAAGTGTTTTTTCTATAAGACAAGATAAAAAGGATAGTTTTATTTCGATTATTTTGGGAGACAATTGAGATTTTTACCGAGCTGTGGTAAAATTTGTAATTTAGATACATGTCCTGAAAAAATCAAAATATCTCGAAAATTGAACGATTTTTGAAAATTTTTCGTTCTTCAAAAATTGTAGAGAAATGTTTTTTCTATAAAACAAGAAAAAAAGGATGGTTCTATCTCGATTATTTACGAGATAATTGGGATTTTTTTGTCGAGTTGTAGTAAAATCTGTTATTTAGAACATTTCCTAAAAAATCAAAATATCTCGAAAAGTAAGCTATTTTTCAAAATTTTTCGTTCTTCAAAAATTGTAGAGAAACGTTTTTTTTATAAGAAAAGATAAAAAGGTTGGGTTTATTTCGATTATTTTGCGAGATAAATGAGTTTTTTAGTCGAGTTGTAGTAAAATTTGTAATTTAGATACATTTCCTCAAAAATTCTAAATATCTCAAAAAATTAGCGATTTTTGAAATTTTTTCGTTCTTCCCAAATTGTAGAGAAATATTTTTCTATAAGACGTGATGAAAAGAATTGACCTATCACGATTATTTTGCGAGATAATTAAGATTTTTTATCGAGTTGTAGTAAAATTTGTTGTTTAGAACATTTCCTAAAAAAAATCAAAATATCTCGAAAACAGAGCGATTTTTGAAAATTTTTCGTAGTTCGAAAATTGTAGAGAAATGTTTTTTCTATAAGACAAGATAAAAAGGATTGTCCTATCACGATTATTTTGCGGGATAATTGAGATTTTTATCTAGTTGTAACTATTACCGGACTATAAATTAGGTGCTAAACTACAATTAAACTCGAGCTCGCGCAGCGAGCGAGAACCGGATAAACCATCTCCTTAGGCGAAGAAGTGATGTAAACAACGAAATATAAACAGCGAAAGTAAATATAACCTCAAATAAAATATATGTCATATAAATGATTTTAATCACAACCCGGCAACGTTGCAAAGGGGATGGCTCGTGACGTCATAGCCTAACTAGATTGAATATGGAAATATAGATTTCGTGATTCTAATAGGTATTTAGAAAAATTGGGGAAAATTTCTGAAAATTGGGGAAAAATTGAGGGAAATTATGGTAAATTAGCGGAAATTGCGGCAAATTGGTATAAATTGGGGTAAATTTCTGAAAATTGTGAAAAAATTAGGGGAAATTGTAAAAAATTAGGGTAAATTTGGGGAAATTATTGGAGGAAATTAGGGGAAATTTGAATAAATTGGGGGAAATTAGGGTCAATTTAGGGGAATTATTGCAAGAAATTGGGGGAAATTAGGGTAAATTTGTGGAAATTATTGGAAGAAATTAGGGGAAATTGGAGGAAAAATTAGGTATATCAAACGACATTTCACCTCTTTCCTGGATGGCCTTGTGCTTTGAAGAACTTAGGGCACATCAGGTGGAAATTAGGAGGAAAAAAAAACAACAATTTACCTCTTTCCTGGATAGCCTTGTACAATCCGGTTTTCAGTTCTCTCATCAGCTGCCTGATGCTCAGAGCGGACGGATTGGTCGGTTTCTGTTCCAATCGCATCAGCAAATATTCGTGTACGACTTCCAATGGAACGGTGGCCAAAAATATGAACAACGTCCTGTATGATGGTAGATCTAAGGTTTTGTATTCGGGGCTCCAACAGCCGTATCTGATGTAATAGAAAGAATTGTTAGGAAAAAGAAAAAAAAACATGGGTGGTGAGCTTCTTAAAAAAATCGAAATATCTCGAAAACTGAGCGATTTTTGAAAATTTTCCTTTCTTTATAAATTGTAGAGAAATGTTTTTTCTATAAGACAAGATAAAAAGGATTGTCCTATCACGATTATTTTGTGAGATAATTAGGATTTTTTGTCGAGTTGTAGTAAAATTTGTTGTTTAGAACATTTTCTAAAAAAAATCAAAATATCTCGAAAGCAGAGAGATTTTTGAAAATTTTTCGTTCTTCGAAAATTGTGGAGAAATGTTTTTTCTATAGGAAAAGATAAAAAGAATGGTTTTATTTCGATTAATTTGCGAGATAATTGAGGTTTTTTGTGGAGTTGCAGTAAAATTTGTAATTTAGATACATTTCCTGAAAAAAACAAAATATCTCGAAAACTGAGCGATTTTTGAAAATTTTCCGTTCTTCCAAAATTGTAGACAAAAGTTTTTTCTATAAAACAAGAAAAAAAGGATGGTTCTATCTCGATTATTTTGCGAGATAATTGAGTTTTTTTTATCGAGTTGTAGTAAAATTTGTAATTTAGATACATGTCCTAAAAAATCAAAATATCTCGAAAAATGAGCGATTTTTGAAAATTTTCCGTTCTTCGAAAATTGTAGGGAAATGTTTTTTCTATAAGACAAGATGAAAAGGAAGGTTCCATCTCAATTAATTTACGAGATAATTGGGATTTTTTTGTCGAGTTGTAGTAAAATCTGTTATTTAGAACATTTCCTAAAAAATCAAAATATCTCGAAAAGTAAGCGATTTTTGAAAATTTTCCGTTCTTCCAAAATTGTAGAGAACTGTTTTTTACACAAGACAAGGCGAAAAGAATGGTTTTATTTCGATTATTTTACGAGATAATTGAGATTTTTTTGTGGAGTAAAAATTGTAATTAGATTTCCTAATCAAATCGAAATATCTCGAAAACGAAGGGTTTTTTGAAAATTTTTCGTTCTTTAAAAATTGCAGAGAAATGTTTTTTCTATTAAAATAACCTGCATGGTCCCCACTCCACTTTATAAAGCGGAATACAAACCAATTGCGCCAGCGATTCTCAAAACTTAAACAACAACCAACGGCGCAATTGACATTTCCCCGTCCAAAAAATAAAGCAAACCACACACTATTTACTATTTCATCAAACTTTTATTCATCTTCTGAGCCCATCGTCCGCTTTATAATGCGACTAAGAAACCAATTGCGCCAGCGATTCTCAAAACTTAAACAACAACCAACGGCGCAATTGACATTTCCCCGCCCAAAAAAATAAAGCAAACCACACACTATTTACTATTTCATAAACTTTTATTCATCTTCTGAGCCCATCGTCCGCTTTATAATGCGACTAAGAAACCAATTGCGCCAGCGATTCTCAAAATTAAACAACAACCAACGGCGCAATTTACATTTCCCCGCCCAAAAAATAAAGCAAACCACACACTATTTACTATTTCCTCAAACTTTTATTCATCTTCTGAGCCCATCGTCCGCTTTATAATGCGACTAAGAAACCAATTGCGCCAGCGATTCTCAAAACTTAAACAACAACCAACGGCGCAATTGACATTTCCCCGCCCAAAAAATAAAGCAAACCACACACTATTTACTATTTCCTCAAACTTTTATTCATCTTCTGAGCCCATCGTCCGCTTTATAATGCGACTAAGAAACCAATTGCGCCAGCGATTCTCAAAACTTAAACAACAACCAACGGCGCAATTGACATTTCCCCGCCCAAAAAATAAAGCAAACCACACACTATTTACTATTTCCTCAAACTTTTATTCATCTTCTGAGCCCATCGTCCGCTTTATAATGCGACTAAGAAACCAATTGCGCCAGCGATTCTCAAAACTTAAACAACAACCAACGGCGCAATTGACATTTCCCCGCCCAAAAAATAAAGCAAACCACACACTATTTACTATTTCCTCAAACTTTTATTCATCTTCTGAGCTCATCCTCCGCTTTATAATGCGACTAAGAAACCAATTGCGCCAGCGATTCTTAAAACTTAAACAACAACCAACGGCGCAATTGACATTTCCCCGCCCAAAAAATAAAGCAAACCACACACTATTTACTATTTCATCAAACTTTTATTCATCTTCTGAGCCCATCGTCCGCTTTATAATGCGACTAAGAAACCAATTGCGCCAGCGATTCTCAAAATTAAACAACAACCAACGGCGCAATTTACATTTCCCCGCCCAAAAAATAAAGCAAACCACACACTATTTACTATTTCCTCAAACTTTTATTCATCTTCTGAGCCCATCGTCCGCTTTATAATGCGACTAAGAAACCAATTGCGCCAGCGATTCTCAAAACTTAAACAACAACCAACGGCGCAATTGACATTTCCCCGCCCAAAAAATAAAGCAAACCACACACTATTTACTATTTCCTCAAACTTTTATTCATCTTCTGAGCCCATCGTCCGCTTTATAATGCGACTAAGAAACCAATTGCGCCAGCGATTCTCAAAACTTAAACAACAACCAACGGCGCAATTGACATTTCCCCGCCCAAAAAATAAAGCAAACCACACACTATTTACTATTTCATCAAATTTTTATTCATCTTCTGAGCTCATCCTCCGCTTTATAATGCGACTAAGAAACCAATTGCGCCAGCGATTCTCAAAACTTAAACAACAACCAACGGCGCAATTGACATTTCCCCGCCCAAAAAATAAAGCAAACCACACACTATTTACTATTTCATCAAACTTTTATTCATCTTCTGAGCTCATCCTCCGCTTTATAATGCGACTAAGAAACCAATTGCGCCAGCGATTCTTAAAACTTAAACAACAACCAACGGCGCAATTGACATTTCCCCGCCCAAAAAATAAAGCAAACCACACACTATTTACTATTTCCTCAAACTTTTATTCATCTTCTGAGCCCATCGTCCGCTTTATAATGCGACTAAGAAACCAATTGCGCCAGCGATTCTCAAAACTTAAACAACAACCAACGGCGCAATTGACATTTCCCCGCCCAAAAAATAAAGCAAACCACACACTATTTACTATTTCCTCAAACTTTTATTCATCTTCTGAGCTCCACGTCCGCTTTATAATGCTACTAAGAAACCAATTGCGCCAGCGATTCTTAAAACTTAAACAACAACCAACGGCGCAATTGACATTTCCCCGCCCAAAAAATAAAGCAAACCACACACTATTTACTATTTCATCAAATTTTTATTCATCTTCTGAGCTCCACGTCCGCTTTATAATGCTACTAAGAAACCAATTGCGCCAGCGATTCTCAAAACTTAAACAACAACCAACGGCGCAATTGACATTTCCCCGCCCAAAAAATAAAGCAAACCACACACTATTTAGTATTTCATCAAATTTTTATTCATCTTCTGAGCTCCACGTCCGCTTTATAATGCTACTAAGAAACCAATTGCGCCAGCGATTCTTAAAACTTAAACAACAACCAACGGCGCAATTGACATTTCCCCGCCCAAAAAATAAAGCAAACCACACACTATTTAGTATTTCATCAAATTTTTATTCATCTTCTGAGCTCCACGTCCGCTTTATAATGCTACTAAGAAACCAATTGCGCCAGCGATTCTTAAAACTTAAACAACAACCAACGGCGCAATTGACATTTCCCCGCCCAAAAAATAAAGCAAACCACACACTATTTACTATTTCATCAAATTTTTATTCATCTTCTGAGCTCCACGTCCGCTTTATAATGCTACTAAGAAACCAATTGCGCCAGCGATTCTCAAAACTTAAACAACAACCAACGGCGCAATTGACATTTCCCCGCCCAAAAAATAAAGCAAACCACACACTATTTACTATTTCCTCAAACTTTTATTCATCTTCTGAGCCCATCGTCCGCTTTATAAAGCGACTAAGAAACCAATTGCGCCAGCGATTCTCAAAACTTAAACAACAACCAACGGCGCAATTGACATTTCCCCGCCCAAAAAATAAAGCAAACCACACACTATTTAGTATTTCATCAAATTTTTATTCATCTTCTGAGCTCCACGTCCGCTTTATAATGCTACTAAGAAACCAATTGCGCCAGCGATTCTTAAAACTTAAACAACAACCAACGGCGCAATTGACATTTCCCCGCCCAAAAAATAAAGCAAACCACACACTATTTAGTATTTCATCAAATTTTTATTCATCTTCTGAGCTCCACGTCCGCTTTATAATGCGACTAAGAAACCAATTGCGCCAGCGATTCTCAAAACTTAAACAACAACCAACGGCGCAATTGACATTTCCCCGCCCAAAAAATAAAGCAAACCACACACTATTTACTATTTCATCAAACTTTTATTCATCTTCTGAGCTCCACGTCCGCTTTATAATGCGACTAAGAAACCAATTGCGCCAGCGATTCTCAAAACTTAAACAACAACCAACGGCGCAATTGACATTTCCCCGCCCAAAAAATAAAGCAAACCACACACTATTTACTATTTCATCAAATTTTTATTCATCTTCTGAGCTCCACGTCCGCTTTATAATGCTACTAAGAAACCAATTGCGCCAGCGATTCTCAAAACTTAAACAACAACCAACGGCGCAATTGACATTTCCCCGCCCAAAAAATAAAGCAAACCACACACTATTTAGTATTTCATCAAATTTTTATTCATCTTCTGAGCTCCACGTCCGCTTTATAATGCTACTAAGAAACCAATTGCGCCAGCGATTCTTAAAACTTAAACAACAACCAACGGCGCAATTGACATTTCCCCGCCCAAAAAATAAAGCAAACCACACACTATTTAGTATTTCATCAAATTTTTATTCATCTTCTGAGCTCCACGTCCGCTTTATAATGCTACTAAGAAACCAATTGCGCCAGCGATTCTTAAAACTTAAACAACAACCAACGGCGCAATTGACATTTCCCCGCCCAAAAAATAAAGCAAACCACACACTATTTAGTATTTCATCAAATTTTTATTCATCTTCTGAGCTCCACGTCCGCTTTATAATGCTACTAAGAAACCAATTGCGCCAGCGATTCTTAAAACTTAAACAACAACCAACGGCGCAATTGACATTTCCCCGCCCAAAAAATAAAGCAAACCACACACTATTTAGTATTTCATCAAATTTTTATTCATCTTCTGAGCTCCACGTCCGCTTTATAATGCTACTAAGAAACCAATTGCGCCAGCGATTCTTAAAACTTAAACAACAACCAACGGCGCAATTGACATTTCCCCGCCCAAAAAATAAAGCAAACCACACACTATTTAGTATTTCATCAAATTTTTATTCATCTTCTGAGCTCCACGTCCGCTTTATAATGCTACTAAGAAACCAATTGCGCCAGCGATTCTTAAAACTTAAACAACAACCAACGGCGCAATTGACATTTCCCCGCCCAAAAAATAAAGCAAACCACACACTATTTAGTATTTCATCAAATTTTTATTCATCTTCTGAGCTCCACGTCCGCTTTATAATGCTACTAAGAAACCAATTGCGCCAGCGATTCTCAAAACTTAAACAACAACCAACGGCGCAATTGACATTTCCCCGCCCAAAAAATAAAGCAAACCACACACTATTTACTATTTCATCAAATTTTTATTCATCTTCTGAGCTCCACGTCCGCTTTATAATGCTACTAAGAAACCAATTGCGCCAGCGATTCTCAAAACTTAAACAACAACCAACGGCGCAATTGACATTTCCCCGCCCAAAAAATAAAGCAAACCACACACTATTTAGTATTTCATCAAATTTTTATTCATCTTCTGAGCTCCACGTCCGCTTTATAATGCTACTAAGAAACCAATTGCGCCAGCGATTCTTAAAACTTAAACAACAACCAACGGCGCAATTGACATTTCCCCGCCCAAAAAATAAAGCAAACCACACACTATTTACTATTTCATCAAATTTTTATTCATCTTCTGAGCTCCACGTCCGCTTTATAATGCTACTAAGAAACCAATTGCGCCAGCGATTCTTAAAACTTAAACAACAACCAACGGCGCAATTGACATTTCCCCGCCCAAAAAATAAAGCAAACCACACACTATTTAGTATTTCATCAAATTTTTATTCATCTTCTGAGCTCCACGTCCGCTTTATAATGCTACTAAGAAACCAATTGCGCCAGCGATTCTTAAAACTTAAACAACAACCAACGGCGCAATTGACATTTCCCCGCCCAAAAAATAAAGCAAACCACACACTATTTACTATTTCATCAAATTTTTATTCATCTTCTGAGCTCCACGTCCGCTTTATAATGCTACTAAGAAACCAATTGCGCCAGCGATTCTCAAAACTTAAACAACAACCAACGGCGCAATTGACATTTCCCCGCCCAAAAAATAAAGCAAACCACACACTATTTAGTATTTCATCAAATTTTTATTCATCTTCTGAGCTCCACGTCCGCTTTATAATGCTACTAAGAAACCAATTGCGCCAGCGATTCTTAAAACTTAAACAACAACCAACGGCGCAATTGACATTTCCCCGCCCAAAAAATAAAGCAAACCACACACTATTTAGTATTTCATCAAATTTTTATTCATCTTCTGAGCTCCACGTCCGCTTTATAATGCTACTAAGAAACCAATTGCGCCAGCGATTCTTAAAACTTAAACAACAACCAACGGCGCAATTGACATTTCCCCGCCCAAAAAATAAAGCAAACCACACACTATTTACTATTTCATCAAATTTTTATTCATCTTCTGAGCTCCACGTCCGCTTTATAATGCTACTAAGAAACCAATTGCGCCAGCGATTCTCAAAACTTAAACAACAACCAACGGCGCAATTGACATTTCCCCGCCCAAAAAATAAAGCAAACCACACACTATTTAGTATTTCATCAAATTTTTATTCATCTTCTGAGCTCCACGTCCGCTTTATAATGCTACTAAGAAACCAATTGCGCCAGCGATTCTCAAAACTTAAACAACAACCAACGGCGCAATTGACATTTCCCCGCCCAAAAAATAAAGCAAACCACACACTATTTACTATTTCATCAAATTTTTATTCATCTTCTGAGCTCCACGTCCGCTTTATAATGCTACTAAGAAACCAATTGCGCCAGCGATTCTCAAAACTTAAACAACAACCAACGGCGCAATTGACATTTCCCCCGCCCAAAAAATAAAGCAAACCACACACTATTTAGTATTTCATCAAATTTTTATTCATCTTCTGAGCTCCACGTCCGCTTTATAATGCTACTAAGAAACCAATTGCGCCAGCGATTCTCAAAACTTAAACAACAACCAACGGCGCAATTGACATTTCCCCGCCCAAAAAATAAAGCAAACCACACACTATTTACTATTTCATCAAATTTTTATTCATCTTCTGAGCTCCACGTCCGCTTTATAATGCTACTAAGAAACCAATTGCGCCAGCGATTCTCAAAACTTAAACAACAACCAACGGCGCAATTGACATTTCCCCACCCAAAAAATAAAGCAAACCACACACTATTTACTATTATTACAAATTTTATTCACCTTCTGAGCTCCTCATCGTCTGAGCAACACCCGGTTCTCGAGAAAACCCCCGCATCGTCCGGATACTCCAGCGTGATCTGAGTCTTCCTGAGCACGTGGCTGTGCAAATTGCTCAGAAAATTGAGGCTCTTGTCGAGCGCTCGGGTTTTGAGCACGTTCTCGATGTACCTCCGGTAGGGGGAGACTTTGTTCGAGCCGGATTTGGGAGCTAAAAGATCGCAAATGGGCGAGACGGGTTGGTAGAGATCGTTGGTGTTTGAGCAATCTTGGTTGCTGATGAGGCTGAAGGTTGAATTGGTGCTGTTGTTGCTGTCCGATGGGCTGCCTGGAAGGAGATTGATTGGGTTAATTAAAGGTTAATTGGGATGATGGAGAGTTTTAGGCGATGATGGAGAGATGTTTCTATAAGAGAGATGAAAAGGATGGATCTCTAAAAATTCTAAATATCTCGAAAAGTGAGCGATTTTTGAAAATTTTTCGTTCTTCATAAATTGTAGGGAAAGGTTTTTTCTATAAGACAAGATGAAACGGATGGTTCTATTTCGACTATTTTGCGAGATAATTGAGTTTTTTTTTGTAGAGTTGTAGTAAAATTTGTTATTTAGAACATTTCCTAAAAAAATCAAAATATCTCGAAAAATGAGCGATTTTTGAAAAATTTCCGTTCTTCAAAAATTTTAGAGAAATGTTTTTTTCTATAAGAAAAGAAGAAAAGGATAGTTTTATTTCGACTATTTTGCGAGATTAATTTTGTCGAGTTGTAGTAAAATTGGTAATTTAGATACATTTTCTGAAAATTCTAAATATTTCGAAAACAGCGATTTTTGAAAATTTTCGTTCTCCAAAATTTATAGGGAAACGTTTTTTCTATAAGAAAAGATGGAAAGCAAGGTACTATCTCGATTATTATGCGAGATAATTAAGCTTTTTTGTTTGAGTTTAAGTAAAATT
This sequence comes from Phyllotreta striolata, assembly GCA_918026865.1. Taxonomy (NCBI): domain Eukaryota; kingdom Metazoa; phylum Arthropoda; class Insecta; order Coleoptera; family Chrysomelidae; genus Phyllotreta; species Phyllotreta striolata. Next base: position 4,953,741 of record OU900106.1, read on the forward strand.
TATAATTTATACATTTCCTCAAAAATTCTAAATATCTCGAAAACTGAGCGATTTTTAAAAATTTTTCGTTCTTCCTAAATTGTAGAGAAATCTTTCTTCTATAAGACAAGATAAAAAGGATGGTTCCAGCTCAATTATTGTGTTTTATTATTAATGAGATAATTGTTTTTATGTGGAATCGTATAGTAAAATTTGTTGTTCGTAGTAAAATTTCCTTAAAAAATTCAAAATATCTCGAAAAATGAGCGTTTTTTGAAAATTTTTCGTTCTTCGGAAATTGTAGAGAAATGTTTTTTCTATAAGACAAGATGAGAAAGATGGTTTTATTTCGATTATTTTGCGAGATAATTGAGTTTTTTTGTAGAGTTGTAGCATAAATTTGTTATTTAGAACATTTCCTAAAACAAATTAAAAAAAACCCCTTAATTTCCACCAATTTCCCCAAATTTACCCTAATTTGTCTAAATTTTTTCCAATGTTCAGAAATTTACCCCAATTTATAGCAATTTGCCGCGATTTCCCCTAATTTACCATAATATACCCCATTTTTTTCAATTTTCAGAAATTTACCCCAATTTATCCCACTTTACACTAATAATATTCTCCAATTTACCCCAATTTTCACAATTAATCAGAATCTATCCCAATGTACCCCAAATTTCCCAAATTTACCCTAATTTCCCCAGATTTACACCAATTTACCCTAATTTCTCCCAATATTTCCCAATATTTACCACAATTTATCCCACTTTACACTAATAACAATCTCCAATTTTCCCCAATTTTCACAATTAATCAGAATCTATCCCAATGTACTCCAATTTTCCCCAAATTTACCCTATTAATATCCCCAAATTTACCCTAATTTCCCCAGATTTACACCAATTTACCCTAATTTCTCCCAATATTTCCCAATATTTACCACAATTTATCCCACTTTACACTAATAACAATCTCCAATTTTCCCCAATTTTCACAATTAATCAGAATCTATCCCAATGTACTCCAATTTCCTCAAATTTACCCTAATAATATCCCCAAATTTACCCTAATTTCCCCAGATTTACACCAATTTACCCTAATTTCTCCCACTTTACACTAATAACAATCTCCAATTTTCCCCAATTTTCACAATTAATCAGAATCTATCCCAATGTACCCCAATTTCCCCAAATTTACCCTATTAATATCCCCAAATTTACCCTAATTTCCCCAGATTTACACCAATTTACCCTAATTTCTCCCAATATTTCCCAATATTTACCCCAATTTATCCCACTTTACACTAATAACAATCTCCAATTTTCCCCAATTTTCACAATTAATCAGAATCTATCTCAATGTACCCCAATTTCCCCAAATTTACCCTAATAATATTCCCAAATTTACCCTAATTTCCCCAGATTTACACCAATTTACCCTAATTTCTCCCACTTTACACTAATAACAATCTCCAATTTTCCCCAATTTTCACAATTAATCAGAATCTATCCCAATGTACCCCAATTTCCCCAAATTTACCCTAATAATATCCCCAAATTTACCCTAATTTCCCCAGATTTACACCAATTTACCCTAATTTCTCCCAATATTTCCCAATATTTACCACAATTTATCCCACTTTACACTAATAACAATCTCCAATTTTCCCCAATTTTCACAATTAATCAGAATCTATCCCAATGTACCCCAATTTCCTCAAATTTACCCTAATTTCCCCAGATTTACACCAATTTACCCTAATTTCTCCCAATATTTCCCAATATTTACCCCAATTTCTCTCACTTTACACTAATAACAATCTCCAATTTTCCCCAATTTTCACAATTAAACAGAATCTATCCCAATGTACCCCAATTTCCTCAAATTTACCCTAATTTCCCCAGATTTACACCATTTTACCCTAATTTCTCCCAATATTCCCAATATTTACCCCAATTTATCCCACTTTACACTAATAACAATCTCCAATTTTCCCCAATTTTCACAATTAATCAGAATCTATCCCAATGTACCCCAAATTCCCCAAATTTACCCTAATAATATCCCCAAATTTACCCTAATTTCCACAGATTTACACCATTTTACCCTAATTTCTCCCAATATTTCCCAATATTTACCCCAATTTATCCCACTTTACACTAATAACAATCTCCAATTTTCCCCAATTTTCACAATTAATCAGAATCTATCCCAATGTACTCCAATTTCCTCAAATTTACCCTAATAATATCCCCAAATTTACCCTAATTTCCCCAGATTTACACCAATTTACCCTAATTTCTCCCAATATTTCCCAATATTTACCACAATTTATCCCACTTTACACTAATAACAATCTCCAATTTTCCCCAATTTTCACAATTAATCAGAATCTATCCCAATGTACCCCAATTTCCTCAAATTTACCCTAATAATATCCCCAAATTTACCCTAATTTCCCCAGATTTACACCAATTTACCCTAATTTCCCTCAATATTTCCCAATATTTACCCCAATTTTCCCCCAAAAACTACCAGAAAAACATATCTCACCGGAACCGTTATCGTCCCCCGCCGAGCTACAAGGCCAATCCGACCGTTTGCTATCCAACAAAACCACCAATCTCCCCAAAATGTTCAACTTCAACCGCTGTATTTTGGTCATATTGTACCATTGGCACATGGCCCTCACCCTGCCGACGATCTCCGGCGATCTGTAGAGCGGATAGAGCTCCGCGAAGGCCTTGCTCGATGGGAACAATCGCTCGGCCTCCTCCAGGCGTTTGAGCAACCGTTCGATCTCGCCGAGCGCCTCGTTTTGAGCCTCTAAGCACGGGTGACAGTAGATCGAAACGCAGCCGGGACAGTCCTCCTCCAGGCCGCTGTCGCTGTTTTGGGTTAGATACCTGAAAGGTAAGAGGCCGGGTCGATTAGAAGAGGTTATAGATAAAAGAGACTAATGCTAATTTGCAGCGAAATTTTTTGTGGAAAATTCGAAATAACTCGATTTATGAGAAATTTTCGTTTTTTCGAAAATTGTAGAGAAAAGTTTTTTCTATAAGACAAGATAAAAAGGACGGCCCTATCTCGATTATTTTGGGATAATTGAGATTTTTTTGTCGAGTTGTACTCAAATTTATAATTTAGATACATTTTCTAAAAAATTCTAAATATCTCGAAAACAGGGCGATTTTTGAAAATTTTTCGTTCTTCAAAAATTGTAGAGAAATGTTTCTTCTATAAGACAAGATGAAACGGATGATCCTATCTCGATTATTTAGTGAGATAATTAAGATTTTTTATCGAGTTGTAGTAAAATTGGTAATTTAGATACATTTTCTGAAAATTCTAAATATTTCGAAAATTGAGCGATTTTTTAAATTTTTTCGTTCTTCCAAAATTGCAGACAAACGTTTTTTCTATAAAACAAGAAAAAAAGGATGGTTCTATCTCGATTATTTTGCCAGATAATTGAGATTTTTTATCGAGTTGTAGTAAAATTTGTAATTTAGATACATGTCCTGAAAAAATTAAAATATCTTGAAAACTGAGCGATTTATGAAAAATTTTCGTTTTTCGAAAATTGTAGAGAAAGGTTTTTTCTATAAGACAAGATAAAAAGGATGGTCCTATCTCGATTATTTTGCGAGATAATTGAGATTTTCTGTCGAGTTGTAGTAAAATTGGTAATTTAGATACATTTCCTAAAAAAATCAAAATATCTCGAAAACTAAGCGATTTTTGGAAATTTTTCGTTTTTCAAAAATTGTAGAGAACTGTTTTTTTCTATAAAACAAGGTGAAAAGGATTGTCCTATCTCGATTATTTCACGAGATAATTGAGATTTTTATCGAATTGTAACTTTTACACAGTAGATCGAAATGCAAACAAGGACAATCCTCCTCCAGGCCGCTGTCGCTGTTTTGGGTTAGATATCTGAAAGGTAAGAGGCCGGGTCGATTAGAAGAGGTTATAGCTAAAAGAGTCTAATGCTAATTTACAGCGGAAATTTATTCTGGAAAATTCGAAATAACTCGAAATGTGAGCGATTTTTGAAAAATTTTCGTTTTACGAAAATTGTAGAGAAAGGTTTTTTCTATAAGACAAGATAAAAAGGACGGCCCTATCTCGATTATTTTGGGATAATTGAGATTTTTTTGTCGAGTTGTAGTCAAATTTATAATTTAGATACATTTTCTGAAAAATTCTAAATATCTCGAAAACTGGGCGATTTTTGAAAATTTTTCGTTCTTCAAAAATTGTAGAGAAATATTTTTTCTATAAGACACGATGAAAAGGATGGTTCTCTCTCGATTATTTTGCGAGATAATTGAGATTTTTTATCGAGTTGTAGTAAAATTTGTAATTTAGATACATGTCAAAAAAAATCAAAATATCTCGAAAAATGAGCGATTTTTGAAATTTTTTACTTAAAATTTTAAAGAATAATTTGGTAAACTTTACTAAGTCGGAGCGGGTTAACGCGCATGCGCCAATAACGTCAAATTCTGTGTTCTGACAGCGTCAAAAACTGTGTATCGTTGCCAGATTGTGTAAATTGTTATTTTATGAAAAATTTAAAGTATATTAACCTACCCTGCAACTACCCTTCTCTACCCTCATCTAACCTCCGCTACCATCCTCTACCTCTACATCCCTTCTTCTACACTACCCTTCTATCCTTCGTACCCCTTTCTACCCTATTCTAACCCTCCCTACCTTCTCCTGTACCCTCTTTTACTCCCGTCTAATAATTATTATTTTCTATCTAAAACAAATATTTCTGTCCATTTACTGAAATTAAATACACATTGCCAACGATGCACAGTTTTTGACGCTGTCAGAACACAGAATTTGACGTTATTGGCGCATGCGCATTATCCCGCTCCGACTTGGTAAACTTTACCAATAATTTTATTAAAAACGTATTGTTTTAGTATTTAATATAAAATCGTAGTTATAGGATACATCAAATTTCATTTTTTTAAAGGAATTTTTTCAAATAATTCTTACAGACAAATAAAACCGACAACGTCGCAACCTTTGATAATACAGGGTGTGCGTTCGAGCGAATGCATAAATATAATAATTTACCACAAAAAAAAATGTAAACAATTTGGTCTCTTAGTTATAATACAGGGTGTCCCAATGAAAAGTAGCCCCTTTAGTGAGCTAATATTAAGTTTTCGCAGATATATTTTATTTTGCTACAACTTTTTGTTGCAGCGAGACAAAAATTTCGTATCGCATGCACAGGATGTTTCATAAAAAACCACTCTTTTAAATTCACAATAACTAAATTTTACGAAATAGGACATCTTCTTTAGAATTAACATCTACAAAATGATATATTTTCGAAAAGTAGAAGAGTATATCTTTTAAAATACCTCTGTATATACGGGATGTTCCATTTAAATTAATTCGGTTACTGTGTAATTTAAAAGAGGAGGTTTCGATAAAACACCCTGTATTGGTAAATGCATAATTTCTGTATTACTGTAAGAAAACTTCTAATAAAATAAAACATATTTGAGAAAACCGCACGTTCTTATAATTAGGCGCTTATGAAAGGGGCTACTTTTTATTGGGACACCCTGTATCTTCGATCACAACTCATAACCGGCCTCTTACTTAGCACGTACACAGACTCGAATTATTTGATTTATTATTAAATTATTTGTGTTTGATTAAAAAACATCTCTAAGTTTTACCTTCTGGATGGTCTCTGGAATTTGTAATTTTTGATATCGTTCAAAAGAGGCTCGACGCATTCGCGGGCCATGCAAAGGTAGGCGTCTTCCTCGACGGGGGTCCTGTCGGCGTGGTAGGCTTGGAGCTCCAGCCATATGAGATCTTTTAATTCGTTCTGCCATAAGCTCTCCTCTCTGCTCATCTAAATGCCAAAGAAAAATAATAATGGCTTAATATCGAGAAAATCGATTTTCTGAAAAATTGTATATATCTCGAAAATTGGGCGATTTTTGAAAATTTTTCGTTCTTCGAAAATTGTAGAGAAATGTTTTTTCTATAAGACAAGATGAAGAGGATGGTTTTATTTCGATTATTTTCGAGATAATTGAGATTTTTTGGTTGAGTTTTAGTAAAATTTATAATTTGGATACATTTCCTCAAAAATTCTAAATATTTAAAAAAAATTAGCGATTTTTGAAAATTTTTGGTTCTTCAAAAATTGTAGAGAAACGTTTTTTCTATAAGACAAGATGAAAAGGATGGTTCTATCTCGATTATTTTGCGAGATAATTGAGATTTTTTGTCGAGTTGTAGTAAAGTTTGTAATTTAGAACATTTCCAAAAAAAAATCAAAATATCTCGAAAACTAAGCGATTTTTGAAAAATTTTCGTTCTTCGAAAATTGTAGAGAAATGTTTTTTCTATAAGACAAGATGAAGAGGATGGTTCTATCTCGATTATTTTGCGAGATAATTGAGATTTTTTTGTCGAGTTTT
>OU900106.1:4960689-5244767 GCA_918026865.1 Phyllotreta striolata
TGCATTAAACACGTTGATTCTGACCAATATTATTAGTATAATTAACGTATATATTTATTCAAAATTATACGTACTTATTAAATCTGTCTTCAACCATTTTTTTTTGGTATTAACGTTGTTTATTAGTAAAATTTAAATTAAAAAAAAGCTATGTAGAGTGAAAAAAAACTAATTTTTTTTAATTAACTAACTTCTTCAAAACAAGTATATGACGAATATTAAAAAACGAGAATATAAAATATAACAAACAGAAACGACTAAGCTTTGTTAAAAAAAAACAAAATCCTAAAAAATATAACCCTAATACAGTGTTAACTAGTAAAAGCACTTTTAAATTTCACGAATAATAATTTCACGAATAATAATAAACACAAATAAAGTAAAATTTCTAAGGAAAATACTTGAGAACATAAATGCAAGAAAAAATGTGTCTAAACAATATTTTTAGTTAACGTTTCGCTGTAGAGCATCATCTCGACGTTTTTTTGCAAATTTTAACCAGTCTTTTGTGGCATTTGAAATCTGCAATTCATTTGCTGAAGGGTATGCTTTTTTCACAGCTTCTAAAAAGTAAAAATGTAAAACTACAATTAAACTAAATATTGAAAAGCGTAACTATATGTACTATATATAGTTTTCATGATCAACCTATCTTCAAATTTCTTTTTTTCTCTTCCTTTCCAATTAAATAACATAGCTAGTTCATTGTGAAGCAAGAATCGCAAACATCTTCTTGTGAGGTCTTCAGCAGAGTTTCCTCCAATTGATGCTAGTCTTATTACCTGAAAACCATCTCAAATTAACCCATAATAGTAAGTTGAGCATATATTTTTTTTTATTTACGTACATAAGTACAGTGAGGGGGCACCAAAATTTTATGCAATTAGGGTAGCCTATGAACATAAATCGAATGCAGTAATCAATCTACTGTAGATTGATTCATTTTAACTATTTATGTTTTGAATTGACTAATATAATAACTGTACTGACAAATAATTAAAATGAATCTCTCTATACGACATTCGATTTATTTTCACAGTCTATCCAAATTGTACTAGATTTTACTATCCACTAATGTAAACTAAAGTAATAAAATTTGTGTATACGAGTAGTGCAACAAGTATCAAAAATTATTTATAAAACAAAAACAACTACCATAAACTTTTCATTATTCGTGTAGTGAAACCACATTTGGAGAGAACGGCAGCTTTATTGGCGAACAAGTGTACGCAGTACAACCATTAACTTGAGGAGAACTACACTTTGCAATTGCTTACTGATCAGTTGACTTGCATTAACTCTCTAACTTTCAATCACTAACCAACCCCAAATGGTTTACATGGACGCCAACGCCGAACTCTGTCCTCCCCTTTGCGCACGCGCGTTTTATATAATTTACAATGTGTTTATAATTTGCTATGCAACAAACATTTGCAACCGTAAACTAAAACTCTAACAACCCTGTCAATTATCATTCTCTCAACTATCCACTAACTACCGCAGCTTTACCAACCTAATTCCTCTTGACTGTATCAGTCATGTTGGCAGTTGTCCTATTTGACAAATCCCAACATCCTCCGGCCGGGGAAAGTGGTGTATGTTCCTTACCAAACGCTTTACCTCAGAAAAGGAACCGTTTACGCAATAATAGTTAACAATTACCGACCCAGTGGTTCGATAGCGTGCGACCTTTAACTGACGGAGAGAACGAAACAAAAATTATACCAATAGTGCAAACTCTAAAATTAAACCCTTTTCTACTACTATAACTATTACTTATAACCCGAAGTAAGTTAGTCCTACCCTAGTTAGTTGATTCAAGTAGCGGACAGATTTTTGTTATCGGCCGTATTATCTCCTCTCTAACAGTCTTAATTTGTACTGCCCTAGCTCGACCATCTGACCCGACTATCACCTTGGTCACTCTACCTCTTGGCCAGTGCAGTGGCGGAACGGCATCCTCCTTTATTAAGACCAGCTCATTTACCTCTAGCTCCCGTTTTGGGACCAGCCATTTTGGTCTATGCTGCAACCTGCTTAAATACTCCATTGACCACCGTTTCCAAAATTGCTGTTGAAGTTGACAACACCTCTTCCACACATCTAACCGATTCTCCTTTTTTAAAGACACGTCTACTTCAGGGATCGCTGTTAGACTTTGTCCAATCAAAAAATGTCCTGGAGTTAGACATTCGAGATCAGCAGGATCATTGGACAGCGGACTTAATGGACGTGAATTCAAAATTGCCTCAATCTGCGTTAGCACTGTGGACAGCTCCTCAAACGTTAAACACGCCGTGCCTATAACCCGCGCTAACTGTGATTTTGTACTTTTTATAGCTGCTTCCCATATTCCACCCCAATGAGGACTGTGCGGAGGAATGAATTTCCACGTGATGCCTTTCTTACCTACAAACTTTACAATGCTATTCGTGTTTGCTTGATTTTGTAAAAACGTGTATAATTCGTGTAATTTGTTTTTGGCTTCTACGAAGTTCATTCCGTTATCGCTATATACGATGGACGGATTTCCCCGCCGCGAAATAAACCTTTTAAATGCACACAAAAATGCCTTTCTTTTAATTACTTCTGAACAGTACTCTAATCCTTCAGGAGGCAAGATAGCAAAAATATCAGCAACTGGATTCCACGAAACCCCTAACACTTTTTTCCAACAAATCCCTACATCAAATTCATGCACCTTAACACTATCTTTTGCATACAATTTTCTAAACTCAGATGAATTTGAACACCATTTGTGCAACTCCAATTTCGCTTTTCCTAATACTAAATTTAAACATTTGTACACCTCTTCTAACTGCTTAAACGTTGACCACCCATATAAAACATCATCTACATAAGTATTTGAAATCAGCGCATCGGCTACTGCTGGATACTCCTTGTTACATAACAACCCTATTTCTGTTAAAACCCTAGTAGCTAAAAACGGAGCACAGTTTGTTCCATATGTCACTGTCGACAATTCAATACATCGAATTTGTTCGTCTGGTTTTTCCCTCCACAGAATATTTTGTAAATAGCACTGCTTTGGATTGATCAAAATTTGACGATACATCTTCTTAATATCTGCAACGAATACAACCTTATGCATTCGAAATTTACACAAAATATCATATAATTCTGGTTGTACCTGATACCCCTTTAGCATAACGTCATTCAGTGAGTACCCTGACGTACTTTTACTAGACGCATCAAACACTACTCTTAATTTGGTTGTCTCAGCTTGTTCTCGAATTATACAATGATGTGGTAGGAAAAACTTTCGTTCCCCTTTGGAATTAACTGTTACTACATTTACATACCTACCATGCCCTAAACTTACATACTCATCGATAAACTTTTTATATTCTTGATACAAATTAATATTGGATTGAAACCTCTTTTCTAATCCTCTAAATCTTTGATACGCCCTTGAATATGAATCTCCTAACTTCTTATTTCCGTCGACCTCTTTTAGTGGAATGTCTACCTGAAACCTCCCACTTTCTACCCGCTTTGTCGTGTCTTTAAATATTTTTTCAGCTAATTCTGCTTCTGCTGACCTCGTTTTACTCTCCGGAACATCCTCAGTTTCCCAAAATTTTACAATTAATCTATCTAAATCTACATTTTCCTCCTCCGATGAGGCCATTGCTTTTGTAAAAAACGAAACTGCATTTTCCTCGACTATCTTGCCTTCCCTTCCCGATGAACAACTATATCTACCTCCTCTTATCCATCCTAACTTTGTGTTTTGCATCATTGGTAGACCCTTCCCCAATGATATACATACTGGAATAATCACATCGAAATAACCATCAGCGCCTATTAACAAATCTACCTTTGGCGCAACATTAAATTCAGGATCAGCTAGTTCTACATCTAGCGGAATTTTCCAGTTATTTACATTAAATGTGAATTGTGGCAACTCTGATGTGATTTCTTGCAAAAAATTACACGTAAGTGGTAATTTAAATTCTTTATCCCTTTTGGATTGAATTGTGATAGATGCCGCGACCCTAGATGATGAAACTGATTTTGCTACCCCTGTAAACTGCAAAAACTTTTTAACTAGCGGCAACTCTAATCTCGAAACTAATTCTTCCGTTATAAATGAATTCTGACTACCGTTATCCAGCACGGCCCTTACTTTTATTGGAACCCCTTTGGTATCCATCACTGCTACTATCGCTGTAGCCAACAATACATGAGACCCTTTGTCCCTAATCGAAACCGAAGAATTAGAAGAATTCATTAACGTTGTTGATGTGTCAACCTCTTGACTCACCGTGATTTGACCTTTATTGTCACTTCTGCTGTTACCATTGTCACCTTTGACGTTGGCACTATGTTCATTAACTAAATTAACCCTATTTAAATCCTTATTTACAACCGATCCACTTTGAAATGATGATGAAGCCATATGAGCACTTGATGAGTTTATGTTGTCTTGGTGTAGAAGTGTGTGATGCCTTCTGTTGCACGTCGCACAGCTCCTTTTACCCCTGCATTCCTTTGCATGGTGCTTCCCCGCGAGACAATTCCAACACAACGACTTACTTTTAACGAAATTAACTTTATCGGTGTAAACTAAGTTTTTAAATTTTGTACAAAAGTGAATTTTGTGCCCAGTGCTTGAACAGTACCAGCATGGTTTTGTTGCACTTTCATTTTCTGAAATTGCGTTTACATGTAATACTGAACGGTTATTTGTTCCTGTATTTAATGTTTTCTGGCCAACTTGCATGGATTCTAATTGCATCAATCTGTTCCCTAAAATTTTGAAGAATTCGTCTACCGTTGGTAATATGTTTACCTGCTTATGCTCCTGATAGTATCTTTTCGTATTATAATCTAATTTTCTTAGAAAAATATTTATTAAAATTAAATCCCAGTTTTCAACCTGACAATTTAGGTTCTTTAGCGATTCTAAATTTGATTTTAAATTACAAACGAATTCTTGAAGTTGTGCAAAATTGCCTTTTTGTAAATTTGGAAAATCTATTATTTTGTTGATATGTGTATCAATGATTATTATATTGTTATCGTACCTACTTTCCAAAATGTCCCACGCAATGTTAAACCCATCGTTGCTTATTTCTAACGCTTCTATCAATGCAAACGGTTCCCCTTTCACATACCCCTTCAAATAAATTAACTTTTCTACATTTGATAATGCTTCATTTTGCTTTATTAAAGTAGTGAATAGCTGAGAGAATGATACCCATTTGGTATATTCCCCTGAAAACGTTGGAATTGAAATCTGAGGTAATTTAATTTTTGACCCGCTTGACTGATAACTGACAGATGTTGGAATTGACGTTGTTGACGCATTTGAACCTTTGCTTAGAATTCTAAATTTCCTTTTCAATGTAGCTAAATTGAAAGCGTATTTCTCCTCTACATCGGCTACATTTTCATTATCATCATTATCTAAAGACTCAATTTGGGTTTGAATGTCAACATATTTTGCATAATTTGCTTCTAACGTTTGAATTTTGATGTCAATTAAAATATCATCATTACAAATATCTAAATTTCCTTCAAACCAAGTTTGAATTCTCGTTATTGCTGATTTAACAGTTTTCCTATTCTTTTTTAAACCTTCCATTGTAAATAAATTCTAATAGCTAGCACTTATCTTTTTTTTTGTTATTTCTCTCAGGATCGTTTCGTTATACTCGAAGTTATGGCTGCTCTTGGAACGGATATTTTGAAGCTGCTAGTGCTGGACTCTGGCCAGGGACTACTTAATTTCACCTTTTACTGTGTACTTGGGTTTATCTACTGGAACTTTCTTAGTCGTATTCTTTTCTACTGCATTCCAATCTTGATTCTTGATTTAAAAAGCTCGAAGGACCATTAAATGTAGTGAAACCACATTTGGAGAGAACGGTAGCTTTATTGGCGAACAAGTGTACGCAGTACAACCATTAACTTGAGGAGAACTACACTTTGCAATTGCTTACTGATCAGTTGACTTGCATTAACTCTCTAACTTTCAATCACTAACCAACCCCAAATGGTTTACATGGACGCCAACGCCGAACTCTGTCCTCCCCTTTGCGCAAGCGCGTTTTATATAATTTACAATGTGTTTATAATTTGCTATGCAACAAACATTTGCAACCGTAAACTAAAACTCTAACAACCCTGTCAATTATCATTCTCTCAACTATCCACTAACTACCGCAGCTTTACCAACCTAATTCCCCTTGACTGTATCAGTCATGTTGGCAGTTGTCCTATTTGACAAATCCCAACAATTCGAATCCTCTAAAAATGTTTCCAGGTCTTCAAACTTTTGTATTTCCTTCAGGGGAAAGTCTGGGCAGTTATCCGGTTTGTTAGCTGGTTTTTCAATTCTTAATTGAAACGATATTCCCTCCAAAACTAATGCGAATTGCTCCTGTCTTTCCGACATTTTTGAGACTTCAGTGGTCAAGTTTTTGACAATATCAATTAAATATTGAATTTGTTCCTTGATGTCGAATTCTGCCTCAAATCATTAATATCTATTAATATTATTCTTAAAAATGAACACCGTTTAGATGATAAGAAACAGAAATGTATAATTAAAACATGATATGTATATACGCATTCAATGATCCGAAAATAGCAATAGGTACGTATAACACGACTCCTATTTGAATTATTCTTTGTGGAAATCAGAATCGAACTAGTGAGTGTCAAATATATTGCTTTTTATCATCTATTTTTATCATATAAGAAAGTTCCTAGTGAGCACATTAAATTTTAACAATTTATTTTTAATTGAAAAGTTTGTATAAACGTATGGTCGCCAAGGTATGTTATTTTGCTAAGGGCTAACTTTGAACTATAACCAAATCTAGATTTCTTAATGGTTTTTTAATGGATACATTTAAAAGAAAGTGCAGCTTTAGTTCAAAGTTGATAAAAACGGCCCTAAATAAATGATTTTGCCCTCACATAGGAATATTTATCTGCATAAAAATTAATAATTATTTTGTATTACCGTCCTCTAAATTCATTGCAGATTTTTGTATGTCTAATAATTCGCTCTGAGAAACTAAAACAATAAAATTATTATTTTATTTGTATTAATATATTTTGCTTAACTTACGAATTGAAGACACATTGGACAAATCTGTTCCAGGTGGTGAGTTTAAAATAGGCGGGGGTGAATTTGTTGCTTCAGAATGCGTGCTCGTACTTTCTTCATCGGTCACAAAGTTGTCGAGGCGTTTTTCCGCTTCAGGAAACGAATCTATAAAAAACAACTATTATTATTTTATGCCAAATTAGCAAATTTTTTTTTAGTTATAATAAAACAGCATACCCGTTTTAAACAAAATTTTATCAATCCGGTGTAATTTCCAATTGAGTTGGCAAGGTGCTTGTTTTATTACCATTTCGTTAAATTTCTTTTTGTTTCTTTCGGTAGGCCAATATACGGCCTTTTCTGTTCCATCCACATGTATCCAAAGAAGGGGAACAATACTGCATGCGGCGCTAACGTTAGCCGATTTTTTAGGAAATTGAATTGCAGCATACATCTTAGGATAAACATTACATATTAGGATTACATAAAAGGATAAAGTCAAAAATAATTTCAATACAACATCAAAACAAAAATAGATTAATGAGCTAAGTAAAAAAACATTAATAACAGCAGCCAATATTTAATTCTAGTACAAAAGGAATGATATACCGAGCGGCAACCTTGGAACCCTGCATTCATCCGTCGATTTAACGCGTCGAAGCCATGCTTCTCCTCAGTTCGACTGATTTTCTGTTCCTTACTTCGAGAATCTCTTTCTAATGACTGCAGCGATCGAACTTGGCCGCTCGGTATAATATTAAACTGTATGTAAAATCGGAATGACAGCAAATCCATCCTTATATGGTAATCGTACACATTTATAATCAATTGAACTAACTAATAAAATACTAGTTAAATTGCATGCTAAACTTTTACAAAAAAATATATTAATCTCAGATGACTTGTAAGGTGACACATATAAGTCATATTGATATCTATATGGTGTAATCTTAATTTTATATGTTTCTGCTGTAAACAGTATAGAAGAAATAACGTAAATTTTTTTGTTAATGCAAATACAATTATCTGGCTCTGTACTAGCAATTGTTATTTTATCTAATTCTAGTTTTTTACATTCGAAATATAGTATATGATTGCTAGCGGAATATGACTGGTTAAAAACTTTGATTGGTTTGATTGTCCTAATGTTTTCTGATTTCTGTTGGTTTTCAGACTCAATTATTCGCCTATGGATTTGTTGCAATGGCTGTCTTTTACACCTGATTTTACGTTTCAAACTACCCAAATAATTTTCAAAAGGATAGCAACTATAATCACCAAGTGGACCAAATTTTTCTACATCATCGCATATACCGTGTTGGAAAATTATTCGCGCATAATAGGGAAATCAATGTTAAATTCTTAGCCGGCTGAAATACAGTCTACCAGTGTACATTTAAATAGAACGTCGCGGTAAATTCTAATAAATTTAATTGTTCTACTGGACTTCGCACCGCGCTTTGGCTTGGTTAGATTAAAAATCAAATAATTTCGATGGTTTCGACACTTCGACAGTATCAAAACGGGTTAGGATGGGTGAACGTCGAGTCGATTAAAAAGAAATGAGAATTTTTTAAACGATAATTTATTGAAAAAATATCACTAATAATAAAATAGAATTATGTAGATATGTCTTTTTGCCACAATGGCTTGAAAAAGAAAGTAAATTCTAAGAAAATAATAAAAAGAAAACTCCAAAAATAAACTTAAAGATTATTTTAAAACAGAAAATAAAAGAACTCTAAAAAATAGTCCACCGCTTTCTGCTAAACTATAGGCAAACCTGTCATACAGATGTCATCTCATATTACTGAGCTGAGGTGTAATTTTAGCAGAAAATTGAATTATTTTTTCCTTAATTTTCCTTATTTTAACAAGATTTATTGCTATTTCATAACTGTACCTACCGATACACACATTTTTTTGAAATATCCCCAAAAAACCTATTAATTGTAGTTTCTAAATAATTTTGTACCACATACCTAATACAAATAACTTTGTACCTCTACAAATCGCGGCGTGCGATCCAGTAGAACAATTAAATTTATTAGAATTCATCGCGACGTTCTATTGAAATGTATACTGGTAGACTGGATTTTAGCCGGCTAAGAATTTAACATTGATTTCCCTATTATGCGAAATTTAATTTCCAACAGTGTATGATATAAATTATGAACATTATATACTAAAAAATGGTCACCATACAATTTTTTGGAATCAGAAACAAATTCTATTAAATAATGTCTTATACGAAAAATTAACTTGGAATAGTAAATACTTGATAAACCATAAATACAAAAATGAAGTTTTATGAAATGGTTATAATAATTTTTATTGAGAATATCATGAAATAAAACTAATCCTGTATATAAAATAATTTGCCGAAATTCTGTTGCTTTCCATCGCTTGAAACTTTTTAAAGCACGAGGTTTTCTAGCAAAGTCTGTCGGAATATAAGGTATAATAGAATTGATACGTGCATCAATAAGATTTAACATCCCCACAGAAAGTTTATAAGGTTTTTTACCATCAAACAGAAAACTCAATAATCTTTTAACAACACCTAAGTCAATAAGGTGCATGGGATCCAAAGGGAATTGGCTGATTAATTTAAAATTCGCTTTTGATAAAATTGATTCTCCTTTTATATGAGAATTGTTTTTAGATAACACTATAAAATCGTTATCATTTCTATTTTCTGCAATAGATACATCAAAAATCATACGATGATCTATACATTTTGCTTCAGAAATACATCGTTCACAACCAGCTTTACTAGTGTGACCTGCAATATTTTTTAAATGGGCTCTAGCAGGTGCATCACATAAAAAACATTGAATTTCAAAAGAATAATTGACGTTACAATAACGTATACCATTTAATTTTAAATAATTAACTTCGTCAATAAAGTTTTGAAAAAAAATGGTCATAGGGTCAGGTTTTCCAGTCCCACAAAAAATTGCAATTGGAAAAGGATTTGAATTAATGAAATCTCTGCAGTATCCTAAAATAGGCCAGAATTCAGTATCACTGCTCTTAAATAAAGGAATACCATCTACGTTTATTTGAAGTTTCAAGTTTGTATCATCCAATTTGTTTTTAAAATTTGAAGCCAAAACTTTCAGCAAATTATTTTTGATTCCAAAGTAAATCATGTCACCATTATTCAGTTTAATTATTTCAGTATTCCGCGGAGTGTGTAATAATGACCTTGCGTCTTTAGGAATATCAGAATGAAATGGACGTAATATCAATGGCCCAACCGCTTAGTTGGTCATTTATTGATGGTATAAATTCATCAGAATCATTTTCGTCACTAATTTCTTCAGAATGAAAATTTTCTATGTGTAAATTGATTAAACTTTTAGTTGTTGCATTTTGATTAACATTGACATTGATTATTTTATATGGATCCGGCTGAACAGGCAAAGGAGACTCGATAGGCGTGGATTTAATCAGTGCTGCTGAAATATTGTTGGTATTTAATGATATAGGTTGAGAATTTAAAGCAGCGGAAGGATTATAATTCAAAAGTCTTTCAGCAGTTTTTTTAATTTTTCTTTGTAATTGGCGTTTACTAATTTTTTTCTGTTTCGGCATTTTTGCTAAAATTAATTAAAAAAAAATATACTACTATAAATTGGAAAATGTTTATATTGTTTTTGCTTAAAATTCAAATAATAAATGTATACAAAACAATTTAAATCCTTGATTTGTTTAAAATTTTTTTTGTTTAGATTTTTTTAGAATTTTATTTGTTTTAGAAATAAATTAATTCTAGAAGAAAAATCGGTTTTTTGCTTTAAATAACGTTTATTCGAAGTTCATAAAATATAGCTATTATGAAATCTAATAAGCTGAAATGAGAGACACTCAGGCTTCTTATAATAAAATTATACCATTATTATTATCAACTTAAATTAATGTTTATAGAATTGTCATTGTAAATGTTGATTAAAAAGTTCGGCCACAACCACTTTGTGCAACGTTGAATTAAACGTTGAATTAACGTTATTCATAACAGCCAAACTAAATAAAATATAAAAAAAACAATTGATCTTTAAGCACGAATACATTTTCAACATGCTCTAGATATTAATTTTTAAAATAGAAATTCCACAGCACAGGAATGAGATAAAGTTACTTGCCGTATAAAAATACAACAGTAACAAATTTGTATACATTAATAAACAAAATTTATAAATCAATACTTACAGTTTTTGAAGAATTAACAGCAAACTAACACTTTTTACATAAATTTTTGGCTATGTATGTTGGAAACGGTTGGCTAGGCGAGACGGTGATTATGAGACGGGCGCACATTCCAATTCCAGATCAAGACAAACTTCGGTGCGCGGTGCGGTGCCGTGTGCCGAGTCCCCACCATACTATGCTTATTTTTCTTTTCAGTTTTGACGAACTTATCCGATCACTCACATTTTTGCCTATGGTAACGTTTTCCAATATTATTTTCCAAGTTTATGGATGAGATTTTACACGCAAATTTAAACAAAATTAGAAAATAAAATACAATCTCTTGTAATATATTAATGTATAATAATATATACAAAAATTGTTTTATTTTTATAATAGCAAATTTTAATTGCCCTAATTGATGTTATGATAAAATATTAGAATAATCAAACAGAATTTGTATTATAAAACTATAGAATTAATTAATTAATAAATAGAATTAGTTCAATAAATGTTCAAAACGGTCACCACTCTGCGCTAAGCAATAACCGAGCCTATTATAAAATCTACAGCACGATTTGGTAACATTCCTCATTGGTAAAACTCACACCCGAAGCAATTTTCAAAAACAAATAACTCGTTAAAAATACCTTTTTCTGTAGTGAAAAAGTTAATTCGATCGGTTTGTCCACGATCGATCGTCCCGATCGATGTCTTCGATGCGCGCCAAGGTTAAAATTCTCGATTCATCCGCCGACTCATCGCGCCGAAGCCACGCTTCCTTAGTTCGACTAATTGTCTGTTCCTTACTATCTTATACACTGCGCGTCAGAGAAAACGGGCCACCCTAATTTTTTATGTAATCACTAGTTTTTTTTAAATATTTGTGTTATTTGTCGGCAAAAACTTATTATATTCAATAATGCTTTTAGTTTATTGTCCAATATTTTCATGAATTTTAAATGGTATTTAAGCAAAAAATTAAAAAAATCGTAGATTTACTGAAATAATACATTTTATTAACAATACAATAATTGGTCTAAACATCTAAAAAAAATGACATTTCAATAATGGGTATTACCACCTCGATTCTGAATTACACTTCTCATTCGATTTGGCATAGAAATCAACACGTTCTGAATGTCGGCTTGAGGAAAATTGGTCCATTCTTCATAATGGCAAATCGGAGTTCTTCTCGTGTTTGTTGGAGCAGGAATGCGGCATCTTACACGCCTTTTGAGCTGGTTCCAAACGTGTTCGATAGAGTTTAGGTCTGGACTTTGAGCAGGCCAGTCCATTTTTGCAATACCAACCTCTTGAAGGTAGTCTGTTACTATCCTTGCCGTGTGTGGCCGTGCGTTATCTTGCATTAGGATGAAATTATTGCCAATAAATCCAGCATAAGGCAGTACCAGTTCTTCTGTATATTGATTGAGATTGCTTGCAGCGCCAGAAATTGGACTCTCTGTATGTAATGAAAAAATTAATTTTCTCCGTTAATATTTGTACAATTATGAAACCCTGAAACAGGTCAATTTTTGTTTTTTAAATTGAATTTAGTAACTTCTAATTTTCAACCCTAACTGCAACCCCCTCAGTATAAGACTTACCACCCCTAAATTTTCAAATTAGAAGGATAGGCTTTTATTTTTGATAACAGAATTAATACAAAATGGCCCTCCCGAATGGAGATTGAAAATGCCTTTCAAATGAGATATCTCAAGCCTACCCTTCAAATTTGAAAATTTAGGGGTGGTAAGTGTCCTACTAAGGGGGTGGCAGTTAGGGGTAAAAATTCGAAGTTACTATAAATTCAATTTAAAAAACAAAAATTGACCTGTTTCAGGTTTTCATAATTGTACAAATATTAACTGATAAAACTAATTTATTCATTTCATATGGTTCACACTGTATATGTATCTATATTAAATTATAGTAATTATAAATCTTAGCAAATACATTATTTTCAACCAAGTTTTCAACTTTACTTGAAACATACGTAATATACTTCATTTCATAAATATTTCATAAGAAAAGAAACGTTATATTAATTCAATTATAAATCGTTGCTAATACATTTATTTTCAACGTTACTGCATATTTGTTTATTATACGTACCAAAAACACGTAATAAAACGTTGACTATTTATCCTTATTATAACGTTAGTAAATATATCTAACAATAACGTTTATAATACATTATTGTAATACTTATATAGATATTTATAATATTCATATAAACAAATCATTAATTCAACGTAGATATATAGTATTGAATATTTATATCTTCTCATTGCAAAAGTAAGTTGAAAAAAACTTAAAAAGAAACGTTATATTTATTCAATTATAAATCGTTGCTAATACATTTATTTTCAACGTTACTACATATTTGTTTATTACACGTACCAAAAACGTATACACATTTCTAGTTAAAAATTGGATATGAATACAACGTATATAAAACGTTGACTATTTATCCTTATTATAACGTTAGTAAATATATCTAACAATAACGTTTATAATACAATATTGTAATACTTATATGGTTGCAGATATGTATAATATTCGTACAAATAACGTTGGGTTGAAAGAACGTTTTCAGTATACGTTGACAAATTCAACTAAAAACGTTGAATCAACAAATCATACCATTTTATCACGTTTATTCTACGTGTAGGTGTTTATTGGGAACGTGTATAAAAAAAACACAAAAAAGTACCTCGAAAACATTTTTGTGGACCCCGTGGTCAGTGGCTGGAAACCATCGCAAGGCGAAAAAGGCTCCTCATAATATCTTAGATCGCAAGGCATATCATCAACATCGGCGGCACGAACATGTCGATACGGTCAAACCGGATACTGTTCGGCGATACAATTCAATAGTTCTGAAAACCTTTTTTCCTTCGCGAACTGGTTCCTTCATTCAAATTCATATACATACGAAGGAAAAAGGTCTTCAGAAGTACCGAATTGTCGCTTTAGCTTCCGCTTTGCCCGCATCCACATATTCTCGATATTAAACTACTAAATATTAAACTACTAAATATATTAAAAAACTAATCAAACCAAATAAAATTAACATGAAAAAATCTGCAATAGAAATCATTACAAGCATAAAGATGTACTATATACATTACATATACTACATAAAGTTAGTCTCTTACCCTACTTTTAGTCTACTTCACTATATCTAATATTCTACGAATAGACTACTTTATTTATCAAAAACTTACTGCACAATCAGTGCCGACAATGTTTCTTGTGTCCTGTCGGGCACCTCTACCAGGAAGCATCTTTTGGAGCCTCTTTCTATTCCTCCAAACACCCAACGCCCGGGGCGCACTGCTCCGTTTAAAGAAGTACGACTCGTCGATCTCCACAATTTTTGAGGTGCCGTCATCATTGAAACCCCCAATGAGATTCTCATGGAGGTTAAAATGATCACGACACACGTCTCTACAAAAATTGCACCAATCGACGACCGTGTATGTTTGGTTGATCCTTGCGACGCGGGCTATGTCCTCCTGGGGCTGATCCATGCTCCACTCGTGCAATATTACCAACAGTTGGGACAGCTTCAGATGACTACGGTGGAAGAAGCTGCCCCTCCTGATGGTAACACGAGTGTCGCATAATCGGCATCGCCATGCGAAGCCGTTCACCCCATTCTTCTTTACTCTGGACATGGGGATCTACAAGTGACAATTATTAATCTAACTATATAACTATATTAAGCAATACTTACGTGACAGACTTCGCATTCCCGAGAATTGACCAGGAGGCGCCTTTTCGCCAGACACTGTATCACAGTTAATGGATCCTCCTGAAGCAGTCCCATCAAATGATGTTCTTCCTGCCGTACTTCAGGAGGATCCATTAACTCTACGGGGTCCACAAGAAACAAAACACCTCTTTCTCTCGCCATTTTTTTCAAATGCGGTTTAAATATTTAAAAATATTAAGGTTATTTTTTTCTTCTTTTTCCTTACACATCTACTTTGCTAACAAAAATCACTGGAAGTTTTATTTCATGATTTCTCTTTACGAAAACTCTTTTTGTATTAACTACATAAATCATGTAACTATTTTATTATATGTACACTATATGTACACATTTTGACGCTGTCAGCTGAGAAATCTCACGAAATTGGCGCATGCGCAGAAATATGGCAACTAAAATCAAACTTTACCCAAATTTGTATTTGTAAACATTAAAAAATGAAGTAAACAATTGAGAAGAAGGTACGTACATCAAAATGCAAAGGTACTAGAATGATTCAAATAATGCCCAAGGTAGTTTTATTATAACGTGTAGATTTAATGCATTGCAGACTGTTTAAAATGTCATTCATTTACATTATTTTGATAAACAAAATGTACAAAATAAATTTTGCATTATTTTGCGTTTCGGGAAACCAAAAATTCCTTCCACTATCGTCCATACAGTTTCGAGTAGGTGAGGGTCTGCAAAATGAATTATGGCATGTTCGAATAAACACGATTGACCTTTCGGTTCAAATAAGCTTATTGAAAAATGAGCATATAATAGAAATAATTCTCAAAATTTTGTATATTAAATACTATTGTGCATAATTTATCTCAAATATTTTTCAATATTTTTCAATTTTACATATCAAGTATTTTTATCACGAGTTGGTTTCATGTAATAGTTATAAATTCTGAACTCACACTGTAAACTGTGCAGCTAGAATTTCTAGCTTAAAACTATAAATTTTAATTTATGCTACCATTATATATTGATTAAAGTAACAAACATTGTGTAATTAACCATCTTTTGCATTTATAGTTTAAAACTATTTGAACAATGAAAAAAAGATGGTTGTTTTATCGAAGGATAAAGTGGAAAAAATAGGTGAAAAACAATGTAAAATACGAACCAAATAATTCCTGATAGTTTAATTAAGGTTTCTAATTATTATTTGTTTCCGTTTTACCAGTGTCAATTATCCAAATTATACGATTTTTAAATAGAAGCAAAATCTAACTCTACTTTTGATTCTACAGATAACTAAAAATTATCCTTTATTGTGATAAATTTCAATCAGTTCTTACCATAGTTGTTCAAAAAAGACGTAAACGAATGATTTTGTACTTTATTAACATATAATTAGTTATTACTTACGTTTTAAACATAGTTGTGTATGATGTTTCTTCAATCGAAGGAAGAGCTGGTCGATCGAAAGAGACAGATTGCAGTAAAAATCCAAAATATTATAGTCATTGTTGCTTGTGGTTTATTTAACTTTTTTCGCATCATTTGCCTTCCAATTTTCAGTGCAAATCGTACAAGAAAGGAAATAATAAGTAAAGAAAAATTCTAAGCCTACTTTTCATTCTACGGGTAACAATCAAATATTCATTACTTTGTTAATTTTTAAAGGATTTTGACGATTTTTTTGTTAAAAACGTAATCGAATTATAGTTTGCGTTATTAGCATAATATTAGCGATTAATTACGTTATAAACATATTATTTACAAATTGTAAAAGATGATATTGTATAAGAAGATTCACCAATTGAAAAAGTCCAATTATTCTAATTGTTGCTGGTGGTTTATTTGATATTTCTTGACATCATTTGCTTTCTGTTTTCCAGCGCAAATCCTCTCCAATAAAGAAATAAATAAAACAAATATCTGATCTTACTTTTGATTCTATCAAACTAAAAATAACTCGTAACTAAAAATCATTTCGTTATTTTGATAAATTTCAATGAGTTCTTACCGTTGTTCAAAAAAAACGTAATAGAATGATATTTTGCTCTATTAACATAATATTAGTGATTAATTACGTTGTAGGTAATGTAAATATTCCAGTTTTATCTAAGTTAACCGTATGTTCGTGGATTGATGAGTGGACTGTATAAATTTTATTTTGTGTAATTTCCCAAAGTTAATTTGGTTGACATGAAATAATACACTCGTCTTGTTGACAAACTTTATTCGACTCTCTCGGTCGGCAGTCGGTTCGCACCTTTTTCAAAAACTAACACACAGCGCCAACGGGCGGTACTAAAAATAAACAGGACCGGCTTGGCCGATGCGTATACATATGCCGGCCGCATGAAAGGGTTTCTTTTAATATAACCGAAAAATACAATTGTTACAATGGATACAATTCAATAACAAACATCGAGAAAAAAAACAAACTACTCGCACAACACCATCCTTCCCAGCGTGCAGTTCGACAATTCTCGCTAAAGGCCATCGGAGAGGTGGCAAACTATCCTCTACGAGGACGACCATATCGCCCACCTTAGGGACAGACGAAGAACTTCTCTTCCATTTGGTGCGTCGTTGTAATGTGGAAAGATATTCGCGGGACCAGCGAGTCCAAAACTGCTGGATCAGCTGCTGCATACGGTGATATCGTGAAAGTCTGTTAGGTATTAGACCTTCAACCTCTTCTTGAGGTACAGACATGAGCGAATCGAATATCAAGAAATGAGCCGGAGTGAGCGGCAAGTAGTCGTGAGGATCGGTAGATAAAGGAGAGATCGGACGGGAATTTAAAACCGCCTCGATTTCCGTCAATATCGTTAATAATTCTTCAAAAGTGACTGATGCGTCACCCAATATTCTCTTTAAATGATATTTCGTGGATTTGACTGCTGATTCCCATAGACCCCCCAAATGTGGTGATCTGGCTGGGATCATTCTCCAATTAATTTTGTCTACGGCTAAAAAAGCAGCAATGCGTTCGTTATGTTTTTTATTTGTAAATAAATCGTACAGCGCTTCAAAATGTCTACGAGCTTCTATAAAATTCGTTCCGTTATCGGAAAATATCTCATGGGGTTTCCCACGACGTGATACAAAGCGTTTTAAACAATTCAAGAAACTATCTGTCGTTAGATCCTTAACCAATTCGATGTGCACTGCACGCACCGCAAAACAAACAAAAATGCAAAGATATCCCTTTACGTATCTCGAATTTCGTAACGTACCTTCCTTTATCATAACAGGACCGCAATAGTCCAAGCCACATCGTAAAAATGGACGACTAGGCGTAACGCGAGAGGTAGGTAAATCACCCATAATAAATTCGGTCGATTTCGGCTTCACCCGAAAACAGCGAATACACGTACGAATTACTCCCTTCACCGAAGATCTGCCATCAATTGGCCAATATTTTAATCGTAAAATCGCTAATAAATTCTCTGTACTGACGTGAAAATTTCTTACATGCTCGTGCATAATGATTAGTCGTGTCAATTTGTGACCTTTAGGTAATATAATCGGATGCTTTTGACCGTATTCTAATTGAGAATTATTCAATCGCCCTCCTACCCTGAGTATTCCAATTTCATCTAGAAATGGATTCAAGCACAATAACTTGCTGTTCGATTTTAATTGAGTTCGTTTTTTGAGCGCATGAATTTCTTCCGCGAAAAACTGACGCTGAGCGACAATTAGTAGTACATCGTGCGCATAACTCAATTCGTCCGAGCAAAGTGAAATTTAGTCATACTCGCGTCTTTTCAACGCAATGTTTTTAAACGGAAAACAATACGCTACAACATGCAATAATTTAGAAAAGCTTGAGTAACGCTGCGGGATGCTAAATCAATTATGGTAAATTATTTGGAGTGAGTTAGTTGATTGAGAATAACGATCATGTTGGGTAACCTATGTTATGTTATTTAATCATCGGTAGTCAATGACGATACGCCATTTTTTATTCTTCTTTGGAACGACCCAAGCGGGAGAGTTCCAAGGCGAAGAAGAATGTTTGATTATATTATCCTTTAACATCTTCGAAATCTGATTATCGACTTCTTGCTTATGAACTTCAGAATATCGGTATAGTTTGGTGTTAATTGGAAAAGATGGGGTTGTATAAATTTCATGCATTATAGTGTCAGTAGATGTAAATGAATCATCTTCCAAATAAAAAATTTTGTTATAATCGTGACAAATTTTAATTAGGGCCTTTCTTTCTTCGTCGTTTAGATGGTCTGTTCTTAAAAGAGAAGTTATTTTATTCAGTCCATCGCTAGAGAACTTTCGTTGATATTTATAGTGTTGGAGTGTGAGAGTTTTCGACTTTTAATGAAGGTAATTCTTCTAAAAATATTTCTAAATTTGAAATTTTGATTACACTATCTGAAGAGTTTAAAACAGAAGTTATAGCAAAATTATCTTTCACTTTGACAATGTCAGGACAAAGAAATACATCGTCTCATATTTTTGTGTCTGGACAAATACCTTCCGAGATATTAGAATTAAGAATTTTAATTTTTACGACTTGGATTTAGAAAGATTTCACTCATGTCTTGACTTGAATTAGGAGAGTTAGGATTGAGAATTTTAATTGCATTTGGTGGTTCGAAATTTGTAAGATATCGTCATCATAATTAATTTTACACTTATTTTGTTTTATGAAGTCGTTTCCCACCAATCCGTATCCAAGGTTATTGGAAAATCGTTAGCTACTACATGAAAACAATGGTTTAATTTTTTGTTATCAATTACAATGATCTGTTTTCTTCGAAACAGGGAGTGTTATCATGCAACTGTCCTAGTTTTATAAGGGATCTAGTAGAAATAAATTAGGGTCTTGTTAAAGTTGGATGACATCCAATTTTAAAAAGGTGGTGACTGCTAAATTAATTATAGATATTCGGCTCGAATATTCCGGGGACTTCTGGTCTGAGCCAAAGGACGAGACCCTTCTTCGTTTAAAGATAATTGTTCAAAATTCTTTTCAAACGAATGGCTTGACGTGCTAAGGTGATTGATTGGATCTTCGTTTGAAAAGGGAAGTATTTAAAGTAAACAAATAACTTTTTTAAATTTGGAAATATGGGGTTATTTGCAGCATTTTTTAAATTAAAAATATTTTGTCAGTATTCTGCTGCAGGTAAATCTGCGGTAAAATTTATATGTAGGAAAATGTAATAAACTTTGCTCTCTCCACACATTGTCTAATATCGGCCTGTCCACATATTGGTTTAGAAACGGAAATCTTTGCAATATGGGAAATAATGAAATTATATTTTGTTTTTGAACTTCAAAAGGGTCCACTATGGAAACCAACTCAAAAATTTCATTAGAAAAATTAAACCGTGCTTTTATATCAGTCACTAGTTAAATATAAAATTTCAGACAAGTTTTTAAACACAATTCAATATCATGGGTGGCATTTGAATCTTGTTTGATTTCCATCAGAGATTGTTGAGCATTAATTCCTGTATACATTTTTTCTATAGGTAAAAAATTCCTTGCATTTGTGTGATCAAATTTAAATATATTCCTTGAACTAAATTCATCTTTTTTTATGCGATTTTATGTAATGTACAACCACAATTAGTATCTTTCAACAGGTTATTTCTCTCCTCTAATAACCTGTTGTTCTCTTCTAAAAGTTGTTTTTTTTTTTTACTTTTTCTTCCAAATCTAGTTTTTTTTTTTGTTCAATTTCCAATCTTTTTTGGTAATAATCCCGGCGATCGCACCGTATATTATATAACATACTGTGCTTACTTCTTTTTGCTTCGTTTTTGACCTTCGGTGTTTGAGATGGTCTAGTAGAATTTGTCTGTACAACTTCCACAACATTTGGACGAATCTCGACGGTTTCTCCCAGTACAGGATGGGTGTGTACCTCAGCCAATACATCAATTTGGTTTGAACATAACAATTTTAATGGGCTAATATTTTTTTTGCCTAAAATTGTATTCATTTGATTGGCATACTCGAACGTTTTTCGTTCGACGTTGTCATTTTCTTGTAATTTCTCTCCAACACTTTCCATCTATTTTCGCAGTTACCTGCAGCTACGTTGGACCCTGTGGTCTTCCGCATTTCTTCCGCAATCATCAGAAACATGCTCTTCAACTGGAATGATCCAACACTTTGTCGATATTTTCCGAAGAGCTCTATCAACAGTAGCGTATTTTCGTGATTCCACGTAAATGCCGCATTGATGGTGTTGCTGCTGGTGGATGGTCTTTGAGGAAACACCAAAAACTCTTGCAAATTATCTGAAAAAAATAAAGAAATGTTTATAGATATTTCAAATGAAAAGAATAACTTTAAGATTTTTAAATTGCTTTTATTGCCACGTAGTAGTTCGTTGGTAACATTCAAAACGGCGTTAGATTCCATTTCTTCACACACTCTAAACAAGACCTAAAAAGTATAAAAAGAAAAGTGTTATTGGGTTAGTTTAACATAACTTACAGAACTTTAAATACAGATATAGTTACTTTAATAACTTGAAAGAATGATTTATAATTTTATTTACCTTGGCGGTGCAATATTCGATGTTCACGTCGTACGAAAAATAAATACTTGAAAACACTGCCACTGGAGGCATCGGAAACGGTTATTTCCACCCCTTCCGAACCTGAAAATCCCCTCTAAATAGTAAATAACCAATTTTCAGAATTAGAAAGCGCATTGTTTAGCTTTGCTTGTTGGATTTTCAAGATTCAAGTATTCAGGTAGAAAGTTGAAAGTACCGGGAATGGTAGTGAACTCAATACCCCAACGCACAGCAAATGACAAAAATTAGCCCTCTATTGCAATGAATTTCAACTACAAAATAATTTGTCGTTTACAAACAAAATTTCAACGGTTCAGAATTGGATATGCGCTTTAGATCGATTCTAAAAGGGTTCGGTTCGGATAACAAAGCTAATATAATACTATATTGGAATATACTTACTTTTAACAATTTGTAGCAATTGTGGTTTTGTTTTTACGGAAGCAGGAATATCAATGTTATTATCATTTAAATAATTTATTATTTCTGATTTTTTAGAGCCACTATTTGGCTTTTTATGAATATGCCGGGAATGATACGCAGCATTGTCCATTACAATGACTGAATTAGGTGAAATATTTGGTAAAAGTTGTTTAGCAAACCATTTCTCAAAAACTGCTGCATTCATATCTTCATGATAATCCAGCAGAGGTTTAGAGATATTTTTTGCTGAAAGTAGCAGAGCATTTGGTACAAAGCCATTTTTATTTCCATTTCGTTTCCTCCTCGAGTATGATGCATTTAAACACCATTTTGTGAACCGTCTGCCAACCACGTTGAACGACATCATGACAGTCGAACCACGTTTCATCTAAATAAACTATATTTCTATTGCTATTTCTAAATTTAAAAAAATCCCTTAAATAAATTTGACGTAAATCCACAATTCGAGGCGATTCCATAATGCACATTCGACTATCTAACTTTTTATATTTAAAACCACAAGTACTTAAAATTTGTCGAAGTGATTCTAATGATTTATATTTAAAATCTTCAAAATTTTGTAATTTTCTAAAAAGTATTTCTAAGGTTGGGACTTGGTTTTCTTTATACGTGTTATAAACCGTTCGTCGAATCACATCTTTAGATGCATCATCTATCCGACGGATAACGACACGTTTTCTTTTTTCACTGTGTTTAATCACAACGCCTCGTTTAATAACGTAATAAATTGTGGAAAAGGGAATTTTTGTCAACTTATATATTCTTTTAATTGCATCTGTTTGTTCAATATTTGGATTTTCTGATTTAATGCACGCAAACATATTTAAAATGACCTGTTGAACTTGAATATGTAAGTCCGGATTTTTGAATTCCCAAAATTGTGTTTCACCTTGATCATTAGTCTGAATTGCATTATTAATACGTATTTCATCATTAATTTGTACTGCATTTAATTGTACTTCATCATTATTTTGAATTTGATTATTTATTGGAATTTCATTAGAAATGTGAATATCGTCATTAATCTGCAATTCGTTAGCATCTACATTTACCTCAAAAGGTCTCCAGAAAGCCATCTCGTACAACAAAATCAAAAAATTACACAAACACCAAAAAATAACCAAGGAACAAGCAAAGATTACCTATAACGCTTAGAAAACCCGCGAAAAT
Organism: Phyllotreta striolata; assembly: GCA_918026865.1. NCBI lineage: Eukaryota > Metazoa > Arthropoda > Insecta > Coleoptera > Chrysomelidae > Phyllotreta > Phyllotreta striolata. The sequence continues at coordinate 4,983,871 of OU900106.1, forward strand.
TCTTCAGCCCGTAGGGGTTACTGAACGGAGACAAAGAAACTGAGGAGTGAGATAAAATATGGGGTGATTTACGATAGATGCGTTGATGTTTAAAACTTGTGGGCCACATCAGCGCGGCTCAGCGCCTATACCGGGACGATTCGCGCTTATTGGCAACGCGAGAGTATGGAATTCGTAGCATTCTCGGCGCTTATAACGCGATTTATTTCGCGTCCCTGGTACAACGGTCCATATCGGATTCTGGCTAGTTTCACTATACCTACTATGTAAGTTTTAATAATGTTCCATCGCATTTTCTTTTGTATATCTTTTGTACCTGATGCCAATTTCAGAAGAAAACTAAAATTATTATAACCAAACTATGACTGGGTAGAATTAAAAGAACGCAAGCTGAAGTACATAAGATACATACGCTATACCGGCACCCAATTGTTATAAAAGACTCGTTGAAATTGCGTAAACATTTCTATATCTTTTAAATTTCTTTGTTTTACTATTACCAATCAACATTTAAAAAATCTTATCAATCGCTAGTCACACTGTATAATAAGTATTAAGTCATAAATTCAAACTACTATACTTTTGCGACGAGTTGTCCCTGCGGCGAATTGGCCGCGGCGAGATGTCCCATTCCGATTGTTGTCTTTCAATATTTTTAGTAAATAGTTACAAATAATAGAAGTTTGTCTATCAATCTAAAACTTTAAATAAGAGTACATATTTGTTAGTTTATCGATTAAAGAATGTATTTACGATACGTTTGTGTTTTACAGATTGTCCCCATAAAAGATACGAATTGTTAATCACTGGGCACACGCTGCCACTGTCTTCCAGAGAATATTGTAGGATTCATTTAATCACCAAACTGGGCACACGGGTGTGAGTAATAAACCACAAAAATTTTATTTTGTTCCCATGTATAACTTGGAAATAAAACCTAAAAATAAGTTTTAAATTTTCGACTTTAAAGGCGGCCTCTAGCTCAAAAATGGAGGCTCAAATTAACAAAGTTTATATAAAGATATACCCTTAAGTAGTTATAGCTATACCAGTTCTAGACCACTTTCGAGAGAATGGCCTAGAATCGGTATAGAGTTTGAGGTGGTCTAGAAATGGTACTGTATTTCAAGGTGGTCTAGAAATGGTATAGCATTTCGAGGGTAGATGGAAAAAATATCCAAAAAACGCTGGGATTCGAACCCGGGTCGTCGGGACCGCAACGTTAAGCGCTTTACCAACTCGGCTACGCACCTACCCGACGGTAAACGTTCAAAACGTTGATACCTTTCTGCCGATCGGCGCAGCGCTCGCTCGAGCGCTTAGATACCGGGGGCGCGTTTGGGCCTTTTGGCGCACAGGGTTCATGATGACGTCACGAGGGCTTCCGGGCGTTTAGATACCGGGCGCTACCGCGCGGGCTCTTGGGTGCGCAGGGGTTCATGATGACGTCAATAACGTTTAACGATTTCGGTATGTCGTTTTAGCTTGTTGAAACTTGTTGGAACTTGTCTGGGGGATGTGCGTTATTGTAAATAACAAATCATTAGTCATACTATTTGATAAACTGTTAAATAGAATGCAATGTAAGTAACCTTGATATTGAAATAAATAAGAATGTTTTAATGATGCAATCATCAGTTGTTTATTAGTTGAACAGTTGAAATAAATGGTTTAAATAAAAATGTCGATTGTTGATTACCGATTTGAATTGACAATTCCTTGGGATGGAAGGCACCGTTAACGATGATACCTTGGATGTCAACGAATGCTACCTTCATGATTGTTGATATAAAATTGACCAAATTAAATTTAAGTGAAACTCTTAAACACTTCTGTCAGTAATATTGGGTAATATTCTGGGTAATATTCCAATAAAAAGTCATGAATAAGTATACAATACGCCTTTGTTTTATCTGGAAAACCTTCATCTGCTTCGATGTCTAATTTCACATCGACAGTTGATGATTTCATACTCTCTTCTTGTTTTGAACAGTCTATTATGAAAATTGGATGTTTCTTGAATGTAGTATAAGTTAAAACGCAATCTTTTTGTGTGGAATGCGAATAACTCGGATAAAATTCAGTGTAATTAAAGTAAGCTTCATTGTAATGATTGTGTAATGGATTGTTGGAAAGAAGTAAACGGATTTTTCCCACTTAACTTTATTGAATATATTTCGGAGTTAACACAACAAAATTTCGTAAAATAATAATCGAAGAATGAGAGTTACAATGTTTCTTATACTAATCTTTATCATTAAAATGGATAACACTAAAATTTCCAAGATGCAGACAATTTAGTCAACTTAGATAATTTAGATGATGTAGTGTCTAAACATTAGTTTATGATATACATACAGTGTGTGTCACGACGAGGGCCCATTAGAAGTATCTGGAAAAGTAGTTGTAATTAAAACTTGAAAATTTGTGTACAAGTATTAGTCGATGCGCTCTATTCAATGAAAATATTTTCAACTTTTCTTTACTTCCGGTTATACCGGAAGTGGACATCAACTTTGTTATTTTAAATGGGACACCCCATATATTAATACATTTTCGAAATGTACGCAAAATTTTAAAGTGCCTTTGTCTAAAAAACTTTTTTCAAAAATTCATACTTTTTGAGTTATTAATTTTTTTTTGAAAAATTTTACCGATGCAGACCCTTATAAATTATTTTTTTATGGGGATCCCTTTAAAGATATGGATACGGTTTCTGTAGGGTGGCCACTAGCAAGGTCAAAGGTATTTGAATCTGTGTTAAAAAACTTTTTATTTTATACAAGGTGTGTACAAAGCATGCGTAAAGTTGAACTTCAAAAATACCAAATTATTTAATTTTTTTAAATGGAACCACCCATTTTTTTCTATTTTAATGAAATCAGCGGTAAAAAATAAGGAAGAAGTTCATGTTTACTTTCCTATACCTAAACCTAATAGTTTTGAAGATATTAAAAATTTTACTTAAAACTTACTTTTCTGCCTTATTCTTAAATAATCCGTTTTTACAAGTTGGCCATGTATAATCGTACAAGTACTAACATTAATAATCAATTAATTACAAACCATTTACTTGTAAAACAGAGTTATTTAAGAATAAGGCAGAAAAGTAAGATTTATGTAAGATATTCAATATCTTCAAAACTATTAGGTTTAGGTATAGGGAAGTAAACATGAACTTCCCTTATTTTTTACCGCTGATTTCATTAAAATAGAAAAAAATGGGTGGTTCCATTTAAAAAAATTAAATAATTTGGTATTTTTGAAGTTCAACTTTACGCATGCTTTGTACACACCTTGTATAAAATAAAAAGTTTTTTAACACAGATTCAAATACCTTTGACCTTGCTAGTGGCCACCCTACAGAAACCGTATCCATATCTTTAAAGGGATCCCCATAAAAAAATAATTTATAAGGGTCTGCATCGGTAAAATTTTTCAAAAAAAAATTAGTAACTCAAAAAGTATGCATTTTTGAAAAAAGTTTTTTAGACAAAGGCACTCTAAAATTTTGCGTACATTTCAAAAATATATTAATATATGGGGTGTCCCATTTAAAATAACAAAGTTGATGTCCACCTCCGGTATAACCGGAAGTAAAGAAAAGTTGAAAATATTTTCATTGAGTAAAGCGCATCGACTAATACTTGTACACAAATTTTCAAATTTGAATTACAACTACTTTTCCAGATACTTCTAATGGACCCTCGTCGTGACACACACTGTATATGTAAATACAAATAACAAATAGAAGGTTCGGATAATGAAGATTAAGGTTGTTGTCTGCGGTCATTGAATATTCTTTTGTTACAATAATATTTAAAGTAATCGCTTCCATCTATATTTAATTAGGGTAGGAACATTACACTTCCCTCCTAGAAGAAATTAAAAGTTACTGATTATCTTTTAATTTAGAAAATAAAAGCGACCACTCACACCATACTTAGTTTTATATAATAGGTTTAATAAAAAAAATTGAAGAAATAAGATAAGGATATAAAAAGTGATAAATTAAGGACAGTTATCCTTTAGTTGCGCTAGTCGAACACTCTTTCTAATTTTTGATCTTTCGGTCTGAGGTGATGAGGTTGAAGGTTCATCTAACTCAATGGAGACATTAGTTTTATCTGTCTTTTTACAAATATTTAAATTCAAGGTGTTCGAAATCGTTCTACAACAATTTGATTTACATCTAGGTTTTATACATCTCTTATATAATTTATAAAGTACATATACAAAAAGGAGTTTCGCTAGTGTGCAAATTATATAAATAAAATAAGAATTATTTGTTATTCTCCAATTAAAAGTAATTTTGTTATCATCGATCATTTGATCTGCAATTTTATTAATGTTATCTAACTTATTACTAGCTAATACTAGGGATTCCTTATCGAGATTAAGCGTTTGCAAGGGAACAGTAGAGATATTTTTTGAATTATTAAATTTTTGGGTTTCACAACAATCTTCTATTGATATGTCGAAACTTGGGATTATCGCTTTGTATCTACTTTGGAGTTTTGTATTATCTGAAATTAGAGTAGTGGAACTCGTGTATAACTTACAATTTTCTTTAAGGGTTATTAGACCTGTTTCATTTAATATTCTGTTGGTTATTGGTGCATCGTTACAACTAATTGTGACGTCGGTTGGCCTGGGCAAAACGAAAAGCCAATTATTTCCTCTTTCCAACTTATGCCAAATTTCTACATTATTAGGAAGGATTCTAGTATCACACTCAGGAGGAACTTTGTCATTTACGAAGAGTAATTTCGTTTCACAGATAGGTCTACTGAAGCTATTATAAAATGGTTCTTTAGAAAAACATACCAACTGGTCGTTTAGATTTTTACATTTATCATGACTTTTCAGGACCGTGTAGGTGTGTTTATCCTCAGAAATTGCTAAGTATGTAACTGAAGGAATTATAAATAATATGTGCGAGTTTCTCAACATTGGTAATGGTAGAATATTAAATAGGGTGTATTTGATTGTATTGATTAAGGGGTTAGAAATTACGTAGATTATTTTATTTGAACTAAAATGCACATTTATTGTGATAAAGTTTAATAATTGGTAAGCTGTATCGTCATCTAGGGAATTTACATAAGACGTACCGCTAGGAAGATATGGTAAAGTAATTTTGAGTTCTGAAATTAATTGTTGTGGAGTTATTATTAGGGGGTGTAAGATATTAGTTTTGGCAAACAAAATTGAGTTTATTATGGAAGTATATTCAAATTGTAATTCATTTAAGGTTAAGGTTAATAGTGAAAATTGTTCTTCTAAGGTTTGTGACAATTCAATGTGTAAATACCTTTCATTTAGTTCGTTAACATAATTGGTTAATTTTTTGAAATTTTTATTGAATATTTTTTTATTATCGTTAAGTGTTGAAATGGAATTATTAAAGTTTGTGATCGTTGTTTCCACAACTCGTACTTGTTGTTTTATGAGATCAATCAAATGGTTTTCATTTTCTTTGACCTTGTTGATTGATTCGTCGTAATATTCAGCGTCCTTTTCGTCTAGCGTTCCGAATGCTGATTTTAGTAGAGTACCTACTATACTCAAAAGTGCTCGTTTTTCCCTTTTATGGATTATTAATGATTTTAAGGTTTCTTCTTGCTGATGTATTGATGGTATCAATTGATCTAGTATTTTCACATTGGTATTGCAAAAGGTGAGATTATATATTTTTGAATGGTCACAAATACGTTTAGTTTTGATAAATGTTGATTCTAAAAATTTTGATTTATTATGAAAAGTATCTAATTCTAAGTATGTCACTATTTCCCATGAGTGTTGATAAAACTTAGCATTGGCAATCTGTTCGTAATAAATTCCCGATGATGGAATCTTAGTCAATGAAAAGGTAGAAGAGTTGTTCCCTGTACAACATCTTGATAGTAGCCATACCATCAAGCTGAAACAAAAGCTCTTTTAAGGCGGTTGGCGTGAACTTTGATTTTCTTATTTTTCCTTACAATTATGGTATAGTTTACCGGGGGATTTATTTCACAAATCTTATACGGGCCTGTATAATTTGCTGTAAGTTTTCGTGATTTTCCTAGTTTGGATTGTTCATTTAGTAGGTAGACTTGATCTCCTATTTTGAATTCAGTTTTATGAATTTTATTGTCATAGTATTTTTTGTTAATTTCTTTGGATTTAATTAAGTTGTTACGTGCTAGTTCGTTTGATTTTTGTAGTTTCAGTGTTAGGTCTGATAGGTAATCGTCGTAAGTATATCTAAATTCGGTATTTTTTGTTATTGTAGTGGGTAAAGTTGCGTTGTGGCCAAAAACGAGTTCGTAAGGAGTGAATTTGGTGGAACTATGAACTGTCGTATTGTAACTGAACATTGCAAAGTCTATCCAATCGTCCCAATCAGTCTGGCTGTCATTAATGAAATGTTTAAGGTAGTCTGCTAGGGTTGCGTGGCTACGTTCTAGAGCTCCGTTTGATTGTGGGTGGTAGGCAGTGCAATTGATTTGTTTGATTTTAAAAAGTTGTGAGACCTGTTTTAAGAGGTCTGAGGTAAAGTCGCGTCCTTGATCTGTAAGGATGGATTTAGGAATGCCGAAAATACAAATGAAATTTTGGACAAGGCACGTAGCGATAGTTTTCGCTTCGTGGTTGGGTAGAGGGTAGGCTCTGGAAAATTTTGTTTAGTCGTCTTGCAGGGTGAGTATAAACTTATTTCCTTTTTCACTTAAGGGTAAAGGTCCTACTATGTCTAAGGAAATCTTCTCGAATTGTGTTGAACTAGTCGTAGTAATCTCCATAGGTTCTTTATGTTTTTACGGACAAGTTTATTTCTTTGACAAGATTCGCAAGTTTTAATGAAATTTTTTATGTCATCTTTCATGTGATGCCATTTAAAATGTGTTTTAATTCGGTTATAAGTTCTATGGAAACCACCATGACCTCCTGCAGGAGTTGAATGAAATTCTATTAGGATTTTTTGGATTTCTTCGTTTGTTTTAGGTTCTGTTAATTTGTCATGGTGAATCGTAATTTTTATGTTGGTGGTTTTGAAGATGTATCTAAACATTATTCTAATTTTATTCCACTTTAGGTTGTCGAATTGGGAATTAATGACGGGTAAGCTAATTGAATCTGTTTTATTATTCAACAGGGTTGATTTTAATTTTATTAAGGAGTTGTATATGTCTTCATATGATGCAGATTCCCAATAGTGATTTTTATAAAAAACGCAGAAGATGTCTTTGTTGCTAGTTTTGATTAGTTCGAGTCGTTTAAGGTTTTTGATTTCAAGTGATCCGAGAGATTGTGTTTATTATTTAGTTCAATTTGGTATTGGGAGGTATATTCTAAATCTTTAGAGAGGAAGATCGTTATTGAATTGGAAGTGGTTGTTAGGTCGTTCTGGGTTTCGTTAATGTTTGTATTAATGATGATCTGGGTTTTAATTGTTTTCAGGAATTCGGGATAGGTAGGTTCAGGATTTAGAGTTAAAGTGTTTATGTGAAGCGAGTCGTTTAGAGGAATTCGACTTAAGGCGTCAGCGTTACTGTTAATTCTACCTGGTTTATATTTGATTTCATATTCGTATTCTTCGAGAAATAAGCGCCAGCGAACGAGTCGGGAACTTGGGTCTTTGTTGTTGAAAAGCCAAGTTAAAGGACGGTGATCTGTTAAAATGGTAAATTTCCTGCCGTATAAATAGGGTCTGTAGTGTTTGACACTCCAAATTATAGCTAGAAGTTCGCGTTCCGTCGTTGAATAATTTATTTCGGCCTTATTTAAAGACCTGCTTGCGTAAGATATGGGAAGATCCTTCGGAGGGTTACCTTGGAATAAGACTGAGCCTATGGCAAAGTTACTTGCGTCAGTCGTCAGGAAAAACGGTTTCGAAAAATCAGGGTATTTCAGTAAAGGTTCAGAACAGAGAAATGATTTTGTGGTTTCAAAGGCTTGTTGTTGGGTACTGGTCCAATTAAAGGGTGTGTCCTTTTTTAATAAACTCGTCAATGGTTTAGAGATCTGGCTGAAATTCGGTATAAACCTGCGGTAATATCCTGCCAATCCTAGAAACGCTTTTATATCTTTAGGGTTCTTTGGAATTGGGTAATTGAAAACAGCCTCTATTTTCTTTGGATCTGGTTTAACGCCTCCTTCGGTTATTACATGACCCAGGTATACGACTTCATGCCTCATGAATTCGCACTTTTCGGGTTGGATTTTTAAGTTAAATTTGGCTAGTCTTTCGAATATTTCAACAAGTCTTTTGTTATGATTTTCTAGATTATCTGCGAAAATAACTATGTCGTCAAGGTAGACGAAACATCGGATATTTTGAATGCCCATTAGTACGTTATTCATGAGTCGTTGAAACGTAGCGGGTGCATTACGTAATCCGAAAGGCATACGTTTGAATTGATAGTGACCCGTAGGGGTCGAAAAGGCGGTTTTTGGTGCGTCTTGAGGAGACATAGGAATCTGATGGAAGCCGGAGGTTAGGTCTATTATAGAAAAATATTTAGAATGACCTAATTGGTCTAAGATTTCGGTTATATTAGGTAAAGGATAGGAATCGCCTATAGTGATTTCATTGAGTTTCCTATAGTCGATGACGATGCGCCATTTTTTATTTTTTTTTGGGAACGATCCACACGGGAGAATTCCAAGGGGAGGAAGAATGTTCGATTATACCGTCTTTTAACATATCTGAAATTTGCCTATCAACTTCCTGTTTATGAATTTCGGGGTAGCGATAAATTTTTGTATTGATTGGAGGGGATGGATTTGTAGGGATTTCGTGCATTGTTGTATCAGTAAAGGAGAGCGAATCACCTTTTAAATAAAATATTTGATTATATTCGTGGCAGATCTTAATTAAAGATTCTCTTTCCTCGTTATTCAAATGTTCGGTGTTTAACAGATTAGTTATCTCGTTCAATCTATTACTGGAGAAGTTTTCTGAGTTCGTAGAAATTGCATTAGTTGAAGTATGTTGATTATTTGGATTTAAGGGTAAGTCTTCTAAAAGGATCTCTATTTTACTGATCTTTACTGGTTTGTCAGATGTATTTAAAATAGAAGTCAAGGCGAAATTATCTTCTACCTTTACTATGCTAGGGCAAAGGAAGACGTTTTCTAATATTTTAGTATCTGGGCAGATGCCTTCTGTGATGTTAGAGTTAAGAATTTTGATTTTTACAATGGTTTCGGTTCTTGGATTTAGGTAGATTTCGTTTTCCTTTTGATTCAACACGGAGTTTGGATCGTGGATTTGGGATTTAGGAGTGGGTTTTGTTGGCGTTTGATTGATTTTCGTCTCAATGTGATGGAGGTGGATTGAGTTGTTAGAAATGGTTAACGTGTCGTCATTATAATTAATTCTGCACTTATTTTGTTTTATGAAGTCGTTTCCAATTAAGCCGTCGAACGGTATAGGGAAATCGTCAGTTACAACATGAAAACAGTGTTTGAATTTTTCGTCGTTAATCATAATGTCGAGGTAAGCGTAGCAAATAGTTTTTTGTGTCTTATTTGAATTGTCTGAGTCGATGCCTTTGAGAACGATTGGTTTGTCTTCAAAACAGGGAGTGTCGTTGAGTAATTGTCCTAATTTTATCAAAGATATGTCTGCGCCTGTGTCTAATAAAAATGAATTTGGGTTTTTGTAAAGTTGCACGACATCTAGTTTCAAAAAGGTAGTAACTGCTGAGTTTATTAATGAAATTCGGCTCGAATATTTTGGGCATTCCTCCTCTGAGCCATTGGACGGGGCCCTTCGTCGTTTAAATTTAGTTTAAATTTAGTTTAAATTTAGTCGACGACAAGAATTTAACTCGAGTTGCCATTGGCTTGTGGTTCGACGTTCAGCGTAAGCGTCTAATAGGAACTTTTTCAACTCTGACCATTCAGAAAAGTTTCTGTTACGTACTAAAGCCCTCGCGTTACCGGTTAATTTTGTTTCAATCAAAGGGAATAAGACGGGTATGAGTTCTATTTTTATCATTGATATCGCTTTATCGCAATTGTCGATAAATTCAAAAAGTTTATTCCTAGTTCCGTCAAATTTGATTAACATGTCTTTCGCGATTTGTAGGGAAACTTTAGTCGCCATGGTACTTTGTGATTGATCAGGGTCTTTTAAAGAATTTTTTCCTAGTGTGTTGATTTCGTTTAAGTCGGGGTAAACTGGCATAATTTGTACTCACAGACTGATGATGATTACGCCGATTCGCATGGTCGGGTTGTTACAGTTGATGATGCAGCTGCTCGAGACGGAGAGTAGACTTCGTGCTCGGGAACTTGTAGATTTCAGGAGCTTCTCGTGGCCTTCAGGAACTTGTAGATTTTAGGAGCTTCTCGTGGCCTTCAGGAACTTGTAGACTTCAGGAACTTGTAGATTTCAGGAACTTGTAGATTTTAGGAACTTGTAGATTTCAGTTTCGTGGTGTGGTCCGCTTCTTTTACAATCCACTCAAGGACTTACAATTATCCGGTTCTAGTTTTCTATGGATCGTTGTCTTCTATAAGGAATCGTTCTTCTAGAGCCTGCGATGTCCTTACTTTGATCCTTCGAATCCCACTTCTGACACCAAATTTCTTGTAATGGATTGTTGGAAAGAAGTAAACGGATTTTTCCCACTTAACTTTATTGAATATATTTCGGAGTTAACACAACAAAATTTCGTAAAATAATAATCGAAGAATGAGAGCTACAATGTTTCTTATACTAATCTTTATCATTAAAATGGATAACACTAAAATTTCCAAGATGCAGACAATTTAGTCAACTTAGATAATTTAGATGATGTAGTGTCTAAACATTAGTTTATGATATACATATATGTAAATACAAATAACAAATAGAAGGTTCGGATAATGAAGATTAAGGTTGTTGTCTGCGGTCATTGAATATTCTTTTGTTATAATAATATTTAAAGTAATCGCTTCTATCTATATTTAATTAGGGTAGGAACATTACAATTGTTTGCAAAATCTAAACGCATTCGTTCATTGGGATAATATTCACTATTTAGACACAATCTTATATTGTTGATATGTACATACGTGATCAAAGGTTGTAGGATCAGCTGTAAAAGCTGTAAAAAAATACAATGACGTATCGAGGTTTTTCAACAGCACTGCTAGTTTTAACTGACCATATTTCTCTTCTCGCATTAGGAGTGATTGCGGGTAATTCATTTAATTCCCATTTTCTAAAAGGAATCAATACAGGGTGTTTGTAAATTACATGTACATATTTCAACCACATGTCAGGAATACCTCTAAAAGTGATTTGGCGTTATTATTTTTTTTTAATTCAAATGTTTAAATTTGGGGCAATTTAACATTTATCCGCCCCAAACTCTACGTCGTATTGTCTACGCGTATTCTGCATAAGCGGCTGGGAGCGCGTTGAACGAACAGTGTTGTAAAATGTTTATAAAATGAAATAATGTGATAATTTTTCCGTAATATCGTCAAACCAACTAGGTATACTAAAATTAATCATTTTAAAAATGGTTGATTTTCGTCAAAGAATATTTTGCAAAATATTCGAAAATAGCTCATGAATTTCGGAAACATTGAATACATTAAAAACTAAGGAACCCTATTCCTTAAATAAATTAAACTTACCCAAAATCTTCATGATTATCTAGGTATCCTTACAAAGTATCACAACAATAATTGTTGTGATTAATTGTTGAACAATTATTGTTCAAAGTGTCCACCATTAATTTCAATACAAGCTTCTGCTCTTCTTCGTAAAGAACCAAAAACTAACAAACACAAAAACTCAAACTTGATAAAAGTTCACACTTAACAAATTTACAAATTTTTATGTATTTTTCAAATCGGCAAAGGCAAATCAACGCACGAACTGGTTGCGCTTCTATCTTTGTGTAGTAACTAAAGAAATCGCTTTATTACCCTTGTAAAAGATAATTTATGCGATGTGACGTGCAAATTTCTCCCTCCGCCTGCCGGCCTTCGAAAAATCTAGCCGAATGTTTTCTAGTGCGTATTGTTTTGTAGGGTTGTTAACCTCGTGGTCAAATAGATAATTCTTTTTAGTGATTTGTTTGATAGTGTTTAACTTCTTATTATTCTTCAAGTTTAGTTTGTTCTTAGTTTAGTGTTCTGATTCTTGGAGCAATACAATGGCAGACGCGTTTGATCAAAATGAATTAATTAATTGATGTGCTTCTAATAAGTAGTAAGTAATAAATAAATTCTTATGAGACATGATTTTTCATTTATCAATTATTATTTTGTCGATATTACAACTTTACGGTGAACTTTACGGATCGTATCGAGCGAGTCGATTTGTTTAAAATTACAACAATTATTGAATTATTGATTATTGCGTCTGAATTAAATGAAAAATACTTCAATTTTTAAATATTAACCGATTACTAGTATGATTATTAGTATCTAAAGTAATTCTAATCCTTTAAATCAAATAAAATACATTCATTAAAAATGTCTTATTTTTCAAATTAACAAATAAAACATGGCAACGTTGAAAGAAATCCGCCGATCCACAGCTGATCGCTTTAAATTTGTAACTGACCCTCTCAACATTTCAGAGGCGTGTTTCAGAGGCGATCTTATTTAGCAACAATTTTCAAAAATTAATTACTCGGTAATTATACGCTATTTTGAAAAAATAATTTATACATTAGGTTATATTAAGCATATAGTCTTACCAGTTTTAATATGTACATGTAATTTACAAACACCCTGTATAGGTCGATTCGTTTGTATGGCTCTCATGAGTTTCTCTTTGACTTCATCGTTAGGATAAATATGTTTAATTTTCAATTCGATACTATCGATAACGACCTTATCATTGCGAGCCCTTACAAGGCGAATCGTTTGTCTTCCGCATGTTATCATGGGATAGTCATTGAAAATATTGAAAATATGTTTAAGAGGTATCATTAAACTGAATGTTTTGTTGGTGTTATTTAAAATCGGTTCCATAGATCCATAATTCCATACTGCTATAGCCATATGACGTGAATCCTGTGATTTATAACAAGTTAATGCTCTAACGGTGCTAATTATACCGGGATCTCGCACAGTTTCGATTTCTTTACCGCTTTCATTGTACGTACAAGAATCGAATAAGAGTGCACCGAAATTGGATGCCAGTGATACATTGCCAGTTCCTTGTACCACTAATTTTCCTGTTATAACCAATTGAGATGCGCTCATAGCAAAGAACGAATCTACCTGATTCACACTAAATTCCATAATATCACTATTTTCAAATGATTTAACAAACGGAGTATACGTTCTATATTCTGCTTTGCGAATTGACTCATCGATGGTGGGTGAACGGTAAAGATCAAACATCGATGAAACAACGCTATCTGCATTATCGACTTTTCTTCGTTTGAACTCCATTATTTTTAACAATTAATCCAATTGATCGAAGAAATGAAACGTTTTCGGCGGTTAGATGTTCCCTAGAAGGTTTTGGCCAGACTAACAATTTCGGATTTAAACAATCACTTATAACTAATCCCATTTAGGTTTAGCTCTAAGCTCCAACACAATCGTGCTTATTTCACCACGAAAATTTACCGGATGTCCTTCTTGACCTAACGCTAAAACTGTAATATTCGTAATGACGCGTTGAGGTATAACCGTCAAATACAATAGATTCGAAGGTTTTTCAATAATTGCGTATCCTGGATTTTCTCTAATAGAAAATTCGTAAATCGTATGTGAAGGTCTGTCACCGTTGAAGGCTCCCCAAGTAATGTTGCTATCAAAGTGTATGCTCGATACTTTTATAATTTTAACTGGCAAATCCGAATAATGCGTCATACCAGAATCGAAAAGTTTTTCGGAAAATCCCAAAATTCTACCGATATTATTAGGTTCTTTGAAGGATATTATATATTTACTACTATACATTTCACATTTAAGAGTATTGTTGTTGGGCTTCAATGAAAAGTATAGGTTAGGATCACCATCGAGACCCATTTTTTTCTGAATGAAAGCTTCGATATCGGAAATTTCATAGCAGCCAGCCGGAAATTCGATAATTTTTAATTTGTCCTTGTCGTTTACACCATAATAGTAGAATTTTTCACCGTCTTCAATATTAGGAATTGAGTAATACGATGTAAACGATCTAAGTGCTAACTCATAATCGTACTTAGGATTTAAGATGATAGGTGTCTGAGGTTTAAACGAAAATACATGATTAGTACTGTTTACTCTCAACAATTGCGACATGACTACTGACACATTACATTTTAGTTATCCTTAATATATTCACTTAAACAAAGTACGCAATGCGAAGTCATTGTAGGTCCACATACGTCATACCAAATATGGCGATTCGGATCCGTTTGACATGGTAAAAGTGACTTATATTTTTCTCTCTCCTCTTGCGTCAAGTCGAACCACAATTCTTGAAGATTTTTAGCGCTTTTCAAAAGACGTCGAATTACATCGGCATCCATTGTATAAAAATTTCAAACATAAATGTCCACAATTGACTTGATTGAATGTTTGAAAGCGATCGTTATTATAGAAAATACGATTTTCACTTAAATATTCAACGAGTTCAGGTGGCGGTTTCAAATTACCGAATGAATCGAAATATTCTACGTCGTTATTTTTCTTGATGTAAGCTACCCAATGGGTTCCGTTGTTAGATGACAGATCTAAATTGACAATTGCGCATTCTCTTCTCAATGGATTTGAAGGTAATGTGTCTCGCATGAAAACACCGCGAAAATTCGGTATTTTCAATCGTTTCGCAAAATATCTTAGATCTATATCATACAACGGTCTATTGAGCAGCTTTATTGGAAGTTTTTTTGCTTCTTCATATACAACCCCAATCCTCTTTTAGCGTTCTTCTTCAAATACAATCCTTTACCGATTGATTCCATTGCATTATTATGACGTTTTTCTTCTTCGAGTTTTTTCTGAGCATTTCTAGAATCGATGACTGTTTTTGCAATAGCACTTGCTCCACCGGCAAGTGAACCCAAGGCTGACAGTCCCGCAAATATCGGTATTAACGGTAAGAATCCTCCTTCTTTAGGAAGTGGAATTACTCTCGGTACTTTCACACGTTTTCGTCCACCGACTTGTTTTACGATTACTCTAGCTACTTTTAAAGCGTCAGAGGCGGCTTTTTTCAAATTTGACGAAGGTTGATATGTTTTTGTAATTTTTCTAACGATATCACGTTGAAACAATTTCGGTCGACCCATACCCAATTTACGTTTTGCCTTCATTCCAGTCGTAACTAACCAAGCTGCAGCCTTTTCACCAACGGATGAATCTTCAGATTTAACACGTTCCCAAGCTTTATTTTCGAGGATTTGATCAGCCTTGTGACGATCCTCTAGAGATTTACTCTGCGAATAAGCGATATCGTGTTCTTTGCAAAACGAATCGAGAGGATTAATGCCCGGATCGCCGCGTTCCAAACGCTTTTTTAATTTAGTACCAGCTGAAATACACATATGTAATAAAATAAATATATTTAAAAACAAAATAATACTTACGTCCGCAGTATTGATATCCAGGAATGTGCAATTCAAACGGTAAATTATTTATCAGAGAGTTCAAAACACCTTAACCTCTGTACACGAACATATGGATAATGACAATGAGATCTTACGAATGATTATATTTATAGATTCTCATAACAATGAAAACTTCAAATTATGAAGACCATTCAACAGAAACTGACGTTACCAATAGAAAATTTGGATTTTACTAGAAAATCCGAAAGCAGTAAACATGGAAAATTATTACCAAATTCTTTTAGAGCAATTATATGTGGTCCTAGTGGTTGTGGAAAAACAAACGTTATGCTTTCGCTGCTTTTCAATCCGAACTAATCATGTTTCCCAATTGCCTGGCACCAAAGGTTTATATGAATTAATATTTTACAATTATCCTAGTTACGATGAAAAGGATTTGGAACCCTACAAGACTCTTTTAGAATTGACTATATAGATAGAATTTTAGGTCTTGACAAATTCGGACGTCGTCAACGTGTCGACAGTGCAAAGACATCTTTTATTCCCAAAGTTACAATTCCACATACTAATTCGGGTGATGTTGATATGCAAAATTTACGAGTGTGTAACGTAAAACAACCAACAGATGAAAATGATGCAGCTACGAAAAAATACGTTGATAAAATCGAAAGCAATTTACAATCGATTTTGAGATCTAAAATAAACTCGGCATTTGAAAGATTGAATTATCTAACAAAAACTCTACACCGAAGGGTTGTCGCCTTAGAAAGGAAGAATAATTAGTGCAAGCATGTCAAAAGAAAAAATTCAACTCGTTAACGAGTTACACAAACAAGCTCGTAAAAATTTTCGAAGACGTCGGACTATTATTAAAGGAATTGATGACTTGTGGCAAATGGATGTAGCAATGATGCATCCGTTTGCATATCAAAATAAAAAATATAAAATGATTTTAGTTGTTATCGATTGCTTTTCAAAATTTATGTGGACACGTCCCCTTAAAACGAAATCGGCTGATGAAGTTACGCGAGCGTTTACAAATATTCTTGAGCAAGCAAAAAGAAAACCGAAAAATCTACAGTCTGATCAAGAAACCGAATTTTTCAACAAAAAGTTTCAAGGTTTAATGAAGAAATATTCAATTAATCATTACAATACGTACAGCGTTACCAAAGCTGCCATTGCTGAAAGGTCTATAAGAACATTGAAAAATAAAATTTATAAATATTTAACTTTAAATGGTACACACAATTGAATTGACGTATTACCGACCATCACAAAAGAGTATAACGATACACATCATCGGTCCATAGGACTTAAACCGTCAGAAGTGAATATACTAAGTGACATAGAAAACAGAACACCCAGTAATAATGAATTTATTAAAGATAATTTATAGGAATATATCTGTTTATGTTAGGATAAACAAAAATCAGTTTTAAGGACTTTATCGATAAAGTGGTTTTTGTGTTTTCGTTTGTTTTTAAAAAAAAGTAAGTACACGATAATTGTGTTTTGTAGCTACAATTTGAATTTGATCGTCGCAGAATACGCTGTGAAAAGCTGATTTAATTTGTTTATTATGCCTAGAGTGAGAAGACGAGAAAATTTTCAACAGCTTAGCGAGTTTGATAGGGGGCGAATAGTGGGCTTACGCGAGGCTGGTTTGTCCTTTAGAGAAATAGCCACGAGGATGCAAAGAAGTTTAAATACGGTGGTGGTTTGTTATCGGGCATGGAATCAAGAAGGCCGTACACGAAGAGCTAGAGGTACAGGACGTATCAGAAGAACGACTCCACTCCAAGATCGCCGCCTAAGGATTTTGGCTCTACGAGATCGCTTTACCTCCACAAGATCAATTGCGGACCAATGGTTTGAAGAACATGGCAGGCCAATAACAATGCGAACTGTTTATCGCCGGATCAGAAGTTTCGGACTTACTTCATCCCGTCCTCATTTTGTCCTACCTCTTACTCCTAGGCACCGAAGTGATCGACTGGCTTGGTGTAGAGAACGACTGAACTGGGACCTTGAATGGAATACCGTTGTCTTCAGTGATGAATCCAGATTCTGTTTGGGTATGCATGATGGCCGTGCAAGGGTGAGAAGGAGACGTGGTGAAAGAGGAGATCCTCAATTTTTTGTGGAAAGGCATGTGCACCCTACTGTCGGAATAATGGTATGGGGGGCTATTTCCTATGGAAGTAGGTCACCTTTGGTGTTCATCAGAGGCAACATGACCGCCTTGCGTTACATCCAGGAGGTGGTGGATCCACATGTTCTGCCTTATATTCGGACGCTCCCCAACCCACTTTTCCAACAGGACAATGCACGACCACATGTAGCCAGAATAACGTTGGCTCATTTCGAAAACAATCAAGTCGATTTGTTGCCTTGGCCCCCTAGATCTCCCGATCTTTCACCCATAGAACACGTCTGGGACATTATGGGAAGAAGATTACTCCGTTTACCGCATCCTCCACAGACGCTGGCGGCACTTCAGCATGAGGTACAAGTTGCCTGGGATGAGATACCTCAAGAGGAAATCGACAATCTTATTAGAAGTATGCCCCGACGTGTCTCTGAGTGTATAAGACATCGGGGGGGTCCAACACATTATTAATTTTCTTTTTAATTCCAATGGTTGAATTTGTCTCAAAATTTGATCGATTACTTACCTAACCCTAGGTTACATGTATACAAAAATTTGTTGTAATATTTTCATTATTACTGGGTGTTCTGTTTTCTATGTCACTTAGTATAAATCCAACGAGAAAAATCTTTTAACAGATAAATATTCACATATAAAAATTGCCGGCCCCCGAAAATTTAAAATTGGTGACATGGTTCGATTGAGCAAAAGTAAAGCTATGTTTGAAAAAGGATATACACCTAATTGGACCACTGAATTATTTAAAATTATTAAAGTCAATATTACGAATCCTACAACGTACATACTGGAAGATTTACATGGAACTCCGATTAAAGGTGGTTTTTACGAGCAAGAACTTTTGAAAACGTCCACTCCTGATATTTATTTAGTTGAAAAGGTATTACGTCGCAAAGGAAAGAAAATGTACGTTAAATGGCGCGGTTTTGATAAAAAACACAATAGTTGGATTGACAGTAACGACGTTGTATAGAAGGGATACAATATAAAATTTAATAATTTTAACAAAATCTCAGTTGTGATCGAGATGTCTACGTCAAACGATTCAAACAGTGAAACAATGAGTGATTTTGATCCATCTGAAGAATTAGATCGGATTTTGGAAAAATATGAAATGCTCGCAAAAAATGAAAATTATTATCTAATGAATGTCACGTACGACATTGGTGGATTTCACATTAGTTGTGGATTAAGTCCAGTAAGAACCTTTAGTCCTGCAATCGTCCTTGTTCGTCAAGGTGTATCATCGTCGAAGTTATCTTTTAGTTCGTTCGAATGGATAACATTAATGGAAATATTCGAAGAAAAAATTACAAGTTTTTTCAATGCATCTTTCATTGATAATACAATCGAGTGCGGAGATTATTTCACCGTAGTACAAATTATTGGTGACGATGTAAAATTACTTCAATTGGAAAAGCATGGAATTGTCTACACTCTTACACAAGATGATGTTTATCAAATAATCAATAATGACCGATCTTTAATATCACATCGAATATCAATGTTGGAGCAGTTAAATTTTTGTGTGTATTATAAAAATATCATTAATATCATACGTTCAAATGTACAAAATAATATTTATTTAAGTAAATTGGATTTATTATTCGCTATTTGTGAATCATCTGCAGATAATATACAGGGTGTTTGTAAATTGCATGCACATATTAAAACTGGTTAAACTATATGCTTAATAAAAACTATTGTATAAATTATTTTTTCAAAATAGCGTATAATTACCGAGTAATTAATTTTTGAAAATTGTTGCTAAATAAGATACACGCCTCTGAAATGTTGAGAGGGTCAGTTACAAATTTAAAGCGATCAGCTGTGGATCGGCGGATTTCTTTCAACGTTGCCATGTTTTATTTGTTAATTTGAAAAATAATACATTTTTAAAGAATGTATTTCATTTGATTTAAAGGATTAGAATTACTTTAGATACTAATAATCATACTAGTAATCGGTTAATATTTAAAAATTGAAGTATTTTTCATTTAATTCAGATGCAATAATCAATTGAGTAATTTTAAACAAATCGACTCGCGCAATACGATCCGTAAAGTTGTAATATCGACAAAATAATAATTGATAAATGAAAAATCATGTCTCAAAAGAATTTATTTATTACTTACTACTTATTAGAAGCACATCAATTAATTAATTCATTTTGATCAAACGCGTCTGCCATTGCATTGCTCCAAGAATCAGAACACTAAACTAAGAACAAACTAAACTTGAAGAATAATAAGAAGTTAAACACTATCAAACAAATCACTTAAAAGAACTATCTATTTGACCACGAGGTTAACAACCCTACAAAACAATACGCACTAGAAAACATTCGGCTAGATTTTTTGAAGGCCGGCAGGCGGAGGGAGAAATTTGCACGTCACATCGCATAAATTATCTTTTACAAGGGTAATAAAGCGATTTCTTTAGTTACTACACAAAGATAGAGACGCAACCAGTTCGTGCGTTGATTTGCCTTTGCCGATTTGAAAAATACATAAAAATTTGTAAATTTGTTAAGTGTGAACTTTTATCAAGTTTGTGTTTGTTAGTTTTTGGTTCTTTACGCAGAAGAGCAGAAGCTTGTATTGAAATTAATGGTGGACACTTTGAACATTAATTGTTCAACAATTAATCAAAACAATTATTGTTGTGATACTTTGTAAGGATACCTAGATAATCATGAAGATTTTGGGTAAGTTTAATTTATTTAAGGAATAGGGTTCCTTAGTTTTTAATGTATTCAATGTTTCCGAAATTCATGACCTATTTTCGAATATTTTGCAAAACATTCTTTTATGAAATTCAACCATTTTTAAAATGATTAATTTTAGTATACCTAGATGGTTTGACGATATTACGGAAAAATTATCACATTATTTCGTTTTATAAACATTTTACAACACTGTTCGTTCAACGCGCTCCCACCCGCTTATGCAGAATACGCGTAGACAATACGACGTAGAGTTTGGGGCGGATAAATGTTAAATTGCCCCAAATTTAAACATTTGAATTAAAAAAAAATAATAACGCCAAATCACTTTTAGAAGTATTCCTGATATGTGGTTGAAATATGTGCATGCAATTTACAAACACCCTGTATTAAGTAATGTACTTAGGGAATATGTATATTTTTATAAACATAAGGTTGTAAATGACTTGGAAAATTTTTAATAAATGTAAAATTATATTGCAGTCTTTTATTAAAAAAAATCCATTGATTATACGTTCAACCCATTATACTTGTTTGTTTACCATACACTAGATCTGTCAGACAAGTTCCAACAAGTTTCAACAAGCTAAAACGACATACCGAAATCGTTAAACGTTATTGACGTCATCATGAACCCCTGCGCACCCAAGAGCCCGCGCGGTAGCGCCCGGTATCTAAACGCCCGGAAGCCCTCGTGACGTCATCATGAACCCTGTGCGCCAAAAGGCCCAAACGCGCCCCCGGTATCTAAGCGCTCGAGCGAGCGCTGCGCCGATCGGCAGAAAGGTATCAACGTTTTGAACGTTTACCGTCGGATAGGTGCGTAGCCGAGTTGGTAAAGCGCTTAACGTTGCGGTCCCGACGACCCGGGTTCGAATCCCAGCGTTTTTTGGATATTTTTCCCATCTACCCTCGAAATGCTATACCATTTCTAGACCACCTTGAAATGCAGTACCATTTCTAGACCACCTCAAACTCTATACCGATTCTAGGCCATTCTCTCGAAAGTGGTCTAGAACTGGTATAGCTATAACTACTCCCTTATTTAGATGTAATTTAAACGCTCGCGAGTTATTGACTTTTATTTTCTGGACACCCTGTATATTATTTTTTATTGTAAGGATTTTACTATACAGGGATTGAAGATTGTGTTAGATGTTTCTGTTGCGGTTGTGAAGTTTATAAATGGAAATGATGAGCCAATTAATGACCACAGTATGGTCCCTACTGCACCTTTGCTAAAATGTTGGAATCTTCTCAGAAGTTGAAAGATATGTTTCCTTTTTGTATATGAATATTTTTATACTCATTGTAATCATAATAATGTTTGTAAACTTTTTGTTAAATGTTATACAGGATTTGTATACACATATACATCAATAAACATTTTCTTTCATTATTGTAGCATGTTGTTTTATTAGCAGGAGAGGCTTTTACAATTAAACACAATTAAAAACTTTGCTAACTAAAATTATTTCTATATATGAGTATGAAAAAAAACAAAAAAACTTTTTTATACACTGTGTTATTTATAAGATGCGACATAGGGATTCCTGTACAAATGCGTCAAAAGAAAGCTAACGTTTTTACCAAATAACTTTCGTAAAAAATATTAACATATTTGAAAAGATCGTAAAAAAATATGTCGAAATGGACATTACATTTTCTTAAATTCGTTCTGATTTATTAAAAAAATGTAAAATTAAGTTGAAAAAGTCATACGCCATAAATAATTCCTTTTTATATCACTATTTAATAAATGTAAAAAGGGGTGGAGCTAACAGGGTTTGTTGACGCTCTGAAATTTGAAAATTTCTAGGTTAAGGTTTGAGGTTCAAGCCGCTAGTGCGGAAATTTTTTTCTGTTTTTTTTTTGGTATTTTTTGTTTTTTTAATGTTTTTTTGTCATTAATAAAAATATGGCATTAATTTAAAGGCTCTACCTACTAACGAGATTTTGCGTTATCAAAATTGACAATTAATTGTCGGAGCTTTTATTTAAATAAAAATAAAATTAAATCTCAAATTCTTATTTTAAATACTTTTATTTAACTTTTTTTTAGACAAAAACATTAAAAAAAACCAAAAAAAACCCAAAAAAAAAACTTTGGCCCAAGCGCGGGTTGAACCACATTACTTAAAAATTAATTATTCAAATTGCAGAGCGTTAACCATCTCCGTTAGCTTCTTTGTTGTATATTGACTACCTTTATTTAACTACCTCTTCTACTCATAACTACTGTTTACAAAAATAAACTAACGGAATAAATAAACAAGTATAAACAAGAATATATTAAAAACGTTGTACTTACCCTTTCCTGTGGAGGTAGCCTTCTCCTTAAAAAGTCAATAATTTGTTGATCTGAAAAAATTAATTAGTAGTAGGTTATATTTTTATTAAAAAAAATTTTAACTTACCCCTTTTAATTCTTTAAACGTCAAATACTAAATGAGGTCTGTTAACGTTTTTAGTACCTAGGTGAGGATAGCGTGGGAGTTTGATTATGCACAATCGCAATTACAACTTATTTTTTTCCGGATAACATATCTTTTCCTAAAATAAAACTGAAAATCTGAGTATCGAAACATAGAGGGTGATCTATGTCGCATATAAAATATGTATAAAAAATACATTTTGTTTTTATTTTTACTTTATTGTACAAATATTCACACGGTTCACACTATATACGGCTTGAGACTTTCGCAATTAACAATAATATAATAAATGTTTTATTAAAATAATATGTTTGAACTAGAAGTAAATAGGTTTACATACGATATTAGTTGGAAACATTCATCAAGAATTACAGGAAAAAATTTTCGTTGTACAATTTTAACAATAATTTTCAATATTAATTAATATCGATGCTAATATTATACAATTTATCGTAAGTAAATCATTAATTTTATTGTCACTGCTGCTGCTGTTGATGCTGCTGTTCAATTTGTATAGTTTTGGGATGAATTTGTCTCAACGGATACGTCACCCTTGGTAATTTTCGATTTTTAAATAGGTTGTCCCAAAGATTTTCAAAATTTTCTTTTTGTACTTTTTTATAAAATGTACTTTCGTATTCATCCAAATTCATTACTGTTCTTTTTTTATTTACTTCACTCATATATACACTGTGTTATTTTTAAGATGCGACATAGGGATTTCTGTACAAATGTGTCAAAAGCAAGCTAACTTTTTTACCAAATAACGTTCGTAAAAAATAATAACAGATTTGAAAAGATCGTAAAAAAATATGTCGAAATGGACATTAAATTTTCTTAAATTCGTTCTGGTTTATTAAAAACATGTATAATTAAGTTGAAAAAGTCATACGGCATAAATAATTCCTTTTTATACGACTATCTAATTTGTTGCCAAAGGGGCGGAGCTAACAGAGATGGTTAACGCTCTGCAATTTGAAAAAATAATCTTGAAATAATGTGGTTCAAACCCCGTTTGGGCCAAAGTTTATTCTTGTTTTTTTTTATGTTTTTGTCTAAAAAAATGTTAAATAAAAGTATTTAAAATAAGACAAGCTTAATTGGGATAAAAGTTTATTTTTATTTAATTAAATGTGTTTGGGGATGCTGAGTCGTTGTTTTAGTGGACTGTAGTTTTGTTATTCGTTTCCAGTGAAATTAATGCCCTTGCTTCGATATACAACGTATATTTTTTAAGATAAGAGATACAAGTTTTTAGTTGGCTTTACAAACCGCCATTACAACGAGAACCGACTAGTGTGGGTCGCTGTTGCGCACAGGCGGCAACAGCACGTGACCGTAGTACCGCGAAATTTAAAAACTAATCTTATTTTACATAAGCGCCAGCCTTGAAAGGCCTGACTTTCAAAACAAAAATGAACAATATGCTTAGAACAAGAATAACTAGATAAACAAGGATACATGCTTAAAAAGAAAAGCAACATTTACAACTAATCAACAAGAGGTAACAAACAAATCTTTCTTATGGACAATTTGGTGGTACCACTTCGGGTTTTTACTGTTACTACGCGCACAAGATTGTCCGATCCAGGATGTAATTCTATAATTTTCCCGAGTCGCCACTGCATCGGGGGTAAGTTGTCTTCTCTGATGATGACTAAAGAACCCACACTTAGGGAATTGTCCTTTAGAGTAGACCATTTCTGCCTCTGCTGTAGTTGGTTCAAATAATCTCGAGACCATCTCTTCCAAAAATGTTGCATCATCATCGTCAAGTGTTTGTATCGAGAAAGTTGGATTTTGTGATCCTCAGGGACCGATCTCTCGGGAATACATTGCAAAGACTCGCCAATCAGGAAATGGCCAGGAGTCAACGCCTCCAAATCATCGGCGTCTTCCGTGAGAGTTGTCAAAGGACGGGAATTAAGGATACTTTCGATTTGAGAGAGTAGAGTATAAAATTCCTCATAAGTCAAGTAAGTATTATTCATTATTCTTTTAATATGAAACTTAGTAGAACGAACAGCCCTCTCCCAAATTCCTCCCATGTGTGGAGATGCCACTGGGTTGAAGTGCCAAGTTATTTTAAATTCATTCAAAAAATTCAAAGTTGTTTCTTCCTTACAGAATTCTACATATTGTCTCAAATCTTTGTCAGCTCTAACGAAATTGGTTGCATTGTCAGAAAAAATATGAGTGCATATTCCTCGGCGGGATATGAATCTCTTCAAAGCATTAATAAATCCCTCAGCTGTCAAGTCAGTTACCAACTCCAAATGAGTTGCCTTTGAAGTAAAACATACAAACAAACAGATATAAGCTTTTATATACCTTTTATTCCTAAATTTACTGTCCTTCACTAAATAAGGACCCGCATAATCAATGCCTACAGTATGAAAAGCTCTCGAAGGAGTAACTCTCAAAGAAGGTAAGTCACCCATCAGTTGATAAGTTTGATCAGGTTTTACTCGAAAACATCTAACGCATCTTCTAATTATTCTTTTTACAGATTGACGGCCAGACAAGATCCAAAACTCATTTCTCAAACTTGAGAGTACTGTTTGCGTACCAGCATGCAACAATCTTTCATGTTCATAACAAACTACCAATTCTACTATAGGATCTTTTGAAGGTAAGATAATTGGGTGTTTCCTACCAAAATCTAAATTAGATTTATCAAGCCTACCCCTGACTCTTAATATTTCATTTGCATCTAAAAAAGGTGACAAAGACAAAAGTCTACTCTTCCTATGAACCGGTTTGCCAGTCCTTAAACTATCAATTTCAGCCTTAAAATACTTGCCCTGAACTGCCCTAATTATAATTAACTTTGCGCTCTCAATTTCATCCAAAGTAAGCAAACCTACCTGTCTGCATCCTCTAGACCTTTTACAATTATATAAGAAACGAAACAAGTATCCCACCACATGAACTAATCTAAGGTACTTGGAATACTTATAAAATACATCCAACATACCCTCAGTATTTATTTTAGACAAATTTAGACTAACAGTAACCTTTATTTCAGGTACATCTTCGCCATCTACAGAAGGAGTTACAGGCCATCTCTCACCATTTAAAAGAAACGAAGGTCCGCTCCACCATAAATCGCAATTCTTTAATCTAGAAGGATCAACACCCCTAGACACCAAATCTGCTGGATTTTCGCTAGAAGGTACGTAACGCCACTGATAATTCTTAGTTATAGTCTGTATTTGAGACACCCTATTAGCCACAAAAATTTTAAGCGTACTAGGTTCCCTTTTTATCCAAGCTAAAGTAATTGTGGAATCGCTCCAAAATACGACTCTAGTAAAATTTAAACTCAAAGACTCCAATACTCTGTTACCCAATTGAGCAGCCAGAACAGCTGCCATGAGCTCCAACCGAGGCAAAGTAATAACCTTTAAAGGTGCCACTCGGGACTTGGAGCAGGCCAATCGACTCAATTGGTTTCCATCTCCATCTCTGGTCACTACATAAATAGCGGCTCCATACGCGCTCATGGAAGCATCACTAAAGCAGTGCAACTCTGCTACAATATAATTAGCCAAAACCACACAACGCGGTATCTTTATTTCATTTATTTCCGTAACGTTACCATAAAACTGAGAAAAACGCAGTGCCATATCTTCAGGCAAGTCATCATCCCAATCCAACTTTAGCATCCACAGCCTCTGCAACAACATCTTTGAAACTATAGAAACTGGACTAATTAATCCCAAGGGATCAAATATCTGAGAAATGAGGGATAAAACCGCCCTCTTAGTAAGCCTTTTAATAGCAACTCTCGTTGCTGAATAAGTTAATAAATCTTCACTCGATGACCAAAAAATTCCCAACGTCTTTGAACTATCAGAACTCTTAATCATAAACTTAGTAAAACTACTATCTACATTTAAATTGTTAAAAATCTCTGACCTATTCGAGGTCCATTGTCTAAGAGGGAATTTAGCTGAATTAAGAATATTTATCACACCGTTAACCAAAAAAATCGCCTCCTCCATACTATCCGCACCCGAAATTAGATCATCCATGTAAAAGTCATTGGATATTATACTACTAGCTTTCGAATTATTACTCATGTTTTCTATTGCTAACTGTTTTAAACACCTAGTAGCCAGAAAAGAGCTAGGCCCCAATCCATATGTCACAGTTCTCAATTCGTAATCTTTTAAAACCTCATTCTCCAAACCGCGCCATAAAATATGTTGGTATTTACAATCACGTGGATTTACCCAAATTTGCCGGTACATTTTCTCAATATCGGCAGTGAACGCTATCTGGTGTCTTCGGAATCTCAACAGAATATTAAAAATGTCGTCCTGTATTACCGGACCAACCATCAACACGTCATTCAATGATAATCCATTCTCAGATTTACAAGAACCGTCGAATACTACTCTTACCTTTGTAGTTAATGAAGTAGATTTCAACACACAATGATGTGGCAAATAAAATGCACCTGTACAGTTATTCTCAATCATATGACCCAATTCCAAATATTCATTGATAAATGCAAAATATTCCGACTTCAAATACTCATTCTGATTCAGTCTTTTCTCCAAGCTATTGAATCTTCTACTAGCAATATCTCTAGAACTACCCAAAAATGCCTGATTGTCCCTAAAAGGCAAACTAACTACAAATCTACCGTCTTCTTGCCGGTAGAAATTTTTTACAAAATGCCTTTCGCAATCCTCCTCTTCTTTTGAGAGAAACTTATTACCCTCACTAATAACCTCCTCTAACTTCCAAAAGTTTTGTAACTGTTCTTGAACATCTATTTTACTCAAATTGCACACAGAAATATTTGACTGGATATCCAACCTGCCAGATATTATCCACCCTAAACAAGACTCTTGCAATATTGGGAGATTTTTTCCTAATTTAATTTGGTTCTTTAATAAAAGATCATAAAATACATTGCAACCCAATAGCAAATCTACCTTAGATGAGATATAAAAAGTTTCATCAGCCAACATTAAATTACTAGGTATTTCTAAATTATTTGTTGGGATGTCAAACTGAGGAATATTTCCAGTTATTTTGTCCATAATTAAAAATGGTAAAGTTACTTCGTAAGAAGTATGTTTAGACATTATCCTAGCATGTATCAACTTATCAACTTTTGCCGAACCACTCTCGTTAATACCTACCACCGGAATCGAAACCTTTTTATAACGCAACCCCAATCGCTGAGCCATCTCATCAGTGCAGAAACAGCTTTGACTACCTGAATCAAGCAGGGCTCTACATAAAATAGGATTATTTTTACTATCAAATACGTACAACAAGGCAGTTGACAACAGCACGGTGGAACAACTAGCTAGATTACTTAAAGAACTTAAATTAATTTCTGCGTTATTGCCTACGCTATTTTCCTCATTGAGTTCGCCAACTGATTCATGAGATATATTCAAATTAGATTTACTTTGTACCTTATTATCAAAATGTAATAATTTGTTATGTTTTTTCTTACAGATTTTGCAGGGATAACCTCTACATTCAACGGCAGTATGACCCTTTCGCAAGCAATTTATACACGCTTTAAGCTGTCGCATATTATTAAGCCTGGCATTTTTATCAAGCTTCAAAAATTCTGAACAATTGTAAATCAAATGGTCTAACTTATTACAAAATAAACATTCACTGCGCTTTACAGAACTTGCAAAATTATTCAGCAGTTTCACCTTAGGGTTTACATTCATATTTTTATTAATGCTGCATCGTTCCTTCAAAAATTCTACAAAGATTTCAATAGTAGGCGCTTTAATTTTATGTATTTTCGTTTCCCACTCCTTCCTAGTATACTTATCCAATTTCTCTTCCAATAAAAACAATAAGATTCTATCCCAAGTCTCAACTGGCTCTTTCAATTGCTTCAATGCACGATAATTTATTTGAAACACATCCAAAAAATTTCTTAATTCTAGAAAATTTTCTTTATACATTTTGGGCAAATCAACAATATTTTTTAAATGATTTTTTATCAGAGACTTTGTATCATCATACCTTTCTTGAAGCATTTTCCAAGCTATTTCATAATTTTGATCAGTACTCTCTAATTCGCTTATTAATTTAGCAGCATCACCTTTTAGCGCAGACTGTAAGTAAAAAAACTTTTCGGTAATTGATAATTTTTTGTCTTCGTGAATAAGTGCTTTAAATCTATCAAAAAATGAAGACCAACAATTCTCCTCTCCTGCAAAGTTGGGAAGGGAAATTTTAGGCAATCTTACATTTGGGGCCGAAGCTGGGGACATTCCATCTGTATTATTATTATTTGATGAACCTTCAACCAAAATCAGATCCTCAGGCATCATTAGTTCCTTTGAACGATGCATTAATGCATAATATTTATTCTCAAACTCCTCACGAATAGCAGAATGATTATCTAATGTTGGCTGAGTGTCATCCGACAATTCTTCGATATTTGCCTGAATACCTTCGAACTCACCTAAAAGCAAGCAGAACCTGTCAAACCGATCCCTCAACTCATTTTTTCTTGAAGAATCTCTTAAAATTTCTTTCACAAAGTTTTCATAACGAGTTATCGATGCCTTGAGAGTTCCTCTCTTTTTATATAATATTTTCAAATGTTCCTCGCTCATTTTGTTTATATATGTTTGCTTGGTTATATATGCTATATATTACACTTTATACGTGCCTACAACTACATATGTACTAAAATGTACCCAAGTTTCATCTATTTCTTGAACTAAAACTTTATAACCCTACTTTTATACTCTCTTTTCTCTCGAATCGAAAAAATACGGATTGGAAAAAACAAAGAACAAGGACTCACGTTACTCGCATGACCAGCTTGATCATAATACACTGGATACTTGTATTACTTGTTGATTTTTCCTCAGCCTCATCCAATGGTTGTAGAAAAAGATGGCGGCGCCGAATCCCGACTGCGGACACTCCTTTTCTTCAAATCCGTCTCGAATTGACCAATGTTTGGGGATGCTGAGTCGTTGTTTTAGTGGACTGTAGTTTTGTTATTCGTTTCCAGTGAAATTAATGCCCTTGCTTCGATATACAACGTATATTTTTTAAGATAAGAGATACAAGTTTTTAGTTGGCTTTACAAACCGCCATTACAACGAGAACCTAGTGTGGGTCGCTGTTGCGCACAGGCGGCAACAGCACGTGACCGTAGTACCGCGAAATTTAAAAACTAATCTTATTTTACAAAATGTTCAGAAAATTTTTTAGGTTTCCTAAAAAATAAGTTTGCTGAATATCAACCAAAGACAGAGGAGGAATTGAAAAATATTACTAACGAATGTCAAAAAATTAGTAGAACTAATCGTAATTAATAATGTACGGCGGAACTTTTATCATCGTTTGGGACTGTTTAGCATAAAATAGAAAACAATTTGAACATTTAATTAAATAAAAATAAATTTATATCCTAAATAAGCTTGTCTTATTTTAAATACTTCTATTTAACATTTTTTTAGACAAAAACATAAAAAAAAAACAAAAAAAAAACTTTGGCCCAAGCGCGGTTTGAACCACATTACTTCAAGATTATTTTTTCAAATTGCAGAGCGTTAACCATCTCTGTTAGCTCCGCCCCTTTTACAACAAATTAGATTATGTTATAAAAAGGAATTATTTATGGCGTATGACTTTTTCAACTTAATTATACATTTTTTTAATAAACCAGAGCGAATTTAAGAAAATTTAATGTCCATTTCGACATATTTTTTTACGATCTTTTCAAATCTGTTATTATTTTTTATGAACGTTATTTGGTAAAAAAGTTAGCTTGCTTTTGACACATTTGTACAGGAATCCCTATGTCGCATCTTAAAAATAACACAGTGTAGATGTAAACTTGTGGTATTTTTGAACTGCATTGGGCACTGAATAAAAATTCTTCGACACAAAGACACAATTAAGAAAATATTCGAATGCATCTTTTAAATAAGGATTATGGTGGAAATGCCTCCCGCGTAATATCTAATGCTGTTTTGGTCAATATGAGGAATATGGCATCCTGTAAAATCTCAAGAACCTTTGGTAGTAATTAGCACTTAATTAGCACTGTTTGGTGATAACGATATCCGGCTTGGCGATAACGACTTCCTGCTCCGAATGCTCCTCTTTTGAGTCCCCATATATACACTACTTTAGCAGTGTTTTCAGAAATACTGGATTCTGTGTCATCTGTATCAGGTAAATTACCCAAATTCAGACACCTTAAGGCGTCTCACCGTTCAGTACTTTGAAAACGAGTGTAAAAATGCTGAAATTTCCGTGATGTGGCTCACTTAAGTTTTAAACATCAACTCACCAATAGTTGATACTAATTCTACAAGTGCGCGATCACGCGATTTCGGACCGGCAGCTGGCTCGCGGTCGTAAAACATCAAATATTCATCTAATTATTCTCGCTCTTCAGTTTGTTTGTCTTAGATCAGTGGCTCGCGCGGTCTGAAAATTTTTCGCGATTTCTCAAAGCCTTGGTTAAACTTTACTTGTTTTTAAAATTATTAATTTTAACTTATAAAATTCATTTGATATAAAATTTCACTGACAAAGTGAGTACATTAAATATTACCCAATTAATACTTTAATCTATTTAATTTTGATACTAAAAACGGTACATCCATGTGCACCGGTACCTTTGAAGTCGGCGCTAGGTGTTTTTTATACCATGTCGAAATCTGGCTAGTTAGACTATAATCATTCCATTAGTTTAGCTACTTGTTAATGATATTTTACAATTTTACTTATATTAATTAATTTTTATTTGTTAAATTTAATTTTGGTTTTTTTATGAAAAAGATAATAAAAGCAGCCACTAAAGTATTCGTTACGTTGTTGAATTATTTTCTGGGTAAATACCCGCAATTACTATGTTACCTGTATTCATATGATGTCTTTAGTTTAGTTACAACTCATTTCCACGTTACCCAAGAGGTAGAGTATAATGAGCCGGTTTTTTTAATGTGGCATCTCCAGTAGACCTAATCCACAGTAGGGTGTAATAAGCCAAAGAATAATGAAAGCAAACTCAAAGCATCGTTTAAATCTGGGTAAAGGTTGCATTTAAATCTAGGATTTAAAATTTCTGGCAAAAGAGCATTAAAATAAAATTTTTCCAAAGCACCAATCATTTTCATGTTCCAAAAGTTATCATCTTTTTCTATTATTTCACAGGATAAATTTTTATTTGTTTAAACAATAAAATAACTTGTTTGGCGTTAACTTATATAAATTTGCCTTGAATTTGGAACATGTAATTGTGATTTGATTTTAATTTATTTTCTCCAGAATTACTTTTTTTATATTTTATTATATTATTTTCTACGGCTTCCTCAACTGTGTGTTCTTGCGCCGAATAAGGACACTTTACCTCAATAAGCGCATTATTCCCTATTAGCCCATCTGGGGAAGCTGTTAAAAACCTCTTTTTAAGAGGTCAACCTCCTCATCAACAAACAATCCGCATTTCATTACCTTTATATTATGTAAGCTTTCTAACTTTTCTATTGCCTTAGATTCATTTTCGATACCGTGTTGCAATGGTTTGGGGTAATTACCTACTTGACCGCTACATGAAGAATATAAAATAGTTTTCACCGTGTTACCAGTATTTGTTGTTGACCTAATATTACAAATTTTACCAAAATTGCTAGCTGTTAATCGAACAGTTTTTTCTTTAAACCATTGTGGAGTTGTATGTTGACCGAAGGTATTTTCTAAAATTTCATCAATGTCACAATTGTTGAAATTGTCTAAAAATTTCTTTTTAGCAATATGAAATTCACTATCTGGCATGTCATACAAATCCTCCGCTACATTGACATCATGTAATTCGTTGCCGACATAATCTGAATCTTATATGTGATAAACATGTTTTTTTGCTTGTTTGGGTTTCCCTGCGCGTTTCATTTCAACGTTTTTCCTACAATGCTTTCGTAGGATCGCCAACTTTACCGTCATTACATTTTTTTATAATTTCTATTAAAAATGTACTTCGTTTGTTCTAACCAATTACTGCCACATAATACCTCCCTTTATAAGATCCTTTAAAAGAATAATTAACTCGTTTGCCACCGACAAATTTGTTTACAATTGAATTGAACGTTTCAGCTGCCTTGTTGTCAACATCGCACAATAAACTAGACGACAAACCTGCTACCCGACTATTCATTAAATCGTTTAATAAAACGAGATTTACCTGACTTTATTTTTACCAACTTTATCACATTTTGAGTGATCACCGATTATGTGTCGCGGCCCGTTTATGATGTCATTTCTTAAATTTTCGATTTTATTTTGCAATGGCGCCGCCTTATTCTTTCGATATTTGATAGCACTAGGTAACGCTGTTCTAAATTTATTTATATTATTAGCAAAAAACTTCAAAGTTAGCAAATTAGCAATTAGAAAAAATTTAAAATTACGTTTTTTCTTAGGGGTTTCGACCATTCTCTCAACTTATTACAACAACTACGCAATACGTGATTGCGACACTCGATTTTTTCTATAAAGAAATTTGGACCATAGTAATAGCATCACGAATTTTACCGTATTTTAAATTGTGCATGTTCATTGAAGCTTCGAAACCTTCTAAGATTATCTTACTTTCCATGGACGTTGAGGTTTCGTTCCAATTTTTAAAGCAATCATGCTTCATAGTTTTTTTCAACGATTTATGCATTTTGCATTGCAAACAAAATTTATTTTTTACACCTACGTATAATTTTTTTTGCGTCCTAGCACCTATAATGCATCCTATGCCCGACAATGCATTATAATTACATTTATAAGACCTTTTGCTCCAAGCGCCATGAACTAATACTGCTATTACTGGTACCTCGTTAATTACACCACCAGCTTCGCCCGCTAATTGATATTCTTCCTTACCCGCCAAAATCATCTCTTCTATTACTATTTCTATGGTGTTTTTTATAACAACATTTTGATGCGACAAATTTGTGTTAGGAAACATTGCAGTTAGACACTTCCAAAGACCGTTGATAATTGTTTATATCCTAGCCTCGCTGCTATTGCACCGCACACCAAAGCTTTATTTATGTCAAGCTCTTTTTCATCGTTGGTCGTATTAAATGTTTTTGTAACACCGCATATATTACATTTACAAGTAATTGTACTTTTTACTCCAAAGCGCTTTTCATCAATTAAAATTACATTAGATATATCGCAACGAAACGCTAGCCTGAGTGCTTGCATTCGTAAATGAATTGTTCTGTATTTCAATCGAATCGTCAGTGGACAAAGATTTATCTAATGAGTATTTTGCTGCGGGAACGGTACTTAAACAACTAGCTTGAGCATTATCACTAATTTTAACAGCCTCTTTCATGCTTTGGCAAATTTGACATAAACCAATAAAAATTACAATTACAGATCCGCACTTAATAAAATTAAAATGATTTCAATTCATTTAATAATTAATCATTGATTAATCAATTTTTACATTTCCACATGAGAAAATTCAACGAATTTGGGATGGAGGCTTATTTGTTCTCACAGCCCCGCTTTTTTTTAATCGCCGTTGAAATTTCCAATTTTTTACTATTTCTTCTTTTTTACTATTATTTTTTATATTTACTATTAGCAAATTATAAACACATTGTAATTTATATAAAACGCGCGTGCGCAAAGGATATGACAGAGTTCGGCGTTGGCGTCCATGTAAACCATTTGGGGTTGGTTAGTGATTGAAAGTTAGAGAGTTAATGCAAGTCAACTGATCAGTAAGCAATTGCAAAGTGTAGTTCTCCTCAAGTTAATGGTTGTACTGCGTACACTTGTTCGCCAATAAAGCTGCCGTTCTCTCCAAATATGGTTTTACTACAGGGGGTTCTACAAGGGGCCCAGAGAATAATACTTAAAAAGATAAAAATAACAAGTATATTGCGTAAATCTAGACACACAAGGGTGAGGTACCTATACCTCACTAAGCGACAACAATTAGCCCAACAAACTACCCTACCTCATTCGGAAGTTCTCGCAGACTTCAGAGCACGTCGCGTAAGCCGGCGAGATCTTTTTACTTTCCGAACACTTTTAATACTTATAGCCGAAAGCGTACAAATTACACGCAAACGATTCTACCAAGTTGCTA
Source organism: Phyllotreta striolata (assembly GCA_918026865.1). Lineage (NCBI taxonomy): Eukaryota > Metazoa > Arthropoda > Insecta > Coleoptera > Chrysomelidae > Phyllotreta > Phyllotreta striolata. The sequence goes on from OU900106.1 coordinate 5,018,825, forward strand.
TTGCATTTGACAATTTTTTTGCTAAATATACCTTGTAGGAGACATTTTTTCTCACTTATAAAACTAAAATCACATAAATAATTTTAATTAATGAATTAATATGTGAAATAACATGGAGTATCATTGAACTCGAGCGGTTGAACCAACATTATTTTATTAGCGATTGAAAATTGGATACGTATTGTATTATTACGAATAATAAAAATGTTTAGAATTAGACTTAATTAGACCAATTTTTTTTGTCTTGTTAAAAAAGAATTTTCTTGCCATCTTTTAACAGGTTAAACTGCAAATGTAGTTCATTACAAGTTTCTTTCTATCTCCAGCAGTTATCGAGATTCTTGTACTAAACATTAAAAAAACTCACCCTGTATACTTTGATCAAGTGATGAAGCGGATATAGAGTTGGGGCTTTTTTATTAGGTACTTATATAATTTGAAATTATAAGAAACTTGCTGGGCATTAGTGAATTTTTTGTAAATAAAACAATAAAATGTGAACGATATATTATATTTTTCACGTTGTAAATTTTGAAAATATTTGTGACATGCCGCCGCCCCCTCCAACCTCGACTTCCTCGACCCCTTTTATTTTTCTTGTCCAACTCCCTCTGGAATTGCCGTTCTTTCATTTCTTCGTCGTCCATTGATGATACTGAAAGAAATTAAAATAGTTGTTAATTGTACAAATAGAGCTGATAGTTAAATATTAATACGTACTTGTCGCTGCCGAGGGAGAAGACGGTCGGGACGGTCCGTCGATTGGCGGCGGCGGCTCTGTCTCGACCTCATTAAAGGTGGATTGATCTAAAAGATATTATTAAGTTATAAAAAATTCAAAACTTACTTGAAATATTTAATTTATTTATAGTTATTTAAAAATATCTAAAGTTCATTAAATCAAGACAATTATAAGTATTTTAAATTAATATATATAAAATTATATATAGAATCATTCAGTAACTTACGCTCGTTATTTTCGTTCGACATCTCGTACAGTATTTGTTATTTCAAACTAGAATGATTCACGTAAGGAAATTGCCCACCGATGAAACCGCAATTGTAGGCGTAGTTTCACCCCCAAAAAACCTCACCTGATAATTTTCTGGCCAATCCTCATCAAAGAGAACTTCGGATTCGGAGGTAGGTATCCCCACCGCCATTAATATACCACTGATGGCGCTGGTCTTTATGACGTTGTCAACTAAAATCGGTGTTACAAAAATACAGGGTTTTCCCTGAATATTTAAGTATCACATTTACACATCAAAATTTATAAATTTTCATCTTATTGTAATTGGTAATTATGTGATCGAAATTCAAATCTTCTATTTGGCTTTTCTATTGGAAAACTTGGAGTATTTCTATATGAATATCAGGTTTAACATTCGAATAAAAGTAACTAGCTATTTTTGTTAAGTTGAAGAATTTATTTGCAGGCTAACATATCGGAGAGTGTCAGTGAATATAGCAAAACAATTATACAGTTTTCTCAGAATTCCCCAAAAGCGTTTTCTATAAATACGTATTTATTACGTATTACGTAGGTATAATAAAACCACACCTGTTTCAAAATTCTTCAAAGCCCAACTATCGGTAGAATTATACAATCTATAAATCTTGTTAATACACCTTCCTGCGTACTAATGCCTAATTTTCTTAAGGGTACACAGGTACCACGACATCACCCAGTAAATTCTCATGAAGCCCTCCATTACCCTGTACATGCCCAGCTAGCACGACATCGCCCTGTACATGTCCAGATAGCATAGCTTCTCAAAATTTTCTTCAAATTTGTCAATGTGTCACTTCTCCAAGAATTGTTGTCGTAGGAAAACTCGAAAATTGCTGTTCGATGGAGAACAATATTCTCTACAAATTACATAATTATAAAGTTTTTCGTAACTCCTACCGTTTACGAGAAAATTCAAAATTAAGGTTATTGAAAAGTGCCATTTTCCTTGCGGCTTCTCCGATTGTGTTGGAAAATCTGTCGTTGGATGGAGAAAAGTATTTGAACAATTTTGCCCTCTTGTAAATTTTTTCAAAACCTAATAGTTTTCGAAATTATCAAGTTTTTCCAAACAATTAAATTTTCACAAAATTTTTCATTTTGTAATATCACCAGGAATTAGTTGTAGGAAATTTCATAAATTGCTATTCGATGGAGAACGACATTCTCTAAAAATTACATAATTATAAAATTTTTCGTAACTCCTACCGTTTACGAGAAAATTCAAAATTATGGTTAGAAAAAGTTCTATTTTCCTTGCGGCTTTTCCGATTGGGTTGGAAAATGTATCGTTCCATAGATAATATAGTTTGAACAATTTTGCTATCATAAAAAATTTTCGTAAATATTACGGTTTCCTATATATTTGCGCAGCTATCACCACAACAGCCACACACCTGTAAAGCATTAACCTGTAAATTCCCAGCTAGCATTGCTTTACCCTGTACATACCCAGCGATCATTGAATAACCCTGTACGAGTACAGCAACCCGTCATCAACCTATACATGCCCAGCGAGGGCGACATTACCCTATACATGCCCATCGACCACATCATCACCAGGTGTACAGGGTGGTCCTCTAAGAACGGCTCTCGGCAATATCTCGTAAACTAATTGTCGTAGAGACTTGCGGTAAAAAATCTTATGACTAAATCGGCCAAAAGAAAATGCTGGAAATAATTTTTGAGTTTCTAAAACTGCCGCTAGGGGGCGTAATTGCTATGAGTAAATAGAAAATTGCATTTTTCTTCTAAATTTGCTATATTAAGTGACAATAAAAATATGTGCAATGTAATCCTTGATGAATTTTGAACAATTTTTGTTATAGACTTTTAATTCTATCTTCAAAAATAAAATGGTGAGAAGACGTTAAAAAAATGTTTTTTTAAACGTCAATAACTTTTTTTAGCTTTAACTGATTTTAACAATTTTCTGATCTATCGATTGGATTATTGAATATTTTAATATTCGTGATACCGTCACCGCTAGAGGGCGTTTTTTGATGTAACAATGAATAATGCTATTTATCTCAAAAAAATTAAATGGAATGATGGGTAAATTTTTATGCCATAAAATAGAGATTCAAAAGCTTAAGAGACCAGAGAAAACCGCAATTAAATAGCTTCTCTCTAACGGTAAATATTGATGATCAAAGTTAAAATTACCGTGGAAACTGAATTCTGCATTTAAAACGAATAAAAACTAGCAAGCCATGGAGATAAAACAATACAAATTCAACTGTCAAATTTTAAATGTCATTGTCAAATGATTTACTTTTGTTTTTTGTCGTAATTAATTATTTAAATCGAAAATGAGGGTTACGAATGAAGAAGCTTTTGAAATGTTGGAAATTTATTTTCAATGTAATAGAAATGCAACTGTTGCTGCGAGAGTGTATGCAGTTCGATATCCCGAAAGACGTCATCCCAGTAGAAAAGTCTTTCTTCGTGTAACACAAAACTTGCGAACTACTGGAAGTGTGCATCTTCCCGTATATAGAAGACACCACCAAGCGCGTACCGAGGAAATTGATAATTCCACAAAATAAACAAAACAAAATAAATAAAAATAATAAATTTAAAATAATTAGTGACGCCCTAAATGTTCAAATTGACGTCCATCGTTTTCGATGCAATCAGTAAGACGGCGACGCGTTGACAAGACGGCAGTCTCAATTTCAGCTCTCGAAAGATTTCTGGCGGCGTTTTGAATTCTGCCAATTAGCTGTTCTGGACTTGTTGGTCTAGTTTGATAGACTAGATCTTTTAGTCTTCCCCATAAATAAAAGTCGAGACACGTCAAGTCAGGGGACCTGGCTGGCCAAGGAAATAAACTTCCACGTCCTATCCATCTGTCAGGATATGCATTGTCCAAATAATTCCAGACATCTCTTGCAAAATGCACGGAACATCCATCGTGTTGGAAAAACATTTCCCTGCGAATTGCCAAAGGTATATTTTCCAGAAGAAGTGGCAATTCGTTCCTGAGAAAGAATAGGTAACGTGCGCCACTAAGATGTTCGTTAAAAATAAAGGGGCCAATTATTTGGCCATTTAAGATGCCACACCAAACATTGACTGACCATCGACCCTGATGTTGGACCTCTTGCAACCAATGCGGGTTTGTCTGCGACCAATAATGCATATTATGCCGGTTAACAGTCACATCGCTGTAGAATGTTGCTTCATCCGACCACAAAATGTGCGATAGCAACTGAGGATCGTCCTGAAGCATATTAAGCAGCCAGTTGCAATATTCCAATCTGCTATCATAATCCCGATCGTTCAGTGATTGATGAAGCACCATATGATAGGGATGGAACCTAAAAAATATATTTAGGATAATCTACATATTCTTTTCATTTTTATTAATTAGGATTTCACTCTAAACCTCAATTTACCCCCTAAAAACTATAAATATTAGGTAAGGCATTTTTAAAAATTACTATGTTATGTTATAATATATTATAAGCATTAAACATTTTTTTATTTACTGAGATATAGTTTTGTTGATTAAAGATTTTATTATATTTTTAATATTATCTTAATGAACTGAATCTACTTACTTATATTCTTTAAAAATCCTTAAAATGGTTGTTTTGGAGATACCTAAATCTTTAGCTATTGCTCGCGTGCTTAAATGAGGATTAAATTCCACATAGGCTAAAACGTTTATTGCAATTTCTTCGCTACGCGCTTGGTGGTGTCTTCTATATACGGAAAGATGCACACTTCCAGTAGTTCGCAAGTTTTGTGTTACACGAAGAAAGACTTTTCTACTGGGATGACGTCTTTCGGGATATCGAACTGCATACACTCTCGCAGCAACAGTTGCATTTCTATTACATTGAAAATAAATTTCCAACATTTCAAAAGCTTCTTCATTCGTAACCCTCATTTTCGATTTAAAAAATTAATTACGACAAAAAACAAAAGTAAATCATTTGACAATGACATTTAAAATTTGACAGTTGAATTTGTATTGTTTTATCTCCATGGCTTGCTAGTTTTTATTCGTTTTAAATGCAGAATTCAGTTTCCACGGTAATTTTAACTTTGATCATCAATATTTACCGTTAGAGAGAAGCTATTTAATTGCGGTTTTCACTGGTCTCTTAAGCTTTTGAATCTCTATTTTATGGCATAAAAATTTACCCATCATTCCATTTAATTTTTTTGAGATAAAAGGCATTATTCATTGTTACATCAAAAAACGCCCTCTAGCGGTGACGGTATCACGAATATTAAAATATTCAATAATCCAATTGATAGATCAGAAAATTGTTAAAATCAGTTAAAGCTAAAAAAAGTTATTGACGTTTAAAAAAACATTTTTTTAACGTCTTCTCACCATTTTATTTTTGAAGATAGAATTAAAAGTCTATAACAAAAATTGTTCAAAATTCATCAAGGATTACATTGCACATATTTTTATTGTCACTTAATATAGCAAATTTAGAAGAAAAATGCAATTTTCTATTTACTCATAGCAATTACGCCCCCTAGCGGCAGTTTTAGAAACTCAAAAATTATTTCCAGCATTTTCTTTTGGCCGATTTAGTCATAAGATTTTTTACCGCAAGTCTCTACGACAATTAGTTTACGAGATATTGCCGAAAGCCGTTCTTAGAGGACCACCCTGTACATGCCCAGCAAGCACGGCATCATCCTGTACAAGCTCAGTTAAATAGGCACAACCCTGTACATGCCTAGCGAGGAGGAAATCACCCTGTACGTGCTCTGCGAGCACGCAATGCTTGTACATGCTCAGTAAGTACATACTTCATAACCTTGTACATGTCCAGCAAAAGCAACATCACCCTGTACATACCCAGCGAGCACAGCATCACTCTGTACATGCCCAACAAGCAGGGAATCACCCTGTACATTCCCAGCAAGCACGACATTACCCCGTACATGCACATCATCACCCTGTACAAACTCATCAAGTACGGCATCACCCTATACAAACACATCAAGCACGGCATGACCCTGTACAAGCACATCAAGCAAGGCATCACCCTGTACATACCAAGCGAGCATGGAATCACCCTGTATATGCACATCAAGCACGGCGAAACCCTGTTCATGCACATCAATTACAGCATCACTCTGTTTAAGCTCATTAAGCACGGCATCACCCTGTACAAACACATCAAGCACGGCATCACCCTGTACATGCACATCAACGGCATCACCCTGTACAAGCACATCAGGCAAGGCATCACCCTGTCTATGCACTTCAAACACAGCATCACCCTGTACATGCACATCAACACGGCATCACTCTGTACATGCACATCAACACGGCATCACTCTGTACATGCACATCAACACGGCATCACCCTGTACATGCACATCAACACGGCATCACTCTGTACATGCACATCAACACGGCATCACCCTGTACATGCACATCAAGCGAGGCATCACCCTGTACAAGCACATCAAACGAGGCATCACCCTGTACATGCACATCAAGCACGGCATGACCCTGTACAAGCACATCAAGCACGGCATGACCCTGTACAAGCACATCAAGCAAGGCATCACCCTGTACATATCAAGCGAGCATGGAATCACCCTGTATATGCACATCAAACGAGGCATCACCCTGTACATGTACATCAACACGGCATCACCCTGTACCTGCACATCAAGCACGGCATCACCCAGCAAGCTTGGAATCACCCTGAACATGCCCGTAGAGTAGATCACCCCGTATTTGGCCGAGCAATGGGAATAAATATGACCTCACACTTGAATCGCCCGGAAAATTTTCTTTTTCGTAGAATGTCGCTTCCAGAGTTTTCCGGGATATGCGGTTTGCGGAAAGTCATGCGGTCGACGTTCGAAAGCGGTTATTAGGAATAGGTTTTAATTATTTCTAATAATTATGGAAGCGGCCGGTAGCTTAAATTTTAGACGGGGTACGGAAATAATCGGGACGAGTCTGTTAAATTATCACGATAATTTATTAATCGAACATATTTTGAATAAACAAATAAAATAACTCTTAAAAAAATGAAGTAGAAAAGGGAAAAACTTGTAAAGCGATAAACGGTACACGGGAAAAAAAGATTTGCTGCAGTCACTAAAAGCTAGTGACTACAGCATAAGAGTTTTATTGCTATATGGACAGCTAGAAGTTTTGTGTACAGGACTAATCACATTTATAAACCTTATTCAAGTATATGGAACTAAAAATTTTAGTACAGGTTACTAAACCGACATTTGTTGTCGTTACAGAACCATTTTTTTTTACTAAACGAGTTTAGTGGCAGATATGAAACTGTTTTGTAAGCAAATATAAACGGCTCTATTAGGAATGTCAAATTTATTTTGCTGGCTTTACTATATTTGTTTTGGCGTATCTATTAAATTTATTTTGTCACGGTTTCTAAATTAATTTTGTAAGGATTATAAAATGGTTATGTAGAGATTACTAAAAAAATTGGTTTTGGCTATAAAAAATATGCATTAGCAATAAACATTTATTTATTTAGAAAAATACAAATTTTGTACAAATACCTACACATACATATAATACAACAGAGTTGTATTTTTTTGTGCCATACCTACAGAGTTATACTCGTATATACAGGGCTTTTCACGGTAACCGTCCATTAGAAGTATCTCAATAATGAAAAGACTTAAAAATCTGAAATTTTGGTTATAGTATTTTTTGGATAATTTGAATTGATCTAAAATATTTTCATTTTGATTACACTTCCGGTTATACCGGAAGTTGACACTAACTTCGTTATTTTTAATGGAAAGTGCCTTTTTTAACTTAATTTTTGAATTATATGGCCTTTTTTAACTAGACTTTGATAATAACACCATATGCCAAAAATGCACCATTTTTAAGATATTACAATTTTTTTGATATTTTTGGAAAAACAGTCGAATGTATTTTCTGTGATATCTGTGTTAATAATGCAGCTAAAAGCTTGAAATTGAGTATCGATGATGTCCAGACACACTTCTAAATGAAACTATACTTTATTTTCAGAATCCATGTACAGGGCGTTTAAAATTGTCTGACAAACTTGGCCAAATTAAAGTGGCCAAAACTTTGTTATTTCAAATGGATCACCTTGTATTTTTTAACAGTGACCAATGCAGTTTTTTAAGCCCTTTCGATTCATATGGGTATTCCCTATACCCAAATCCAGTAGTTTTTGAAATAATCGAAGTCTTATTAAATAAGGTATAAATTTTCTTTTTTTTTTTGAGTTTTCTAGTTGGCCATTTGATGGCTTTATGTCAATCCGAAATTTATGTATTTTTGAAAAATTCTACGCTTAATTTAAGAGTACTTTCGTCTAAAATATTTTTTCAAAAAATGCATACTTTTTGAGATATTTTTTTATGAAAAAATTTCCGGTATAACCGGAAGTGTAATCAAAATGAAAATATTTTAGATCAATTCATATTATCCAAAAAATACTATAACCAAAATTTCAGATTTTTAAGTCTTTTCATTATTGAGATACTTCTAATGGACGGTTACCGTGAAAAGCCCTGTATAGTACAAATATACAGATAATACAAATAATTTACAAGTATTTAAAAGTTGTACTTTTAGTACAGGTACTTAAAAAAGTAGCAAATAACGAAATAATATAGGTAAGTACATAAATTTAGGTAAAAAAAAATAAAATATATAAAACTATAAAACACAAACTTTAGCTTAAAAAGATTGATCCCTTTCAGAAATATACAATTTGCTGTTCATATTAATAAGGTTATTAACAAAAGGAACAGCTAAATGTTCAAATGGAATTCCAAAAAATTCATTTGTTACCTCTTGAACCGACAAAGAAATTTGCGGAATATGATTCGTCTAGTGTGTGACGTCTAATGACCCGGCGAAGGCAGCTTAAGGCGAGTAAGCGCGCTAGGCAAGGGGAGGTAGGGAGGACAGTCTCAAGCCGGCGTTGGCGTGGCCGGGATCGCCGAGTTGTACCACGGGATAGCAGGTAGGTCTAATCCTACTACCGAGTTGTACCACCGAATTTTCTAATGAGGCTTAACGACTTAAAAAATAAAGCCCGACAATAACCATTAACAATTTTATTATAAATTAGATACAAAATTATAGTAAAATATAAAATAAATAAAATAAAATAAAATAAAATAAAATAAAATAAAATAAAATAAAATAAAATAAAATAAAATAAAATAAAATAAAATAAAATAAAATAAAATAAAATAAAATAAAATAAAATAAAATAAAATAAAATAAAATAAAATAAAATAAAATAAAATAAAATAAAATAAAATAAAATAAAATAAAATAAAATATCAAATATAAAATATCTACACATAATCTACTTATACATGCACATTTAAATGCTCTACTGCGGCAAATAGTAAAAATTTAAAGACTTTACAAAATCAAATTTATTAATTTTGTTTTCTTTAAATTCATTAATTTTTAATGTTATATAATCGAATTTCTTTCTTGTAACAGACTTCAGTTTTTTATTATTTTCTGATTCACTGGCAGTCTTAATTTTAGTGAACGTCTCACTTTGTATATTTATTAGCATGTCTGTGAAAAGAAATATATTTGGGTGAGGAGAATAAAAACTGTTTTTCAGTACCGAATGAAACGACTCACAAGCGTTCGTAGACCTGTACATGCTATTGGTGGTACATGCCCAAATGTTCGGAGGAAAGCTAGCTTCTTCTGAAACATAATTGTCCAATATGTAGTCGCAAAATTGTATTACTTTCTCATCATTGGGTAATTTATATAATATTTGGAATGCGAAAAAATCACCTACTTCGGTAGGTTCCAGAAAGTGTAGGCCGAAGAATAATTTCAAAAACTTACCAATTTCCGAATTTTTTTCTTTGTATTTATTAGATAGTCCTAAATTTAAAATTTTACGGTACCACGCTTGGCATAAATGCTATACCGTGGTACAACTCAGCGATCCCGAGCGTATTAGGGCCATTAGGGGTAATTACGTCGTGGTACAACTCGGTAGTCAATGTAATCCGGATAAAGAACGGTAAGGGATTAATTCAGGTAGTCGTGGTACAACTCGGTAGTCCCCGGCGTGGCGAACTACAAACCGGCGGACGACATAATGGCGATTATTGGTGTTGTAATAATAAAGTGTTTCCTATAAAATTACGGCGTTTCAAATCAGAAGTGGGATCAGGATCAGCGTGCGAAGAGGCGAAAGGATGAAGGATTTTCAGACGGAAAATCTCCGGCGAAGAAAGGGCGAGACCTCCATCTTGGTTTGTTCAGGTGTCAAAGTTCTACTTAATGTTTAGGCGATTAAACAGTAAGTACCCATTTAATTATTGCGGCGATATAATAATATTTCGGGATAAGGTGAGCGCGGCGTATTTGTGAAATTTAAACAGAAAATTCAAAAGCGAAATCCGTTACCGGCGAAAAAGGATGGGTGTGCGCATGTGCAGCGGCGAATGTTGTTAATTTGACTTTTACAGTCGACGGCGAGAGTTGGCACCTTGAGAGACGGCAACTTGACTAGTGGTGACAAAAAATAATAACAAATATGGCGACGAGATTCCGATGTTCAACGGCGACCATGGGCGTGCGGTTTGAATTAAATTTTAATAAAATTTTCCAATGCCGTAGTTTTATTTTATTTTAACAAATTGGCGATTTGTTTATTGGTTTCTTTTAATGTCGAATTTATTATTGGCATTTGTTTGTTTAATTATATATGACGTAACTAACTTTTTAATAAATGGCGATTGGTGATTAATAGATGGTGATTGGTGAGTAATAGATCGCGATTGGCGATTGGTGATTAATGAATCGCGCTTGGCGGTTGGTGAATATTAAATCGCGATTGGTGATTGGCGAATATTAAATTGCGATTGGCGATTGGCGATTGGCGATAAATAATAAATACATTGCGATTGGCGTTTGGTGATTAACAAAAGGCGATCGGCGGATGGTGATTGACAGCTGGCGATTGGTGATTAGCGAATGGCGAAAAGTCGCTAAATAATAAACTAGGCGGATGGTGATCGGTTTTAAAATGGCGAATTTTGGGGAAAGGCGCCTAACGGTTGGCGGGCCACCGCTGAGGGTTTAGTTCAATCCTTGGCCAAGATTGAATTGACGAATATCAGCAATCGGTTAAGCCACAGGTGCATTGGCGGCGGACGATGTTTCAAGATGCTTTGCAATTGCAACATTTGCTCTTATTGGGCGAGTTCAATTGGCGATGTCTTCTCTGATCGTACGATTCGTGCGTCAGCTCTGACGTTGGTGCAGGGAGTAGGTATTTCAGGGGCATAGGCGAAGATAAATTATTTAATTGGCGAAAATTAATAATTTACTAAAACCGAATCGAATCCTTTTAGCTAATGGGCGGTACTGGCGATGAATTCTCGATCTAGAGGCGGAATTAGATTGTGAATTAGAGGAAGAATGGCGACCAGAGGAAACGGCGAAATCAGAACGGTGCAACCTGAACTTGAAGGATTTTCCAGCGGGTGAACTGGTGAATGCCTATGAGCAGGCGAGAGCTCGTGACGGGCGTTGAGCAGGCGAGTTCATGAAGAACGTTGGGCGGGTGGCTAGGCAACATGCGGCCCTAGTGGTTTGTGAATTACGGAGAAGTCGAAGGTAATTGCGAAGAAGGCGACTCCGACACCGTGTACTCCTCCTGATGGAGACGTCATCGTAGAGAGAGTCATCGACGTAGGCGTTTCGACCTTTGGTGTTGGAGGTTTGAGATAATTGATCGTTTCAATCCTGGCGACCGGATTCCAACGTGGACAGGTGGTTGTTCACTGGCGGGTGACACATTTCCACGACGTAATCGTGCAGGTGAGATTAGTTGGTGCGGCGAAACGTTCCACCAGACAACGGGACTACGGCGCAGTCCTCGTGGAGTGTTTGACCAGGCGCAAGCATTTAACCGAGCGAATAACGGCGTACAATCAGGCGAAGCTGGCAATCTGCGATCGGGCGAAGATCCGTGGGCTTGCCGAAGGAACTACAGGCGAGAATGGATGTTAGTGAATGGTGAAGGCGGCCGGATTGGTTTTACAAAGGCGTTGTATAACAAATTTCTGACTGGCTTACAATATTTTCGGAGTGGCAACAGGGCGAAGAAGTAATGGCGTATTTGGAGACCGAAAGCAACTAGAAACCAGAAAATTCTTTCTTGGAAGCGATAAGGCGCTTAGGTGAGCAGATACGAGAAGGTGAGCATCGCCGGCGCGTGATGTTTGCTGCGCGACTTTGACGGGGCGTTGTCACGGCGTAAGGGCGTGTAATTTTCGAAAGATTTTGGTGGATAAATCATTCGAAACTCAGGCGTTGGTGTTGAACCACTTTTGTGGTAGGAATTAACTGGGCGTCGCGATGGTGGTACGTGGCGGTAAGACGTATCTCACCGAAGAGCCGGACATTAACAAGCTTATGAGGCGGATCACTCTTAATGTGCCGAGCCCGAGGTGCAGGGTGTTGTTGGCGGATAATGTATTACTCTCGCCTGAGGCGGTGCACCAGGTGAAGGTGACTTTCTCAGGAGGCGTGAGATGAGCGAAATTTTACATAGGGCGAAAGAAAATTCCGATTGGGCGTCCAATCGTGAAGATTCTGGCGGGTTTAATAGGCGAACTTTTTAGTTCAATTAAGGCGAATAATTTAGACGACGGAGAAGATAGTTGGAGCAAGGCGTGGCTCATTTGGCGAGCAGAAATTTATCTGTCCAGCGAAGTCGTTGAAGGGAGCGATTAAACGAACTGGCGTCAAAGTAAGGAAAATCACATCAGGTATAATGCATTTTACCGGCGGGTGATTTTGGGTTTTAGTTTCAGGTTTTCAGTTTCAGGTTTTTGTTTTCAGGTTTTTGTTTTCAGGTACTAAGTTTTGCGATAATGGCGGTTCGAGAAAAGGTGCAAATCTCTCGGCGGTAGACGTGATAAGAGGAATCGGCGTGTACGAGTCTCATGGGCGCCTGTTCCGAAAAGAATGGCGATTTCAGAAAATGAAGGTTCGGCGTTACTGGAATTGGTGTTGGTGCTGGTGTAGGTGCAGAAAATGGCGTAAAACTGAAATGGGTGAGGTGCTCGTTTTTGCAGCAAAGAGTTGGGTGTTTAGGTTACCAGATCGGTGTGGCGGGCATTAAACCTGGGCGACGTAAAACACTGGCGGTGAAAGATTTTCCTTAACCTAAAAATGTCCATGGTGTTAGACAGTTTTTAGTGCTGGCGAGTTACCTTAAGAAAATATTCGAAACTTTGCGGTGTTGGCAAAACCACTGACAAGTTTGACCAATGGGTGCAGAATGACGACGGGCGGGCGAACGATATGCGTTTGATCTGTTAGAAGCGAAAATATCAGACAGACCAATTTGGGCGCTGTACGACAGAAAGGCGGCTGTCGAACTTCACGCAGATGCTAGTAAGTTGGGCGTATCTGGCGTCTTACTACAATCGGCGAATAGATAATCTCTTAGGTCGGTAGCATTTTTAGTAGGGCGACTGCGGCGCAGGAGCAGATTTATCACAGCTGAAAGCTGGGAACACTGGTGGTTGGATAAGTAAATCAGGCGATTTCAAGTGTATTTGGTGGGCGTTTACTTTAAAGTAAATGACTGTGACGGTTAGAGCGGCGTTGCTCAAAAAGGAATTGGTGCTTCGAAGAGCTAGGTGGTAGCTGGTGATTCAGGAGTAGAAAATGGAGATACAACATCGACCAGGCGTGAGTATGGCGTATAGGCGATGCGTTAAGCAGAAACCCTTCTGTCGAGACAATAGGCGTTAACATTGTCAAGATGGATGAAGGCGATTGGTTTCTAATGGTGTAATTACAAGATCCTAAGACGTAGGTAATTGTTAGGTTGTTGGCGACTGGTGACGTACCGGCGAATGTCCAGGCGCATTATAAATTCAAGCAAGGGCGACTCTATCGCTAAACGGTGAAAAGCGATAGGTTGTATGTTCCGGCGATGGCGAAATTTGGATTGTTGTGGAAGCTTCGTGATGACATCGGTCATCCAGAGGTCAAACGGTATCTGGCGTTTAAATGGCGTTTGGCGTTAATCGAAGAAACTTATTAGTTTCCTCGAAGGTGGCGCTTCGTTGAGAAATATGTGGCGTTATTTCTCAATTGTGAGTTTGCAAAAGGGAAGTACAGGCGGGGCGAAGGCTTCTTGCATCCCATTAGGCGGCGGGAGACATCTTTCGATATGGCGCATGACGATTATTAGGTCTATTTGGCGAAGGCGACTATAGGCGATAACGGCGATTAATCTCTGACCAGAGCAAGGTGTTTGCTATTGCAGAGTTCAGGCGTTTCCGGCGGAAAAGGCGTTTGGCATGTGGTAAATGCTGTGGCGACTACTATGGCGAATGGTCAGGCGGAAGGTCCAATAGGACGATAGTTGAGGTGTCAACTGCGACTATTGAGAGCGAGAGAGATGGATCGAGAAGCTGCCGGACGTTGTTTGGCGAAATCGAATTTGGCGAATTCGATGTTGAGTCGTGCGGATTCAAACCCGAATCAGGCTGATTCAACTGAGCAGTCCATCCACCTGAACGAGCGAGGTGACGACCGAACTCTTCAGGGTAACAGGCGGGGCGAGGCGGATAGACTTAGGCGAAGTCGGGCGAATGCACTAAGGCGAAGTGCCAGGTTACACTCTAAATGAGAATGTCCGATGATTGGGTCGAATGCGGCGGAAAGTTGGGCGGAAACTTCCGAATTGGCGGAAAACGTAAAATTGTTGGTGTTAACTAAGGTGAGCGAATGGTGTGCGATGTCGATGGGATTCCCGAGCGGTGTCGGTCGAGTCTTATCGATAGTGAGTGTGTGAATGATCAGATGAGTGAGAGTGTAAAGTGAGTGAAGTGTTTGAGTGATGAGTAACGGCGTTGGTGAACGTAAACCAGGCGGCTAACGGGGTGAAAACGATATTTGATGAAGGTGTAAAATGGCGAACAAATACAATCCCGGTGATTTGGTACTCTGGCGAGAAGCGACTACCGGAAAAGGGGCGTCGGCGTTGGCGGCAAATTGGTTAACAAATTTGACGGACCATATCGAGTGCGAAAATATCTGGCGAATGATCGATATGTCATCGGGGCGATAAAAGGCGTTAAAGGGTACAAACGGTGTAAAACGATCATGGCGGTCGATACGTTGAAAGTACTGAGCTTGGCGAGACGAATTTGGCGAATATATTAGGCGTACTTCGCGAGAGTTTCAGGCGAACTAACTCGACACACTTGACGAATTCTGACAAGGCGAATGTACTGTGTGTTTTGGGCGACTATTTTAAGCAGGCGAACTTAACGATTTAGGCGGGCAAATGCATAGGCGAATGTATGGGCGAGGTTTTGATAAATTAAGGAGGACATTTATTTTGCAGGATGGCCGAATGAACCGACAAAGAAATTTGCGGAATATGATTCGTCTAGTGTGTGACGTCTAATGACCCGGCGAAGGCAGCTTAAGGCGAGTAAGCGCGCTAGGCAAGGGGAGGTAGGGAGGACAGTCTCAAGCCGGCGTTGGCGTGGCGAACTACAAACCGGCGGACGGCGAATATCGGCAACCTATTATAATGGCGATTATTGGTGTTGTAATAGTAAAGTGTTTCCTATAAAATTACGGCGTTTCACTCTACAGTAAAAGCATGGTAATGATAATCAAAGGATAAAATGATCAGTTTTTTACAGCAAAAGAATATTTGGTGATGAAGATTGAAAACAATATACTGTATCATACCGAACTGTGGCGTATATTCATCATTGCCAGTTTGTAAAATCAACGCAGGCTTATAGGTAATACCATTTAAAGTTGCCCATTTTTTTAATTTTAGTGGTGTGAAAGTTGAAGGAACATATACTGGAAAAGGCTCTCTCAAAATAAATTCGGGTCCAAATACAACGTTTTTTTTTATTGAATTGCATAAGAGTCTATTACAAAAAGTTTATTGATTTTTCAAAGCCAATGTATGAATTATATTTTTTCTTGAATTACTTATGTTAGCTGTTATTTTTAATTGACGATGTTTGGCTTCACATCTCATCGACCAAATTTGCTTAAGAGGACCTATTTTTTCCATTACATTGGGATAATGTAATAACAAATGAAATTTTGGTTTAAGCGTATCATTAAATAACTCAAGGTATAGCATGTGATGTTCTTTTATAAGTGTATCAAGTTGTCTAATTAAACCCGGACACACACTATTTGACAAAATAATGTCCAAAATATCACGAAGACATAAATATATTTCCCAGTATTTATTGCCAATTGGAATCAAATCACCAATGAGCAAACCAAAATATTTAATTAGTGTCAACATTTCAGAAGCAGACATATTCAATTTATTTTTCGATCCAAAATTGTAAGATATTAAAGGGGGCTTATTTTTACCAGGTCCAAAATTGAAAGTATTTATGCGATAGTTAAGAGTTTCTAATGAAAATAGGTTTTCAGAAGTATATACTTTTAATAAATGTATAAGATCGTAATGGCAAATACCTTCTAATACATCGTGCATAAGGTCTACACTAAAATTTTCAGTACAGTGAAATGAATAAATTTCATTAAAAACGCATTTTTCTTTAATACCCGTCAAGGAAAGACTATTTAAGTTTAAATCGTTATCATAATTTTGTTTATTACGAATTTTACTATTATCCAAGAAACATGAAGATTCTGCAATATGCTTTGACATAGTACAGAATCTACAATAAAAATTTGCAGAAAAACTTTCGGTAAAACCAAGGATACTAATTAATCCTAAATTATCTCCTGTCAATACAGCTAAAGTGAAATATATTTTAATATTTTTGTTATTTGAGAAGATTCTTTTATTACCATATATTTTTCTGTCGTCAGAATGAAACAATGCTACTAATAAAATATTATTTAATAGACTTCTTAAATGTGGAGGTAAAAAAGGAAGGCTTGCATAAACAGCACCTATTTTATAGATACCAGCATGTGAACCAAGAGGATTACATGATTCGAAATCATCGAAATATATAAAAAGTGGAAAGATATCTAAATTATCTGAATACGACAACAATTTTAATTTCTGTTTCCACATTTCACTTTGTAAAAAATTTCTACATTAGTTTTTTTTTTAAAGATTTAACGTAGTCAGTAACGGTTGAATATACATCTTTGATTTCGAATATATGTTTGAGAGATTGTCTTAATGGTATAAACTCGACGTTTACATTAATATGTTTTGTTTTAACTAAAGAAGTTTCATATTTTTGTGTAATTGTATGGGAAACAGGTCGAACAAAATAATCATTTTTTTCCAAATCCTTAAAACGGAAATATTCTGTGGATAATGTTTAAACGGATTTTCCAAGCAACCTAAAATTTCATTAATATCTTTCAAATGTTTGTCTTGAATATTTGACTTATTCAATTTAGAGAGTACTGTAGATTTATATACATCGAGGAATCCACATTCAAAGAAGTTTGAAAACTCGTTTATTATAATTTGAACCCTGTTTCTAGAAATACCTTCTAGGGAATACAAAAACGCGATAAAATGTCTAGCCTGCCTAAAAAAAAGTTCATTGAAATTATGACAACTATCTTCAACAGTAAAACTATTTTCAGAAGATTGTTGAGATGATTTTAAAAAATTATCATTTAATTCAACTTTATTAATATTATTACAATTTGATTTGCAATTTGAATTTTCGATGTTAACACTATGTTTCGTTTTTAAATGTTTTTTGAATGACCAAAGGTTATTAAAAACTCGATTACAATTATCCTGAACACATTTATATACAGAATTTGAAGGAAGTAAGCTATGAGCTATGAATTTTAAAATGGTATATTAAACCTTCAAGAGAAATGCAGCTTTTACTGCAGAGGTAACAAATATACATTTTTACATAAGCATACCGTGTTGGAAAATTTTTCGCGCATAATAGGGAAATCAATGTTAAATTCTTAGCCGGCTGAAATCCAATCTACCAGTGTACATTTCAATAGAACGTCGCGATCAATTCTAATAAATTTAATTGTTCTACTGGACTTCACACCGCGCTTTGGCTTGGTTAGATTAAAAATCAAATAATTTCGACGGTTTCAACACTTCGACAGTATCAAAACGGGTTCGGATGGGTGAACGTCGAGTCGATTACAAAGAATTGAGAATTTTTAAACGATAATTTATTGAAAAAATATCACTAATAATTTTAAAAAGTATATCAACAGCTTTCAGAATACTTTCGCATTTGTATCTCGCTTCATCAAATTGAACGTAATATTCATTTATTTCGTTTAAAGAATTTCCAACTATAATTATAAATGGTTGTAACGTTAAACCCCACCTACCTAAGTTTTCTTTTCGGGCTTCTATTCTGTGTGATAAATTTCCGTTAAATTCTGAAATAGGGGGGTAATTTAAGTGAGTTTAATGTCGAAATATAAGTAGTTAGGATATGGGAGTTCAAACGTGGAGGAAAATGATAAACCGGTTTTTCAAGGTCAGGTCAAGCACCTGTTTATCATTTTCCTCCACGTTTGAACCCCCATATCCATGCATTGTAAATGACCTTCAAGGTCAAGCACCTGTTTATCATTTTCCTCCGTGTTTGAACCCCCAAATACATGCAAAAACCTGTTGGCTCATTTTGCTCCCCTTTTGAGTCCCCAATGCAAAAATCAGTAGCTCATTATGCTCCGCACTTGCATCCCTAATATATGCATTTGACCCTCAAGTCGCGGTTTACCCACCATAGGTTACTAAAGGACACTAGACAAGGTAAATGACCCTTATTGGAAAAAGCAAAAGTGCAAGATTATACAATACTTATTTGGTAAAATAATTAAAAATCACTTTTTCAATTTTATGTGTACCTTTATTAATAAAATTATAAAGACAATTACGTTCCCATAACCCTGGAAAACCTGCTTCAATAATTTTTTATTATAATAAAAAGATCAATAATCTATTCCAGTTGTTAATGCAGGTTTCTGTTTTATCGCCACATTGAAGGTTACCTGACGGGGTAACAAACGGTAGAGAAAAAACAAGATTATGATTTAAATAACGTCCATAGTATGAATTACTTCAGTTCAAGACAAAATGCTGTGCAGTAAATGTAACCGAGAGTTTTCAAATAAATATAATTTACGTCGCCATCAATGTAATTGTGGTGTAAAAATAAAATGCAAAAAATGCAATGGTGAGTTTTTGAATAATATACAACAACATACTTGCAGCTTAAAATGCAACAAGTGTAATCGAGAGTTCTCAAGAAATTATTTACTACATCATCATCAAAAAAATTGTCCGGAACTACCGAAAAAAAGACTAAGACCTATGAGTATTGAGGTGCTGGATAGTAACGTTAGTAAACTATCTCACGCATTTAAAAACCGAATAGCAAGTTATCGTTTTTCCATCAACAAGACTACAATGAATTCTTCAGTGAAATTAAATTAAAGGTGGTAAAGAAAATTAGTGAATATCTACAAGTTCATCGTACTCTTAAAATAAACATGGAGGTGTTTGGAATTTATATCAAGCCAGACACCTTTTTAACAGATATAAAATCTATGAACTCATGTAACAAGATTATAACGATTTCTACCGACTTAAATAAAATTTTTGAAGAACTTAAGGATGAAATTAGCAACAAAGCATCAGAATTTCAAGAAAAAGATTCCAACTGGGCTTTAAAGGAAATATTATTTTTAGATGTTAATATAAACCGATTTAACAGTATTTCAGCCTCTTCGTTTATTAAATTACCAAAGCAAATAGTAAAAAGAAAAGCCGTTTTAAATTTAATCAATAGTGATAACAAGTGTTTTGCCTATTCTATAAATGCTGCAATATTTCAAGCAAATGGAAATCCAAAAAATCCATCATCGTATCCACCTTATGATACATTATTAAATTTTACAGGAATTGAGTTTCCAGTAAAACTAACGGATATTAAAAATTTTGAAAATTTAAATAATATTTCCGTCAACGTTTACGGCATTGATTCCTACTATAAAAATTCTAAAATTGTTTATGAAATAGTAGGGCCTTTACATTTTACATCTCAACGCAAACCAACACATGTAAACCTTTTATTAATTTCCAATAATGAAATAAATCATTATTGTTTATTCACCGACCTTTCCCGATTAATTAGAAGTCAAAAAACCAGCCACGCAGAAAAAATATACATTTGCGATGGATGTCTTCAATCGTTTTCGTCCAAGGAAAAGTTAAAATTACACGAACAACATGATTGTGTTCATGTATATACAAAACTACCATCAAGTGATTTAATAATAAACAAGTGTGGTGAATTTATACCGGAAAATGTTTTAAAGTTTACAAATATTGAAAAACAACTAAAAGTGCCTTTTGTGATTTACGCAGATTTTGAAAGTTTTCTAAAGCCTATAGACTACGCCGAACAATCAGCTGAAAAATCGTTTTCCGTAAAAGTGTGTGAACATGAACCGTATGCGTTTGCGTTTTACGTTAAATGTAGTTTTAATGATAAGTTATCTAAACTTGAAATGTATAAAGGACCAGATGTTGCAAAAGTTTTTGTGCAAAAGTTGGATGAAACGGTTTGTAATATTTATAATCAGTTAAAAACTGTAAAAAAATGTTTCCATTAACTATAGAAGTAATGGAAACGTTTACAAATGCAAAAAATTGTCACATATGTAACGATCCTTTTGATAATTTTGATTTAAAAATAAAGGACCATTGTCATCTAACGGGAAAATATAGAGGTCTAGCTCACAACGCTTGCAATGTAAATTATAAATTATCAACTTTTGTACCAGTATTTTTCCACAATCTCACAAATTACGACTGTCATCTATTTATCAAAGAATTATCGACAAATGAAGAACCCCTTTCTGCTATTGCTCAAACAAAAGAAAAATACATTTCATTTTCAAAAACTTTATTGGTTGAAAAAATAGGAAAACATAACGTATACATGAAAATACGATTTGTGGATTCGTTTCGATTTTTAGCAAGATCCTTAGATAAACTTAGTTCAACATTAGAGTCAACTCAATGTGTAGAAATAAAAAAATATTTTAAAGAAAATTTTAATTTAATGAGACAGATGATAAACACTTGCCATGCAAGGAAAAATTCTATGATAAATTAAAAAAATGAGTCTATTTCCGATGAAGATTATAAACGAGTAAATGAAATTTGGAATAAATTTAATTTTAACGATTTAGGTGAATACTCAATGTTGTACTTAAAAACAGATGTGTTGTTATTGGCAGATGTTTTTGAAAATTTTAGAACAATATGTTTAAATGAATATAAATTAGATCCAGCACAATATCTAACAGCACCATCTCTGAGTTGGGATGCAAGGTTAAAACACACACAAATAAAATTACAATTGTTGACAGATATTGACATGCTGCATTTTTTAAAAAAAAGGAATAAGAGATGGGGTTGCACAATGTACTAAGAGAAAAGCAGTTGCTAATAACAAATACCTGAAAAATTATGATTCTACAAAACCCGATAGTTTTATAATGTATTTAGACGCAACAAATTTATACGGAGCTGCAATGAGTGATTATCTTCCTACAAGTGATTTTAGATGGTTATGTGGAAACGAAATTAATCATTTTAATGTTTTTCTATATTAGATGATTCATCTAAAGGATATGTGTTGGAAGTTGATTTAGAATACCCGTTAGATTTACACGACCTCCACAATGATCTACCGTTTTGTCCGGAAAATTTAACCCCACCAAATAGTAAATTTTCTAAACTTATCCCAAATTTGTATGATAAGACAAAATATATTATTCACTACAAAAATTTGAAGCAGTGTTTAAAATATGGTTTAAAATTGAAAAAAATTCATAGGAATTTTCACAATCACAATGGCTAAAGAAATACATAGAATTAAATACAACTCTTCGAAATAATGCAAAAAATGAATTTGAACGGGATTTATTTAAGTTATTAACAAATTCAATATCTGGAAAAACCATGGAAAATATAGAAAAAAGAAAAGATATTCGCTTAGCAACAAGATGGGAAAATAAAACTAAATCTCCAGGAGCTCGAGGATTAACAGCCAAACCAGAATTCAAGTCTTGTTCAATATTCAGTGAAAACCTCGTAGCAATTCAATTAAATAAAGTAAAAATGTTTTACGATAAACCATCCTATGTAGGTTTCTCAATTTTAGACATTTCAAAGACAATAATTTACGATTTTTATTACACTCACATTAAGGAAAAATATGGTTTGGATGCTAAACTGTGTTATACAGACAAGGACTCTTTAATTTTAGAAATATTTACATCAGATTTTTACCAGGATATGAAGAATAATATTGAATTTTACGATACTTCTAATTATCCGGTCAATAATATTTATGACATTCCAAAAACTGTGTCAACCGTCGGTAAAATGAAAGATGAATTTGGTGGTGTTCCTATAGATTCTTTTTATGGCACAGGGGCTAAAGCGTATTGTGTAAAATTAAGTAAACCTTTTAAAAATTGTGATTTAATTAAGAAAGCTAAAGGTGTTTCCGGATCAGTTGTTAAACATAATTTAGAATTAAATGATTATGTACAAATTGTAGAAAATGAAGGTGTGATTTTTAGAAAAATGTACATATTTGTCTCTGATTTACACACAATATTTACAGAGTTAAAAAATAAAATTGCACTTTCATATCATGATGATAAAAGACATGTAATACCTGGTGATGTAAATACTTTAGCATGGGGGCATTTTATAATTAATATAGATAATTTTTTAGAAGAATGTAATTTTGATGATGTAGACGAGTTGGTTAATATAGATAATATAAATGTTGAAGAATGTAATTTAGATGATATAGATTTAAGAGATTTTGTTGATATATTATAACTGTAAAAATAAAAATACTTTTAAAATATTTTATTCATTTATTATAAAATTTTCATATAAAAAAAAATACATTTGACAGAGCACAAACACAATTATTAGATGTGTGACTAAAACATTTCGTTTCCATATGTCCAAGTGAGGGCGATTCTTCAAATTCATAGACCGGAACATTGCAATATTTTTTTATATAATCAGCTTTTTCAGCACCTTTTACATACACCATCACAACATTATTTGTTAATTGCTGCAATATTCTCGAAAAATGATGAATAGGTGTAAATCCAAAATTCCATTCGATGCAATGATGATTATTCATTAACCAGGTGAAAGCAGATTCAGCAGATTCAGGTGAAAGCATTCGTAAAGGGAATGGTGGTTTAAACACATAATGATTTATTTGATTCCCATTGTACGCTGCAAATTCTTTGATTATAAATTTATTGTTTTCAATTTTAAATCCCTGCACATCTACTACAAGTCTCATATTTTTAATTGTTTTAATAATTTTTCTACATATTTTCTTCTTTCAAAAAATTCAATGTCTTGCTTCAGTTTAAGCAATTTGTCAACAAACTCACGCAACAGTTGCTCGTACATTATAACATTTTTTACAAAACCACTTATTTAATACTGTTTTACAATTTTTGTGGAGGGGTTATACGAAAATTCTTTTTCATGTATTATGAGACAATATGCTGAAGTATTGGAAGATGTGGCAACATCTGTCTCAAATTCAATTCTTAAAGCAACACTTCCTGATTGTATCACCTTCTTTTGTCGAGAACAATCCACATGAACTAAAGGAGCTTTATCTTTAAATTCATTGGGTGTAAAAATAGGTTGATTCTGTATTAGCTGATAATAGGATTCTTGAAAATTTGCAAACATTTCATAGACCGTTGCAAATCTATTTGAATCATAATATAAATTAAAATCATGGTATGGGAACCGATCACTATTTAAAAATATTCTTTGATTATTAAGTTTGCAATGATCAAATTTACTCATATCTTTGGTAATTTTTCCTTTTCTATCGGTTTGAAAACCAATAATAACATGTCTAGGTGTTTCAATTTTTGAACTAGTTTTTACAGCCCAAGTATGTCAACTAGAATTATTTAATGATGGATATTCAATAGTTTGTCAAGAGCGAAATTTGATGGGTAACTCTTTATTACTTTTAGCAATGTTTGTTAATCGAAGTTGTTGACTTAAACTTGGTTTAATGTGTGGTACATTCCAAAACACTTTTGAAATAACAATTTTAGGTTTTTCACTTTCATCAATACTGATAATTGAATCAATATCATCAGCGGAACGAATTAAAACTAGCTCCTGTTTCATATTCATAATAATTTTTTTATAATCTTCAAAAAATCCTGATAAATGTTTCATGGGAATGCAAACGTTAAAATTATTATCACCATCAACCAAAATTTTTTCATTTTTAAATTTTGGAAACCAACCAACATTTTGGAAAAGCACACTTTCATTTTCATTTAAACTTAAATAACTTTTCATTGTTGTAGTTAATCCTAAATCTCTAACCGAATCAATAACAACCCCATTTAATTCATATCTCATTTCACGAAATAAAAATCCTATTCCATTATTAATAAATCTTAGATTTTTCGGAATTTGATCGTTTTCAGTAAGTAATTTACCTTCAATATACAAATAACTGTTTGAAGGTAAAGTATAAGCATCTAAATCTTGAATACAAATTCGTATTTCATCATTATAATTTACATTGCCCGTTATGTTTGGTTGATAGCTATGAAATTGATATTCTTCAATACTAGTGTCATTAAAAGGTTGACCTGTGACATGTAGAACATCCATGTTAAACCAAAACTTTTAAACCAAGTGAAATTAAAAATTTTTTATTTGTCGGTGTTATTACTCCGATTGTTTTTGGATGACTACTTTTTTTAGTGTAAGTATGCTTTATATAGTTAAATTTTAAGACCATACTTTTCTTATATGAAGCGTTAAAGTAATTTCTTCACCTTGAAAATTTATAAGCTCACCAGATTGATCTATAATTTTTACCGTAATATTGTTGATTGCTTTAACGCTAACTGGATAATACAAAACGTTTTGAGGAGTTTCAACTATTTTATACCCAAAAGGAACAGTCGGAAAAAATTGATGAATAATGTGAACAGGTTTACCATTTAAATATGAACCCGCCGCTATACTACAATCAATTTCAACAGAATTAACTTTTAATATTTTTATAGGATGTTCGGAAATGTATGTTATATCAGGATCAAGTCGTTCCAAATCAAATCCAAATACGGATCCAATATAATTTTCTTTATATTTAAAATAAATTATGCGGTTGCTTTTCATTGTTATTTTTGATGTATTTATATTAGGAATTATATCTACAACTGCGTCGCTATCAACTTTTTTTACATAATTTTTAATGAGTTGTATTATATCATTCAATTCATATGCTCCTACAGGTACTTTATATTCAAGTTAAGAAACCGAAACAGCTGACTACTATAAGAAATAAACCTGCTGACGACAATTTTGATCCGATGTATTAAATACGACGCAAACGCGCCGATTCTCACTTTTAATGTAACTTCGAATGTTAATAAAGGTCCCTGCTTTGTAATTTGTAACTTTTTAATTTTTTTAAAAATTAGTTTTTCCGTCGAGAAAACTTAACTGGCGCAGTCAGTAGGATTTTCTGGAAAATTACCGTGTTATCGCGAGTGATTTGTTCGTTTTTACGATTAACCGGAAAAGAACTTTGTTTCGTGATCTCGAAATTTTCGGAAAAACACCACCACAAATTGGAGCAGGTAGAAGATACCCTGGGAAAGGAACAAAAATCGTCCGATCCTAGAGTTGAGCGTTAGAAGTCCTGGGAAAAGAACAAAATCGTCTAATCCTAAAGGCAGATTAGTTGTAAGAAGACCTGGGAGAAGAACAAAAATCGTCTAATCCTAAAGGCAAATTAGTTAAGAAGCCCGGGGAAGAACCAAAATCGTCCGAACCGAGGCAGTAATCTAGGAATGAAGATAATTGTGCTACTGTAAGTCCTATTCCATTTATTTTTCCTTTTTGCATGAAATTTGATAGTAGAAATAATAATTGATTAAACATTAAATATAACAAATCACAATTTTGAAACAAAGAATAGTAGATTAGTTTAAGAAAAGTAAAATATTATTATAACATAGAGATTGATAGTTTATGCCGGAAACAGAATTAAATTTAGATAGTCTTAAGGAGGCAATAGATTCAATAATGACTCAGCCAACTAGAGAAACCATTCAGCCTAATTACACATTATTAAAACTTTATATAGACGCGGTTCCGCCCTACGACGGAAATCCGCATACCTTAATGATTTTTATAGACAGTTGCGAGAGCTTAATAAATACCTTTGCAAGTCAAACATATGTGACTTTAAACAGCTTTTTTTTGAGAGCTATTTTGGGCAAATTAACCGGTCGTGCTCAAATTCTAATAGGATCTAGAATCGAACTACTAACAACTTGGCAATCAGTGAAAGAAGCATTAAACTTGAGTTTCGGTGATCAAAGAAACATTGATTGTTTGGTTCAAGATCTGATTGCATTAAGGCCATTGAAAAACGAACCGCCGTACATTTTTGGTATGCGATGCCAAGACGCGCGAAGTTTAATTGTTGCCAAATTAAATTCCTCAAATGTGCCTATTGCCGAAAAAACGATTAGCTTAAGAAATTATGACGATCTTGCCTTAAAAACCTTTTTCAGAGGTTTACCCTCGACTATACAAACGAACATTAGATTAAGAAATCCAGACAGCTTAGAAAAAGCAATGAGTCTTGTAATTGAAGAAGAAAATTTCTTATATTCTACCCATCGCGGAAATAATCTTAATTCTAACAATACATTTAACCCATCTATTAGACACACTCCCATTAGGGGAAACTTTCAAATGCCACAACGATCATACAATACAACTCCACGCACTAACCCGAACCAACCGTTCAATAACCAACCTGGTTTCATTCGACCTCAGCTAACCTTTCAAAATCCTAACCTTCATCAAATACCACCCCAATTTCTTAGACCCCAAATGCCTAATAACCAATTTAGATTTATTCCAAATACAAACCAAAATACGAATTATACACCTCGCCAACCTTTTCAAAATTTTAATAATAACAACGGTTATCAAAATAGAAATTTTGGTCAATCGTCGAATCGCACAGCTATTCATAATCTTCCAAAGCCAGAACCCATGGATACCTCATCGGGCAACACCTCATTTAGATCAAAAAATAATCCGAAATTCAATTCAAATCAATTATACCATCAACAAATCAATGATGAACCTGTATTTGAAAATCCTTTCGAAATTTACAATAATTCCCACGATAATTCTCAACTTTTCAATTCTCACGAGTACTATTAGCAAATCGAACATGAAATACAATACGATTTTGATACGACTTATCAAGAACCTAACACTTGTCAAGATGTTTTACAAGATGTTAAGGCCGGTCGTCCTTTGGATGCGTTTTCGTCCGAATTGCCTTCATCAGAAATCGGACGAAGAAGTGCGAATCATCCCGTTTCATTGAAACCTATTGAAGCTCGTACACTGCGTCCGAACTGCTTCGTACGAATTCGGACGAAAACATGTGCGATCTATCCGAAACAAATGGGATTGTTCGCAGTTGTTATGACGAATTGATAGTCGATTTGTTGTAACAGACCGAGATGGATGTTGAAAAATTAATTACTTTCATTTATGAAAAAAAGCCTCTGTGGGATATGACCGACAAATCATATCACATGAGAGACATACAGAGAAAATTGTGGCAAGAAGTGGCAGTTGAAATGAATACTAAGGGTAAGTTAAATCAAATTTGGGTCTCAGGTATGATATATTTGCAAACAAACAAAATATTTGTCTTTGTTGTTTATAATGTAGCAAAGGCATATAAGGCTCAGTGAAATCCGAAATGTATTTGAATATTTTATTGATTTTAAATCATGCATTATTCAATTCTTGAGATGAAAAATAAGTTTTAAATTTATCTCTGATATCATAAGCTGAACTGGTGCCTCTGTTTTCACCCAAGGTTCCAAATCTTCCCGTTCTTGAATGTGTTTGATCATGGATTTGCTCGAATGTACATGCTACTTGCTGCTCTCCTTCTCTATCAATTATAATGTTATGCAACAGGCATATGCATTTAATAAGTTTATCGGTAGATTCGGGATTTACTTCAATTGATTTTTGTAATAATCTCCATTTGCTACTCATAATTCCGAATGCACATTCAACAACTTGTCTTGCTCGAGACAAACGCTCATTAAAAATTATTTCTGAAGGTTCTAATTTTGATACTGGAAAAGGTCTCATTAAATAAGTTTTGAGTGGATAAGCTTCATCTCCCAAAAGAACATGAGGTACTTTAATATTTGTGCCCGGCAGTGGACAATGTCTTGTAACACCCAACCCTCCGTTTTCAAGCTTTTGGCAAAGATTAGAATGCGAAAAAATACCACCGTCACTTTCTTTACCGTACGCTCCCACATCAATTGTTATAAATTTGTAGTTTGGTCCAGCAAGAGCTTGTAAAACAATTGAGAAGTATTGTTTGTAGTTCCGATACATGCTTCCGGAGTGCTTCGGATTCTGTATGCGTATGTGTTTCCCATCTATGCATCCAACACAGTTTGGAAATTTCCACTTATTCCAAAATTCTTCAGATATAGACTCCATGTCTTCATTTTTCGGAAATGGCATATGTACAGTACCCAACTTGTCCCAAATAGCATCACACGTTTCATAAACAATTCTACCCACCGTGACGTCTGATATTCGAAACGAATACCCCAATGTCTTGAACGAGGAGCCCGTTGCCAAATACCTAAAAAAA
The DNA here is from genome assembly GCA_918026865.1 of Phyllotreta striolata. Taxonomy (NCBI): domain Eukaryota; kingdom Metazoa; phylum Arthropoda; class Insecta; order Coleoptera; family Chrysomelidae; genus Phyllotreta; species Phyllotreta striolata. The sequence continues at coordinate 5,047,620 of OU900106.1, forward strand.
ACGTGATTAATTGTCACGATTTTTTTTTGTTTCAGTTGATGAAGTAAAAAATAAATGGAGGGGGCTGCGAGACACTTTCCGAAAGGAATTCAACAAGTCGAAAAAACAGAAATCTGGAGATGGTGCAGAATCGGTAGTTACCTCCAAATGGCCATATTATAAAACACTGTTGTTTTTATCTAAAACTGTTGAACGACGTAAACTGCATGGAAATATATCTCCGCAAAAGGAAAACAATAACAACTCTGATTCCGAGACAGAATCGACATTGAAAGCTGCAGACAATGCATACTCTCAATCAACCATTCAGGAGTCATCACAGCAAATTGTAAATACAGATATACACCAGCTATCCACATCTGGTAATAAGGTTACAAGTACATTGAGTACACGTAATAGTACAACTTTGCAATGTAAGAAAAACACAAACAATCGTCTAAAATATGCTAAGAATTCCGAGACAAATTCAATGGACGACAAGTTCCTCGAAATAGAAAAAGCCAAATTGGAAATATTGTCCCAACATAAAAATAGAGAGGACGGTGACAGTGAACGCCAATTCCTACTGAGTCTCCTGCCCTTTTTAAAGGCTGTAATGTTGGTGAGAAGTAAGTTGCAGCAAGTATTTCTTGAAGAAGAACAATTATCTACAAGACACGCGCCCGGAGCAGCATATCGTTCCAATGAAACAATTACATCAACACCGTTGCCTTCTCCAATGTCTTACACGGACACCGATTCCTCCAGAGCGTCGTTCTATTGTAATGACTTAATATCAACACCACATCATTCTTCATCTTTGAAAAATACAGAATCTTCCGGGGTCTCACAATATTCAAGTGAAAGAAGAGAAGATGTTTCCTATCAACAGCCGTTGTCCGTTCAGAACTATATTTCTCACTTCAGCGCATAAAACAATGTAATTCTTTTCTTTGTATTTTTAAATAATAAAATTGAAAATGTTGCAACTACTGTATTTATTTTATAACTTACCTTAGAGTTACACTCAATCGTTCTTCTGGTGAAATGGTATCACGGAAATTCGACATTTTTTTATTGGTTCTCTTATGGCATCTAAAATATAGTTAAATGTATCCTGATTCATGCGATAGTAATCAAAAAACTTTTTCTCGTCCTTCTTCAAATCATCATATAAATGATGAAATTCTCCGAATTCTTTTCGTTTTGCTAATATGTCATTAACCCAACACTTTTTTCTTTTTAATTTTAATCGCCGTCTAACAAGATAACTATTTTCCAAAAGAAAATGATCCATATTATTAATAATTATTATAGTATGCTTATTTGATAAATCACTACATACGACTGACTTCGTACAATGCGAAAACTTGTCTAGTGGACGATACCACATATGCGAAATCTGACGAAATTATTCCTCCGATTTCTGACGAAGGCAATTCGGACGAAAACGCATCCAAAGGACGACCGGCCTAACATCGTGGAAAAAGTAATGCTGCAAATTTTACACAAGCTCCGACATCTCGCAACCAGAGATGATAACAATAAACGCTATAAAAGCAAATTTGCCTTTCATCATAATACCAGAACTTAACGCTAAATTTCTAATCGACACCGGTAGTACTAAAAGTTTAATAAACCCTGACTTAGCAAATAAATATTTTAAGAATTTTATTTCAGAGGAAAATTTTAACATACAAACCGCGCACAACATTTCATTTCATAATGAAATAATTAATATCCCAATTTTCAATTGTTTCAAAGTTAAAAAGTTTCATAAATTTTACTTATTTAAATTTAGCGAAAATTTTGACGGATTATTAGGTATCGATTTGATTAACGAACTAAACGCAACTATAGATATTAGTAATAGACAATTAACAACCCCTCACGTAATTTTACCTATCATCTTTGACCAAGACAAAATGTATCACACTGTAATCACTATACCCGGTAGAACCCAAAAAATCGTTAAAATACCAGTAACCCAACCGCAAGGTTTAGGCATTTCAGAATATAAAAATTTTGAACGTGGCATTGAAATGCCAAAAGCATTAGTAAACATAATTAAAAATCACGCCATTACCACTATTACCAATATAAACGAACACGATATTCAAATAAAAATTTCAGAACCCCTAAATATAGAATGAATAGATCCAATAAATATAAACTTCATCGACAATGTAGAAAACCCTTCAACCTTAACTAACAACAGAGAAATTGAAGAAAAATTAAAGGAAAACCTTAAAAATATTAGACTTAATCATTGTAACGAAGAAGAGAGAAAAGCGATAATGAAAATATGTTCCCAATATAAAGATATATTTTATTGTGACGGAATACCATTAAGTTTTACGAACCAAATTAAACATAAAATTAAACTAACCGACGACTCCGCAATTTTTACTAAATCCTATAGATTTCCAGAAGTACACAAAGACGAAGTAAAACGACAAATTAACAAAATGCTAGACGAAGGGATAATCGAAAATTCAAATTCCCCTTTTTCATCACCAATTTGGATTGTACCAAAGAAACTTGACGCGACAGGACGACAAAAATGGCGGTGTGTAATTGACTACAGAAAATTGAATGAACGTACTATCGACGACAAATACCCCTTACCTAACATTAACGAAATTTTAGACAAACTCGGAAGAGCAAATTATTTTTCTACATTAGATCTTGCTAGTGGTTTTCACCAAATTGAGGTAGACCCAGAAGATATCTAAAAAACTGCTTTCAGCACCCCACAAGGACATTTTCAATTTAGGCGAATGCCTTTTGGATTGAAGAATGCCCCTTCGAAATTTCAAAGAGTCATGGACAATGTTTTACGAGGACTGACAGACGAGACATGTATAGTATATTTAGACGACATATTAATTTATAGCACTTCCTTACAAGAACATTTACAGCGACTTAAAACCATATTTGACCGACTCAGACTTCACAATCTTAAAGTTCAACTTGACAAATCGGAATTTCTTCAAAAATCCGTTATGTATTTAGGTCACGTGATTACACCGGATGGTGTAAAACCCAATCCTAATAAAATTGCCGCTATAAAAAATTTTCCAATTCCTAACACAAAACAGAAATAAAAAGCTTTTTAGGACTTCTCGGTTATTATAGACGTTTCATACGAGATTTTGCAAAAATTACCAAACCAATGACAAAATGTTTAAAAAAGGGACAACGATAATTCACGACAAAGAGTTTAAAGATTGTTTTAAAATTTGTAAAGACATTCTGACTAATGACCCCATTTTACAGTACCCCGACTTTACTAAGACATTTATATTAACTACAGACGCAAGCAACTATACAATAGGAGCTATATTATCACAGGGCAGTATTCCTAATGACCGACCTGTAGCTTACGCATCCAGGACATTGAACGAAACTGAGACAAAATATTCTACAATAGAAAAGGAACTCCTAGCCATCGTTTGGGCATGCAAACATTTCAGACCGTACCTTTTTGGAAGAATATTTTTAATATATACCGATCATAGACCACTTTCTTGGTTATTTAGCCTAAAAGAACCAAATTCAAAACTAATTCGATGGAGACTGAAGTTAGAAGAGTTTGACTACAAAATTATGTACAAAAAAGGAAAATTAATACGAACGCTGATTGTCTTTCGCGAATTTCACTAAACGCTATAGAAAACAAATCTGTAATAAACAACCCTGGAGACTCCAATGACGACATTGTAGATTATTTACGAAATGTAGCTGAAAATATAACATTTGACCCTCAACCATCGACTTCTAAGGAACCCCCAAAAATCGACATAATTTTTGATATCAGAATTATGCCTAATAAACCTGACGACGAAGAAAGTGAAATTAACTCGACACAACACTCGACCGCAAACGAAACGACGAACCGTGGTATACCCATTTTAGACGAAATAATTAATAACAAAATTCATCAAATACTAGTTTTTCCGAATGTATACGAAAAAATAGATATGTCCTTCGAAACTTACGAAAATCAAAAAATAACTAAAATTAAAATTCCAGAGAAAAATAATGAAGAACTTATTTTGAAATTTTTAAAAGAATATTCTAACTGTAATGATACCTTTTACATTCATTTTAATAGAGATTCCTTTTATAATGACTTTAATAAAGTATACCTAAAATATTTTTCGGAACATGGACCAAAATTAATAAAATGTACAAAATTAATTAACACCATTGTCGACAAAGAAGAACAAATTTTATTAATCAGAAACTACCACGAAGGAAAAACAAACCACAGAGGGATAACAGAAACTTTAGAAAAATTACAACGAAATTATTACTGGAAAAAAATGAAAAACTCTATTTCAAATTTTATTAACGAATGTGATATTTGTCAAAAAAACAAATATTCGAGACATAACCCGTACGTCCCAATGATGCTAACCCAAACCGCTAGTAAACCATTCCAAATTATTCATATTGATTTGTTTATATACGATGGAAAAAGTTACCTTACCCTGATCGACGCTTTTACTAAATTTGCGCAAGCCCACTTTATTCCAGGAAAAAATGCAATACACATAGCAAAAGCTTTAACAAAATATTTCACTTGTTTTGGCGTACCACAACTAATAATCTCTGACAATGGGAGAGAATTTAATAATCAAGTTGTTAAAGATCTCCTAAATTTGCATAAAATAAAGACACACTTCACTACCCCTGGACACCATGAATCAAACTCAATCGCAGAACGATTACATTCTACACTGATAGAACACATGAGAATTTTACGTGAAACTCACCCTGAAGAAGACGACTTAATTGACTATGCAATCATAGCCTACAATAATTCCATACACAGCTCAACAAAATTTACTCCTTTTGAGTTGACATTTGGCCATACTGAATCCCGAAATCCAAACGAAATATTTTTATGTAGCAGCTTTAATTCCGATTACGTTACTAATCACAAGGAAAAGTTAAAACACCTATATAATGATGTACAACAAAAAATAACTGATAACAAAATTAAAGTAAAAGAAAAAACTAATTCGAAAGGTGAAACTAACTCTGAATTTAAGGTAGGTCAGACAGTCTTCAAACGAAATACCCAAAAACGAAACAAAAAAGATAAACCATTTTTAGGTCCCTACAAAATAACAAAAATTCTTGACAGAAACCGTGTTGAAATTACAGGAGAAATCATGAAATACAAAAAGCTAACCCAACAAACTGAAACAATACATATTAAAGAATTACGAAAACCCCCTGTTACAGTTACTTCTTCTTGACAATTGACGCCAGACGAGACACCTTAATCTTATCACTTAATTCAAATAATAGAAAATAGAATTACACTTCAACTAAATCAATTGAATCCTTTTTGACATAAAAGAACAAAACGATCCCTTTTTGATGGACTCGGTTCTGTATTAAATTCATAACAGGTAATTTGGACCAAAACGATGCTGTTCGTTACGAAAAAGCCATATCTTCGCTATCGGAAAATCAAAATGAAATTAAAACAATAGTTGAAAATCAAATCACTATGTTGCAATCATCCATTAAAACATTTGAGAATAATACCAAAGTTTTAGCTCATAATCAGTTAATATTAAGCTCTCGAATTGAAAAGATTCAAGAATTAATGCAGAATGTGAATCTAGCAAATGCTGATACAATCCATTATTTTGTAATAGAAAGGCTCGTGACTCAATTTTCGACAAGTTTTCAAATCATCTATGATATATTGGAAAAAATTGAAGTCGCTATTAGTTTTGCAAAATTAAATACTTTTCATAACGCTATAGCCAATCAAAATGAACTATTTTCTAAAATACTACAAATTAGTAAGACATTAAAAAATGATAACAAATTTCCTTTTGAATTAACAATGAGTAATATTTTACTTTTTGAACGAGTAATCGAAATTAAAAGTTACAGTAAGAATAACAAAATTGTTTTTGTAATTGAAGTACCAATCGTGGATGTCAATGATTATAGTTACTATCATTTGTATTCCTTACCCACACCATCAAAAACCACCTTTAAAGCAATAATTCCCCAATCCAAATTCCTTCTCGTCAACGAGCAGTACTACGCACATTCAGAAACGAGATGCAAGGAAGTTTTGTGCCCGAACGAAACATTGGAACATTGGAACCCAAGATTTCATCATGGGAGGAATTTAATGAAAGACCATTTCGCTTCGATATTTTGCGTGTGTGTCCGCGGATCGTCGGGATTGACAAAATTTTGGGAGTGGTTAACTGTATCGTGCCGGTAACCTAGGTTATTTAAATTTAAATATATCACCTTTTTTTCCCAATTTAAAAAATTGGATCATTTTCAAACGGCCCTTTTAAGGGCCACAATATTATTGAACAAATAGAAACACTTATAATAAAGCTATAAGCTATAAGCTATAATAAATAATAAAACGTATCTTTATATTACAAATATTGTCTAAAGAAATATCTCACATCATTAATTTGGGACTAATAATAATTTTAGGTAATTGTATTACATAGCTTACATTTATCAGAGTAACTAACGATCTTAAAATACACGACGACTCATAACGAAAAATAAATAAAGCAAAAACTAAATTAAATTATTTTATAAGAATATTTTCCCCGTTTGCAATTTTTGCCACCGCACTGCGATAGTGAGATCGGTTACCTCCTGCCGAGAGACCCTCATTAAAAGGTCGTTAAAATTACGGATTATCGGTGGACCCCCGAAATTGTACCTGAACCAAAATTAATTAATATAAGTGAAATTGTAATATAGTAATCTTTAACAAGTAGCTACATTGATGGAATGAATATTTGATGCAAGTTTAAAATTCAGTATCTAAATAGGTAATCGGATTATCGAATTTGGGTCGTAAAATTAAAGACTCGACCTACCCCTCATAAATCAAACGGGAGTTGCCTGATGGGTTGCCTAAAACTGATTTTTATTTCTACGGAAACACAAAATTTATGAACAAATAAAGTCCAATTAACAACAAATGCGAAATAAAATCAAAAAAAGGGCTTCGTACCGCCATCAGAATAAACGGGTAGAACATATACACTGTGTTATTTATAAGATGCGACATAGGGATTCCTGTACAAATGTGTTAAAAGCAAGCTAACTTTTTTACCAAATAACGTTCATAAAAAATAATAACAGATTTGAAGAGATCGTAAAAAAATAAGTCGAAATGGACATTACATTTTCTTAAATTCGTTCTGGTTTATTAAAAAATTGTATAATTAAGTTGAAAAAGTCATCCGTCATAAATAATTCCTTTTTATAACACTATCTAATTTTTTGCAAAAGTGGTGGAGCTAACAGAGATGGTTAACGCTCTGCAATTTGAATAATTAATTTTTAAGTAATGTGGTTCAAACCGCGCTTGGGGCAAAGTTTTTTTTTGTTTTTTTTTTTTTCGTTTTTTTAATGTTTTTGTCTAAAAAAATGTTAAATAAAAGTATTTAAAATAAGACAAGCTTATTTGAGATTTAATTTTATTTTTATTTAAATAAAAGCTCCGACAATTAATTGTCAATTTTGATAATGCAAAATCTCGTTAGTAAGTAGAGCCTTTAAATTAATGCCATATTTTTATTAATGACAAAAAAACATTAAAAAAAGCAGAAAAAAATTTCCGCACTCGCGGTTTGAACCACAATCCTTCACCTCAAAATGTTCAAATTTCAGAGCGTCAACCAACCCTGTTAGCTCCGCCCCTTTTTAAATTAATTAGATAGTGTTATAAAAAGGAATTATTTGTGTCGTATGACTTTTTCAACTTAATTATACATTTTTTTAATAAACCAGAATGAATTTAAGAAAATTTAATGTCCATTTCGACTTATTTTTTTACGATCTTTTCAAATCTGTTATTATTTTTTATGAACGTTATTTGGTAAAAAAGTTAGCTTGCTTTTGACACATTTGTACAGGAATCCCTATGTCGCATCTTATAAATAACACAGTGTATAGAGTGCGACCCCCCTTTCAAATTTCAAAATGCGCCCTGAAAACGTCACGGAAATTTCAGCATTTTTACACACGTTTTCAAAGTACTGAACTCTAGCCTTAACCCAGAAGCAATTTTATACAACTTTCTGGCTTTAGGAGAAAGTTGCGTAGCTCTTCTGAGGCCTACAGATTTTAATAATTTCATCTGCAAAATGGGACCTGTAAATAGAAAACGAAATACACTCCTGGACAAAATTAACGCAACATCATAAATTTGCCACATTTTTGATGCTATTTTTTGTTTGAATTTATGTACCGATTTGGATGATTTTTTTTGTATTATAAGTTGGTTCCTTGATAATGTCATAATTTTCGCTGTTTATGATAAAATGTTCCTTTTCGATTATACCGGGTGTAATAAAAATGTAATGTTTTTTTCCAAAAATTCGTATCACCCTGTGAAGTATACTAGCAAACGAGACATACAGCAGTTGACATTAGACGGTAGATCCATCTTCGGTTTACTTCATTATCTCTGTTATTAAAGGAGAGACACCGTTTTCGTCCTTTTCCTGACCTTCGAGAGTAAGATCCAGTCTCGTTAAATCGTTCAACCATGCGACTTATAGTCGAACGATGTCTTCCTATCACATTCGCAATATGACTCATCGAATAGCCCTCATCCACCAAAGTTAAGGCTCTTTCTGCTTCTTCGGCCGATCAATTTTTTGGGCGATTCCTTTTTCAAGATTAAAATAACAAATAATGTATTAGATATTGACACATCGCTTGAAATGTCAGAAAAGGTTCATAGCCTACTTAAAAACATTTAACAATGAATGTTTTGAATAATAAAGTCTATTAAAACTTGTTGCGCTATAAAACGGCGTATCTTCTTTAATAACAGATAATGAAGTAAACCAAAAAATAAAATGTTAAACTCTTAAAGTCTTAACGTTAAACTCTTAAAATTAAACTCTTAATTTAATCTAGTTACCACTATAACGTCATCATTTACGAACTATGCGAATTTTACTTATTGAACTCGTGTCATTTTAAATTATAGAATAACCAAAGATTTAGGGTACATGCTAATGATATTTGATTAATCATTAATCGATATTAAATTTTCTACTATTATTTAGCAAAAAAAGTATAACGACGTCATTGGTAATTAGATTAAAATGAAATTATAATACCAAAAACTGGACATTTTTTAATAAAACTGAAAATATCTCAGACACGGTGACATTTAGGTATAGAGAAATGTTATGAAAAATGATTCAGTAAGAAATAGGCTTCCCATTGGATATTATTAATATAGGGTGTTCCATTTAAATTAAGCGAGTAATTATTATGTTTACGTTTTGACTCACCCTGCTCACACTGCTCACCCTGTTTGACCTCACCCGCTTTTTTTATAAAAAACAAAAACTAAAATAACAAATAAATAATACATAAACTATCAAACTAACAAATCAAAATATAAATAACAAACACGAATAATACGAATAAACAGGAATAAACAGGAATAAACAGGAATAAACAGGAATAAACAGGAATAAACAGGAATAAACAGAAGTAAACAGGAATAAACAAGAATAAATTATAATTAATAGTTATAACAATTGTTCGTAATGTCCGCCCTTAACATTAATGCAGATTTGAAGTCGTTGCTCAAATGATCCACTAATATTTCTCAACATCTCCTCACTGATACTTTGAAAGCAATCCCTTATTATAACCTTCATATCTTCCTTAGTAGTTGCCGGTATTTGATACACACGATCTTTTACATAACCCCACAAGAAAAAATCAATTTTTGTTAAATCAGGTGATCGCGGTGGCCAAGCAACGGGTCCTCCTCTTCCTATCCATCTGCCGGGGAAATTCGTATCAAGATGATTCCTAACTATTTCCGAGAAATGTACTGGAGCGCCATAGTGTAAAAACCACATTTTTTGCCTAATATTTAAAGGAACATCTTCCAGTAATTGTGCCAGATGGTTTTCTAAAAAGTCGAGATAAACTCTTCCTTCGAAAAAAAATGGACCAATGACATAACTTTCCACTATACCTCCCCAAACATTTAAAGACCATCTAGTTTGACAATGGACTCTTGTATAGTAAGTGTTCTCTGTTGAATAATAGTGGAAGTTATGCCTATTAACCGCACCATTTTTGTGGAATGTTGCTTCATCTCCAAAACAAACACAATCAAAAAAATCTTCCTCATTTTGAACTTTTTGTTGGGCCCATTCACAAAACGCAACTCTGCGAGGAAAATCGCCATCCAATAATTCTTGTTGCAATTGGATGCGGTATGGATGGTATTTATGTTTTCGCAATATTCTTTGGACAGACCTACGACCAATCTCTTGTTGACGAGATATTTCTCGTGTACTAATGCTGGGATTATCTATTGCAGCCATTAAAACATCGGATTCATTTTGGGCGTTCAAAACAGTTTTTTCCCTTTCTTGTTTTTCGTATGATACGGAACCAGTACGAACGAAACGATCTTAACAACTTTTCGAAGGCCTTTTTATTTGGTTGTCTTCGTTTAGGATATCTCTCACGGTAAATCCTTGTGGCAAGCAAACAATTCTTTAAACTTTCTCCCAACACCCAAATCATATTGGTCAATTCTTCAATAGAAAAATTCATTTTGAATTTTGCCAAATTATTGAAAGAATTCAGAAAAATAAAACACACGCAAGCAAAGGGTAATTTACCAAGTAATGTCTAACTGACATCTCATGTAATTAATAAATGTTCCGCCATTTTGTAGCAGGTGCAGATATTGACTTTATATTCCAGGGTTGTAGAGTATTTGTCAGGAGCTTCAAAATGATGTATCACAAGACCCCCCTTTCCATTTAAATTTATTTCCCAAGATGGCGCCCAGTCGCCATCTTGAAATTTTCATCTGTCAATTTTACTCCCAAATATAGTAATCATACATTAGTTTCATTATCCCAAATTTCAATTTTCTAAGTTGAACCGTTCAAAAAATAAAAGGGGGGGGGGACATTAAAGAAATGCACTGTATAGAACCGAGTTAGTGCGATTGATTGGCGGCAGAAATTAAAAATGAATTACTTGGGCATACAGAGGTACATAGGGGGACGTAAAAAAATTCGCTGATTACGAAAATTGCCCTCTTTTCGCCAGCTAAATTCGTTTGATTCCGTAAATCGAAATTAAAAATAAAATTTTTAACAGATTTCTAAATAAATTGTTTGATGGACGTTGCCCGTTCGTTTGGTTCGGATGGAACTACACCGAAAAGCGGGATTTTTTCGTTATTTCGTTATTTTGTTATAGCGAGCGAGGATCCGGCTAGCAAACTGTCTTGCGGCGAAGCCGCCACCATAAGAAAAAGGCGTTGAAAGGGGGCGCAGCTCCCTTTCCGAGCGTGCAGCGAGTCGTTTAAATAACGATCTACGGCTTCGATGGGAAATTTCGGAGTCATAGGACATTCATCCCACACGATTAACCCGACATTTTCGGCTGAGCGGATGTTCATACGCCCAACAGGGACAAGTCGATTCGGTCAAATCAATAGGTAGTTTAAATGCCCTATGAACCACCAATTAATAAATTGGCGACGATGCCAGTCCAAGCCACAGATATTACACGTTTTTTGAACGTTTCGCGTACAAAATTAATTATGGTATTGTACAAATGAGTTTTGCCCGTTCCCCTGGGCCCGTCAATATAAAGGAGGTTTTTCTTTACGTTGACAGGTTTTCGTATCTCATCAATCGATACACCGTTCTCGGATTTTAATTGATCAAATATCTCCGGTGAGATATTTAAATTACAAATTGCCGCGATTGTTTTAATGCAACGTAGAAATATTCGTTTTTGGTCGGTATTTAACAACTGTGGATTTAACAAAGCACGTTCTCTCCTTCCTTTCTTTCTCCTCTTTTGTTTGTCGTTGAATCAAAGGCAAATCGTCGTCTTTGTTGTTCTCGCGACGGACGCGATCGTTACCATCGACATTAAAAACTAAACCACCGCTAAAATTGTCAATGGGTGGAGGCATTGGTTCGTCGTCAAAGTCAACAGGTAAGTCATTGTCTGATATATCTGCTCGTACGTTAAATTGTAATAAGTCAATGTCGTGTCGATTTCTTTGCACAACTGCTGCAATGTCTTCGTAAGCCAACCTTACAGCCTCCCGTGAAGGAATACGCTGTAAGGTGACGTAGTCGTACGTAAACTGTCGTATGTATTTTGTAAAAAGCAGCCCCATAATGTCCATGTCTCCGTCCTTTGTAATGCAGCAGTGATGTGCAAAGAGTCGTCGTAATTTCCGGGGCTGCCTAAAGAGCGAAGCCTCCGACAAGCACCTATCGAAATAATTATCATCGGTATTTAGCAATCACCGACGGCGGCACGATTCCCCGAAAGTTTCAGTGACGCTAGTATCGTCGTCATCGACCAATCTTTTGAGATGTTCGAACGAAGTTAGGCCCTTTATTCTAGACAAACGTAGGCGAAGGTACCACAACTCCGTCCGTTCATTCCCAAAAGGTTCGACGTTGACGACGCAACCTACTTGTTTGCTACGCTGACGTCTTGGCTGCCACTCCCCGGTCGATACATTCCATACATATTGCTCCGGTATTTCATAATAATAGTATTGCCTGGCTCTAGCATCACATCGGTTTAATTAGAAGAAGGCTTCAAGATTTGTCGGTTTATTGGAAACATTTTAAAAATTAACTTCTGTGAAACCTTCTTCCAATTCATCCAACATGAACAGTTTATCGCCAGGCAAATGTACCGGGAGCGCTATCACGGAATGTGATGAGCCTTGCAGTGGAAATTCCAAGATTCGCCAGGTAGCCTCCATCGCGCTAAAGTAACGGAAATTTATATAATTTGAAATTTCTTTAACCACATTCTCTCTCCTTTCTGCATTACCAGCCTCATTATTATCCCTTTCAAGCCGTAACTCAACCGAATCCGGTTTTTTCGTTACGTACTTGTGTAGATATTTCATTGTGTAAATACTTTCTACCACTTCAATATTGATGTAGCAGTGATATTTACACAAGAAATGCCTATTATAAGGAACAATTCTATGATTGGTAATGAAGATGCGGTAGCTTTCTAGGTAGATCCTTCGCCGGTCCCTGGGACGTTTGTATTGGGTGCGTTTATTGTCACTGCACGTAAAACAGTGCGCTCGCAATACGGCTTGGGATAGTATTTAAAACAACTATTTTCTTTCATACATATTGCTTGCGGGTTTAACGAACCACAAGAAGCGTGCTCTTGAAATTCTTTGACTAAATTAAATAAAACAGGTTGTTCACGCTCGTCCAGTATACAGGATGTCTACTATAAAAACCGACAAACTTCAGAAGGTGATTGTACAAGTAATTTTGAACAAAAAATGTCGTATACGAATAAATGTGATATTTCGGTGTTTTTGGAAAAAAAAAAATTTTAAATAATGAAATGTTAAATAAACGGTTGTTCGACGGTGAGGATTTTGTCGTCTGCGATAAATGTTACGACGATATGTGCATGTGGAAGCCCCCTCTTCTGAAATTCAATAACGTACATGTAATTTCTGACAACCCCGAAAACTTGTCGTTGCACCAAGTCCTCCATCAAATTTTCGAACCTGATTTTAAAAACCCTACAAACCAGGTCCGGTCTGTTATACCATTGTTGTCCGGGGCCTAAATTGTCTCGTATTTCTGTCCAATGAGGGTTGCACGTCATGGTGATGAAAAGGTCGGGTTTACCATGACGTGCAATAATTGTCATGGCATCTAATTATCTCCGTTGCTGATTACGTTCTCCACTCGCGAAATTTGATGGTCAAATATAATTCCGACTTACTCACGTTATTAAACCGTCATCAGTCGGATCTCTGTTACGACGACATTCGTCATTTTCCGACGACGACCCCTCCCTCATTTCGCGTAATGTTTCGACGATAGTTTTATAGGCCTGTACAAGAATGTTATGTTCTCTAAGGGTTAGTTCCACGTCGCGAATTATATCCGGATTAACGCGATGAGCCATTAGCTCGTTTCGTTTTTCCAGTGCCTCTTCGCTATCTAAAAAGTAATAATGATTTAATGACGGATTCCTCAACTGGTGGTCACCCGGTATATCACCCAGCATGTGATATATTTGACCGCATATAGAAAAACACCAATGTCCTTGCTGGCCACGATTATTAATACCCGGTGGGCTGGTTTTAAAAGATGCCATCGCAAATAAACTATTAATTGTCCCTATGTCCCTGCGGAATTGCATTGCTACGGTGAAGAGGGTTGTTAAGACCAGAGGACATTGCCCATACGGGGGTAAAGTGTATGCACCGTTTTTACAGCAGCTTAAATGAACGTTATTCTTGAATTCTTTTACGAAAAATAACGCTCCATAATGCCGACATTCATCATTAAGCGGACCACAAAAGAAAGCGTTATTAGATAACGCTTCCAATTCTGGCCCACTAATGATGACAGCACGCCTATACGATCTCCTTATAGGGATCAAGGCGTGCCGCCGACGCTGCGGAGTTGTATGGCCTGCCTGTGCGGGGAACGGCGGTGGTGGCGTTCGCGGGATTTGTGTTAACTCGCGTGATTGATTTGCATTATTATTTGGCACTTGAAAATTACACGAAGGAGTTACAGGACGATGAGACAGATTAGTACATTCCAAAGCTACTAATTGTCTCCGACGCGCCCGCTCAATTCGTCCGCTTCTTATGCCCAACGGCGAATTAATGTTACCACTAGTTGCGACCACTCCTGTAAACTTTGAAGAATTGCAGCAAAGGGTAAAGCAGGGATGTCATCGAATCGAGGTCAATGTGGGTGTTTTGGAAAGAGTTCGACAATTCTTGCAGCGGAGATGTCGTAGCTGAATTGAAATGGAAGGAGGGCATTTTGAACACCTCCTGTCCCTGTTTCCGTAATCGCAAAATGGTATGAATCACCGAAACCGTTAATTTGTGTTATTTGTTTATTGAGACATTATCCGCAAATGATCTTGTAGAGCAATACTGTCAAAATTAAAATGGGGAAAGCTTGCGGTATTTTCGCCACACACTGGCGAATAAGAACGCATACAAGTATGACACACATGTGCCCTAGTCTGTGGACACCTTAAGGCGTAGAATACCCACGAAGACGGTTGGTACACTTCATCTGTACTAATTCCAGATCTCTTCGATGTAACAATTTTTTTCAATTCTTTACGATAATTCGACCTCAACGTGTTTATTTTTCTCCTGACGTCAGGAAGCATTGCTTCTGGTTTTAATTTTCTATAAATTATTAACAGCTTATTTAAAGCTGCGTTTCTTTTTTTTTGTTCATGTACATTTGTAGTGATGAATTCCACAATTCAGGAAGACTTTCATAGGTTTCCATAAAATTACGAAGAGTTTTTTCGCTCTCGCTCGCATCTGTCTGCTGATGACCAGAAACCTGGCTTAGCATCCCGTCGATTACATAGTTTTCGATGCCCCGCTTTATACCATCATTATTACTGACAGTATCCCTTCTCCTGCTCGAATATCAAAATATTCGGATACGCTTTATTAACGGTTCATTATTTGCGATCATTTCATTTTCATTCCTTTACACGTTCATTAATAATGTCAATATTTTCGGGTAATGACATTATTACTGAACGTCTAAGGTGCCTTAAAGGGGCGACTTCCGCGGTTTTTTTAAACCCCTTGCCATGAAAACTAAGACGTGATCCGAAATAAAGAGATCACACATATTTTTTCCAAGCATTCAAATCCCTCAATATATCCTAATTTGGAACTGAAATGCAATCCTGGCATAACTGGCATTTTGTCAAACAGCACCGCGACATATTTCTGATTCAAAAATCAAATTATTGATTCTGGGTTCTCCAGAAATATTTGAGAAACAATCTAGATAAGGTGATTTACTTGGCAATATAAATATCTTTGACAAAGTGCCTAACAGTTAGCGGTCTGTTTAAATAAGGATAGTGATAACAATTTTTCCTCTAATATAAAGCGTTGAAGATATTTATATTTTTCAGACTCACGAAATTGCAGGAAAAAAAAGGACTAGGAAGAATCATCCTAGTCGTAGAATTTAATTGACTGGTCTTTGTACCTAATTGGTGGTGGTCTTTGAAATGCTCTGCCTCAAATAATTTCTATACGTTGAGCGTCCGTGTAATTCTCCATGATTTAACTTAAACATGACAGCTTTCCAACAACAACGCTTTACAAATGACACAAAAAATGGCGATAAATTTAAAATAGGCGGTCATAATGGGCACCCGTTATTTTATAAAATTTTACTGATAGAGTAAAAATAATACGTACTGCCACTGTAGTAATATGCTATAGGTTGCTTTTTGTTCCTAGCGACTTAACGGACCCTAAAACAAAGAGCATGTCGGGCGAAAAATGGTCTTCGATACTCGTACCCATAATCAACTACTCCTTCAATTTTGTGGTCCTTTGAATTGTAGCTTAAACCTTCCGACAGTGACATTTCGTCAAACATAAGGTTTGAGAATTCATAGTAAAGCTTTGATACATACAAACATTGCTTGATATAGCCAGTCAAATTCGAAACTCGCGAGGAGCTGGTCGGCTCATCTCTCCGTGTCTTTTATCAAGAACTACCTGTACTACTACGCGCGAGTTTCGAATTTGAATGACCATACTAAGTAATGTTGACCCGTGTCATGTTATCTACCAACTAACTAGCGAATTTTTCGGGCGCATGGTACACAACTGGTGATGTTACAATTAATCCGTTTTCGTTAAAAAGGTTTAAAATTTTATCTTTATTGTACATAGAGGTAAAAAATAGTTAACTTAATAATTTTGTAATTATAATGTTCACGTCCACCTTCTAACAAACTCTCTATGAAGGGTGTAAAAATAAAATAAAAGGTGGCTGGACTAAAAAATTAACCGATTTTTAATTTTAAAAAACCGTTTGATAGATTATTTAATTGCATTTTTTTTTCAAATACCAAATTCATAGCTGCCTTCAAATAAACCCCCTACGGAGGGTAGGAAAAAACAGAAAACGGTGGCTGGACTAAAAAATTAACCGATTTTTAATTTTAAAAAACCGTGTGATAGATTATTTTATTGCAATTTTTTTTCAAATACCAAATTCATAGCTGCCTTCAAGTAAACCCCCTACGGAGGGTAGAACAAAACAAAAAACGGTGGCTGGACTAAAAAATTAACCGATGTATCACAAGACCCCCCTTTCCATTTAAATTTATTTCCCAAGATGGCGCACAGTCGCCATCTTGAAATTTCCATCTGTCAATTTTACTCCAAAATATAGTAATCATGCATTAGTTTTATTAACCCAAATTTCAATTTTCTAAGTTGATCCGTTCAAAATATAAAAGTGGAACATATAAGGACATTAAAGAAACTACATTAAAGAAATGCACTGTATAAGTATTAATACTTAGTATTGTCACGATTGGGTAGCGCCACTGGTGGCACCCCGGTAAGGGTCAACCAACCGTCAAGTAATATTATTTCACATTAATGTTTAAATATATTTAAATTTTAAATAGTTTGCCATCAGGTAAGGCTGTAAGATAAGAATTGTGTATGTCGATCCACAATCCGGAATCCGCTACAGGTAGATTTTGAGTTTTTTCGAAAATGCCTTTGGCCACCTTCTCTCTGAGTATTCCATATTCCATAGCATCCGTCATACAGCCAATTGGTTTTAAAACGGATCTAACGAGTACATGACATGGTGTGTTTTCTCCTTTTGACAACGCTCCCAAATGTTGAGCATTGATGCTGTCAATCTATGTTTTCTTTCAGATTCGTATACCTTGTTGCCAAATTGTTCTATAGAACTAACTTCTGTTAATTTTAATTCGTACATTCAATTTTCTTTACATCGGTTCCATACGTTAATTGGAATATCTCGAAAAGTGTTAACTTTAGGTATAGGAAATGGTTATTAAGAATAAAAGTACTTCAAAAATACTTCCTGTTAATAATATAAAATACAGGGTGTTTCATTGGGAAAGGGCAATATTTTAACCCTGTATAGAGGTCACCCAGGGGATTACAAAAAACCCATATACTATGGGTCTTGCGCCCTTTATAACCGAGTTACAGGGTGTTTTTTGAATTTGGCCCATTTCTTTCGACACCTATAACTTTTTAATCACTCAGTATATTTTTTTGATATTTGGCATAGATATTCAATACCTTTAGGACAATTTATTGCCACAATAAAAAATTACAAAATCCAGGTCCGGATTTAGAAAAATTAATAAAATTTGACCGACCCTAAAACAACACCCTATACATCATATTTTTAAAAATTGAATTTAAAATTCAGAAAGAGCATAAAAAACTGAATGTATTCATCAACTTTTTATTTTCCTGCATGCCGTTTTTCTACCAAAATTTAAACGTTAAAAGGTACATTATGAGATTTTTGGTCCATGTAAATTGTAATTGAAGGGATTTTAATTATTTTTTCTTTAATAAAACCAGATTTACCTAACACTTTCATGAAAATTCTTGAAATAGACCTATTGAACTTGAATTAACATTCACATAAACCAATAAAAATTACAAATACAGATCCGCACTTAATAAAATTAAAATGATTTCAATTCATTTAATAATTAATCATTGATTAATCAATGTTTACATTTCTACATGAGAAAATTCTAAACTTAACTAAGTAATTTACTAGATTTTTCAAAAAAGATACTAGAATAAGTATTCTTTTCCACAACACCAAGAGGTAGAACACAAGGCACGTTTTTCTAGTGATTCAAAAGTTATAGGTGTCGAAAGAAATGGGCCAAATTCAAAAAACACCCTGTAACTCGGTTATAAAGGGCGCAAGACCCATAGTATATGGGTTTTTTGTAATCCCCTGGGTGACCTTTATACAGGGTTAAAATATTGCCCTTTCCCAATGAAACACCCTGTATAGGGTGATCCATTTAAATTAACAGAGAAAATGTTACTTTTGCATTTGGATCCACCCTGTAAGCAGTATGATTAAAATTGACAAAAAATATTCTTTTTTTACATTTTCAGGATATTTGCAATGTTGTGAAACCTGAAATTTATTTTCAATTCAATCCATTTAGTTTTTACAGAGTGGTAAATTTAGTACGATTTTCGTGGAAAAGTGGTCATAACTTTGAAATCACTTAGTATAACGTTATACAAAATTATATTTTTGGAAAGGTGAAAACGAGCTAAATTCAATTTTTAAATAAAAAACAGGGTGTTCCATTTAAAAAAGTATAAGTTTGATCTACTACGGAAAAACGGGGCACTCTGTATAAATGTAACTAATTTTAAAATATGCAGCTTAAAAAGATCTACAACTTTTGTAATGAAGTTTTTTTGATATCTTCTATAATAACAGATATATTGAGCTTTTCCACACTAATGTGCCACCCTGTATGAGGGCTTACCTTTCCTTAATTGTTTTCCCTTTGATAGAACATATTTAAAGGCATAGTCGGCACATAGATGCTGGCAAGCATTTCACTCATGTGAATATGTATTTCCGGTAGATAGGGTTCCCCATACAGCTCCTATGTTAATCAGGGATTTTTCTCGGTTAGGATTCTCAGTAGTAGATATATGATGAGAGTTCTGGCTCACTCAAATCATGAGAGTTCTGGCTCAATGGTGGATGGCCATCGAGGTGGTGGGCTTAGGAAGACCTTATGGTGAAATTTGCAAGAACAAAAACAATCTTCGGCGACGTGAAGAAGTAACTTACCCCCAACCCTTAAACACTCCGGAAAAAGAACGATTAAAAATGTGTAATTATTGTTGTCTACCCGTAGGTATCGTTATGAAACGTCGATGATCATTTTGGTACAGTAGAAGGTCATTTGGTGGAATTTTGCAAGAACTGTAAAGGGTGTGTGGGGATATATGAGTAAATGCGTCCCTCCAACCCTTTCGACACCCTGTAAATCGGTATATACGGGGTGTGATGATTTGTGGCATTTGTGACACGATGGATTGCAGTTCGAGTCCAGCCGCGGTCCGTAATTTTTATTTTTAATTTTTACGTTTTTTATTTTTCTGCGGGCTGTTTTAGGGTTTAATTTAAAAAAAATTGAATCGAAGGGTTGTAATTTCGTTAAATAATTTGTTTATCATTTTATCCTCCAAGTTTTTATTTTTATACGACTTCCACGTTTCTGTAGATAAGACGTTTTTAATAACTGCACAACCTTGATCGACGTGTTAAATTTTGTTGTTTTATAAATCACCTTGAATGATGCTGAAGTAGAAGAGTTATTATATACCTCTATGAAAATCAAAGAACCCACACATATATTTTTATCAAAGAATTACAAAGAATAAATACAATATGCACTTTTATAAAATTTATTGCACTTAATAGAAATAAGCAGTTTGTGTATTCTAAACGAATGAACGAACTATTTGGAGCTCAGTCGAGTTTTTCACATCCATTCGAGCTCATATTGAAAAATATAATTTCGTCAATTTCTTTAAACCAGGTATTCTTTTATTTTGGTTACATTAACTTCAAAAATAATTAAAACTTCTAATTAAGCTCTTGAGTAAGAATTTGAAAAATTAAAAAAAAAATTTGAAAAAAAAGGAATCAAGAAGCTTGATTAGTTTTTAATATTTTCGATGGTTTAATGTAATCGAATATTTACAAAATCGTAATTCTATTCTAGATCAAGATAATGGAGCACGTAATTACTATGATACAAATGCTATGATACAAAATGCTTTTACCAATTATATAAATTTGACATTTGGGGGATTTTCCTGGGTAAGTACTCTACTATTTATAAATTATTATCATTAAAAGGTTTAATTAAATTAGTGATTTTATTTGTAGCCACTATACATGATTTTTACGGAGGATTATTCATTTGTGGATGGGGATATCCTCATATTTTCAAAAAACGGCGTGACTGCCTATATTCCGCAATGTTATGACCCGGATACGGTGTTAATACATGAATTGGGTCCTGGAAACACCAGGATAATGTAAGTTTAAAATGATTTAATATAAATAAGTTTCATTAATTTTCTTCCGTTACAGTTTTCCGAACTAGAAGTGCGTGGAGTTTGAAATCTAGAATAATTTTGGAACTAATTCTGGAATGTGATTATGTAAGTTTGTTTTTGAATACTAAAACAAATTTAAATAAGTAATCTTATTTTTATTTTCAGTTTTTTTGAAATTTTGCTTAATAGTATTAGTTTTCGCTTTTTTATATTTTTAGCATTTAATTTATTGTATTATTATTATAGTTTAAAACTTGATTTCTAAATTTTTCACGGTTTTGTTATATTAATTGTATTCATATTTTGTATTATTAATTTTTTGCTTTTTGTATTGTTTGTATTATTATAGTATTATTTGTAGGAAGGCCGATAAATTTAAAAAATAAATTTGAAACGAAATTAAACGTGGTGTATTTCATCAGATTTTCTAACATAAGTTAACATAACCTCTCTCTGTCCCTTGTCACTTGTCGATTTCTCTTCTTCTTTTTTATTCGAACGTTTTCCCGCGGTCCTTTGAATAGGACTACTACAACTCGTCCATCCTGACTTATAATCGGCCTCGATTATCGTCAAAGAATCAGACTTTAATCGACGAATGACAGTTACAAAATGATAAATAAATACAAATATACATAAACAATATAAATGATAAATAACGGTAACTGAACCAACATGATGAATACATAATTATCATAATTTCTGCAAATCACATAGTGGCAAAAACGAGATCAAATAAACAAAATATCCAAAGAAACGCAAACATAAATAAATAACTCTAACGAATTCGTCATAAAGTGAAGAAAAGAAAACTCATTGACTCATTGATTAACGTCACCAATCCAGGGTTTAATTTTAGCTGCGTCGAAAACACTATCAAAAGGTCTCTGAGTCAATTGATGTCCCTCTACGTCAGCAATAACATACCTATCATTCGGGAGTATTTTCTTAATGACATAAGGTCCTTTAAATTTTGGTATAAGTTTCTTATTTACACCAGGTGTAACGTCAGTATTTGTTATAACAACATAATCACCAATATTATATAAATGAGCAGACTTGTGTTTTTTGTCGTAATATGTTTTATTATAACTCTGGGTTTTTTCTATATTAACAGCTGCTTTTTCGCGTATTTCTATTAAGTCACGGTTCATTTCCTGCATGGAAAGTAAATATTCTCTGAGATCATTGTCGTAACTACCTTTTTGATGTACACCAAATAAAAGCTTTGCCGGAGATTCGCCAGTAGCTCTACTAACCGTATTATTTAAAGCAAACTCCACTCTCTCAATAACTTCATCCCACCTATCAATAGATATAGCCAATTTCGAAAGCACATGAACAATATCTCGATTGAACCTCTCAACCTGTCCATTCGCTCGGGGAACACCTGTTGCTATCAAAGTATGGCAAATATTGAATTCAAGAATAAAATCACTAAATAACTTAGAGGTAAATGCAGAACCTCTGTCTGAAATAATCCGTCTAGGTTTACTATAGGCAATAAAATTTTGTTTCAAGTACTTTATCACTTCAGTGGTATTTGTGGTTTTGCACGAGTACAGTTTACAAAATTTGGTGAAACCATCCACGACTACTAATATAAATTTATTGTGTCTTTTAGAGCGTTCAAACGGGCCTAAATGGTCTACATGGATTGTGTCAAATGGAACCTTAAATTTATCAATATTATGCAAAAATCCCTCTCCTTTCCCAGTGACAGGATTATAAGTTATGCATTTAAGACAATTCGAAATGTATTGCTTAATCTTGTCTTTCAAATTTGGGAACCAATAGGTTCGAGTAACAGCCTCCAAAGTCTTATCAATGCCGAAATGACCCAATTCATCATGACAAGATCTTATTACACTAGTCTCCATTGCCTCTGGCACATAAAATAATAAATTTCCTTGATGCTTCCGATAAACAACGTCATTTCTCATCTCAAAAAGCTTACTATCAGACTCGAATAACTGGCTCCTAATTTCTCGTATGGCCAAATCCTCCGACTGTTTGATCATCAAATTTCTCTCAAATGTACTCTCCTCTAAAACTAAAACATGACACCTACTCAAAGCATCTGCGTGCATCATCCTAGAACCTACACGATGTTCAACAGAATAATCAAAATTTGCTAAGATCAATGACCACTTCATAATACGAGGGTTTATATCTTTTTTCTTCAATGCCAAATTAAGGCTATTACAATCAGTAACGATTTTAAAACTTATACCCTGCAAATAGACTCGGAAACGATTTAGTGCATGGACAATGGCCAACATTTCTAACTCAAAGCTATGAAGTTTAGATTCATAGAGTGTAGCTCTTTGGCTAAAGTAGAAAACTGGATGAAACTTATTATCAGACTGCTTTTGCATGAGGATCGCACCAAATCCCAACGCACTTGCATCCGTATGTAACTCCGTTACTGCTACGGGAGAGTAAATTGACAAAACAGGGTTTGAAGTTAAAATTTCCTTTATCTTATTGAAACTATTCAGATGCTCTGAATCAAAGGAAAAGGTAGACCTTCTACGTAATAAGTCATGCAAGGGTCTGGCGATAACTGAAAAATTTTGCACAAATTTGCGGAAATACGACGCTAATCCCACAAAACTCTGCAATTCTTTAGCATTCCGTGGAACACGAAAATCTCTTACAGCTTGAATATGTTCAGCACTTGGCATGACACCCTCCTGACTGATATGATATCCTAAATAATCTATACTGCAATTTAAAAATGAACACTTAGCAAGTTTCAACTCTAATCTATTCTGAACAAGTAAATCAAGAACCAACTTCAACGACTCCAAATTCTCTTCAATTGTCTCAGTCGCAATAAGTATATCATCGATATAAATCTGAACTCTATCCTCGTATATCAAATTCCGGAAAATTGAATAAATGTATCTTGAAAAAACTGAAGGACCATTTTTCAGTCCATATGGCATTTTAACATACTCATACTGTCCAAATGGAGTGACAAAAGATGTATACTTAATAGATTCAGGCAAAATGTCAATATGATGGAAAGCGCTTTTCAAATCAAGACAAGTAAAGTATTTTTTATTTTGCAATTTATCAATTTGATCTTGAATTAAAGGTATCGGAAAATTATCACGCTTTGTAAACTTATTCAATTGACGATAGTCAACACACATCCGCAAGTCTCCTGATTTCTTTTTTACTAAAACGATCGGTGAACTATATTCCGAAGTACTTTCTCGAATAACTCCCTCTGCGAGTAAACTATCAATAATCCTACGAACAGAAATGGTCTCACTGTAAGATAATCTACGGGGTTTAAAATAAAACGGGACATGATCAGATTCCAACACTATTTTCATTTCGTATTTTGTCACAGTCTCAATAGGTCGTCTCTGGTCAACATAATGTTCGTTAAACAAATCAACTAACTTTCTTCTATCGTCATAGTCAATGTTAGGGTTCATGCGGAGATCTAATTCATTTCTACTGACATAATTTATATTCATAATGGACAAAACTTCATTCTCAGAGTCTTCCATTCTTACAGGGTTTATGACAACTTCGTTATTCACAAATGTAACGCTAAACTTATTACTCGTTAAAAAATTCCTACCCAACAAACATTTATAAGGTATTGCATAATCTGGGACCACATGAAATTGCAAACTGACTGGTATTTCTAATACAAGTAAACTGAAATCAACTAGTCCCAATACTTCCAACTTTGAATTATTAATTCCCTCAAATAATTGATTCGACTCAAAAGGTTGGACATCAAAATCATTTACAGCATCCAAACGTAAAAGTGAAACCGGACTACCAGTATCAATCACACACTCTAAACTAAAATTTAAATCATGCTTACAAAAATCAACGGTAACCTTATAAGCTGGAGGTGGTCTTGGACAATTGACGAACAAGGTTGGTTGTCTAGTTGACTCGGACGCGGCAGGAACCTCTGCTCCTCCTGTAGACTGCCTTGGACAATCCCGTTTCTGGTGCTCAGTCGATCCACATCTATAACATGATCCTCTTGTTCGACTCGGCTTAGAACATCTAGAGCTTATGTGTCCCTCCTCGTTGCAGTTGAAACATCGAACATTTTTCGTTAATTTGACACTGGGTGCGGTTAAAATTGGCTTTGGCACTTCAGGGTTACCTCGGGTTACATTGAAATCTTCCTTTGTACCTCTTCTCATTCTTCTTCTACGGGCTTCATCTATTCGTTCGAAATCTATGATATCTCGATACAACTCATCAATATCGTCATGCGAACGAGCTATCACATAATTTGCCATTTCACGAGACCATAGACCTATGATCACCTGCTCCTTTGTTTCCTGGGAGTCCAAACTGAGTTCCTGACATAAGCTGATCTTCTCGTAAAAATATGCACTGATATTTTCCTTGGGTTGTTGTATTCTACTTTGCATTCGTCTCCAAAGATCTGTCTTGCTGGCTGGGAAAACAAAGGTTTTCTCAAATGCGTATTTAAGTTGTTCCCATGTTGTAACGAATTGCTGCTTGCTCGTGAACCAAAATTTAGCTGCTCCCACAAAACTACTAACAGCCATTTGATACTTAAATGCATCAGGCCAATGATGCAAAGTTGCAGTGGTCTCCAATTGTGTTAACCATTGTCGCGCCGCCAGAGGTCCTTTCTCTCCATCAAACTTATTCACCGTCTTTGATACATCGGTTGTCATATTAAAATTCGTAATTTCTTGCCTGCCAGAAGTATTAGCAGCTTGATTAAGTTGTTGATTAATTTGTAATAGCTTAAGCATCTCAGCATTCTGTTGCAATAATGAATTTACTGTATTTAGAAGCGAATTCATACCATCGGGCGTCTGCTGATGTGATATTGAAGGATAATCGCTTCTAGTTGCATGTTGTTCCTCAAATATTCCAAATTCATCGCTGCTCACCGTAACGATCGGGTCAACACGAATATCAGTTTGATTTTGCTCCATTTCAATAATTTCTACACGTGTCTAACCTCACTTTTAGCTCCGTCTTGTTTTCTTAGAATTTATCCACCGAACTCCGATATCCCTGGCTTCCTGATAGATCCCCAAATCTATCCCAGTATATCCCAGTCAATCCCAGTATATCCCACTTCTGAGATGTAGGAAGGCCGATAAATTTAAAAAATAAATTTATAACGAAATTAAACGTGGTGTATTTCATCAGATTCTCACATAAGTTAACATAACCTCTCTCTGTCCCTTGTCACTTGTCGATTTCTCTTCTTCTTTTTTTATTCGAACGTTTTCCCCGCGGTCCTTTGAATAGGACTACTACATATTAATATTTCTAATGTTTTAAAACTTTCAAAATTTTATAATTTTTCACGGTTTTGTTTGTATTTATATTCATAGTTTGTATTAAATTAATGGTTTTGTAATAATTATTTTGTTTTGCTTTTTTTATTATTGTATTGTTGTTTTTATAATTTTTATTTAATATATTTTCAAGTTTTACATAGTGTTTGATTAATGAATAAAGTAATGGTGATAATCAAATATTTGTTGTTTTATTACTCCTTAAATAGTTAAAAATAAATATTTTTTTGGTTAATAATAATAACATTTTTTTTAATATTTAAAAAAAGTTTAATAAAAATTTTTAATTTAAAATAAAAGATGTTTACTTATTTAACTAGTTAATATAAAAATTAGTTAAATTTAATTCAAAATATTCACTGAATATATTCAATTATTAAAAATAATTTTTGAAGATAATTATGTTAAATATACAAACGTTAAATATTCTCTTATTTATAATCTCTAAGCGGAATTGGGTTACTATATCCCCAGTTGTTATTGTTGTCTTGTTGTCGAGATAAACTACAAGTAAATAAAACTAGACGATATAAATTTAAAACACTTTGTTTATTTAGGTAATATATTTAAAAACCAATAGTACAAGTGATTAACATTATTTTTTGTACACATAAATTTTCCATTGGATACGTGATGAGGGCACTTAGGATAGATAGACACAAAATTTCCCGTAGCAAACGACGTGTTATCAAACGTTGTTACATCGATGATTGATGATGAAAATCTAAGTTCCTTACATTTTTCCATTAAAAAGTCTATTTTCTGATTACCTCTAACGTAAATAATATCCGCAGAATTGAACAGATAATTTTCCAATATTTTATTAATTTCGGAGTATTCCACTTCACCACTGTCATAAGACAATCCATGTACAAATCTCTTCAAATAGCTTATGGTTCGTTTATCTCGTCCGTTAAGAGTTTCGTAAGATACAAGTGGTTTAAATAAAAATGTCGATTGTTGATTACCGATTTGAATTGACAATTCCTTGGGATGGAAGGCACCGTTAACGATGATACCTTGGATGTCAACGAATGCTACCTTCATGATTGTTGATATAAAACTGACCAAATTAAATTTAAGTGAAACTCTTAAACACTTCTGTCAGTAATATTGGGTAATATTCCAATAAAAAGTCATGAATAAGTATACAATACGCCTTTGTTTTATCTGGAAAACCGTCATCTGCTTCGATGTCTAACTTCACATCGACAGTTGATGATTTCATACTCTCTTCTTGTTTTGAACAGTCTATTATGAAAATTGGATGTTTCTTGAATGTAGTATAAGTTAAAACGCAATCTTTTTGTGTGGAATGCGAATAACTCGGATAAAATTCAGTGTAATTAAAGTAAGCTTCATTGTAATGATTGTTTGCAAAATCTAAACGCATTCGTTCATTGGGATAATATTCACCATTTAGACACAATCTTATATTGTTGATATGTACGTGATCAAAGGTTGTAGGATCAGCTGTAAAAGCTGTAAAAAAATACAATGACGTATCGAGGTTTTTCAACAGCACTGCTAGTTTTAACTGACCATATTTCTCTTCTCGCATTAGGAGTGATTGCGGGTAATTCATTTAATTCCCATTTTCTAAAAGGAATCAATATAGGTCGATCCGTTTGTATGGCTCTCATGAGTTTCTCTTTGACTTCATCGTTAGGATAAATATGTTTAATTTTCAATTCGATACTATCGATAACGACCTTAGCGTTTGTTCCGGTGGATGGTTGAGCGACAGTTTTTTCCTTGATAATGATGCAATCGTTATCATTGCGAGCCCTTACAAGGCGAATCGTTTGTCTTCCGCATGTTATCATGGGATAGTCATTGAAAATATTGAAAATATGTTTAAGAGGTATCATTAAACTGAATGTTTTGTTGGTGTTATTTAAAATCGGTTCCATAGATCCATAATTCCATACTGCTATAGCCATATGACGTGAATCCTGTGATTTATAACAAGTTAATGCTCTAACGGTGCTAATTATACCGGGATCTCGCACAGTTTCGATTTCTTTACCGCTTTCATTGTACGTACAAGAATCGAATAAGAGTGCACCGAAATTGGATGCCAGTGATACATTGCCAGTTCCTTGTACCACTAATTTTCCTGTTATAACCAATTGAGATGCGCTCATAGCAAAGAACGAATCTACCTGATTCACACTAAATTTCATAATATCACTATTTTCAAATGATTTAACAAACGGAGTATACGTTCTATATTCTGCTTTGCGAATTGACTCATCGATGGTGGGTGAACGGTAAAGATCAAACATCGATGAAACAACGCTATCTGCATTATCGACTTTTCTTCGTTTGAACTCCATTATTTTTAACAATTAATCCAATTGATCGAAGAAATGAAACGTTTTCGGCGGTTAGATGTTCCCTAGAAGGTTTTGGCCAGACTAACAATTTCGGATTTAAACAATCACTTATAACTAATCCCATTTAGGTTTAGCTCTAAGCTCCAACACAATCGTGCTTATTTCACCACGAAAATTTACCGGATGTCCTTCTTGACCTAACGCTAAAACTGTAATATTCGTAATGACGCGTTGAGGTATAACCGGCAAATACAATAGATTTGAAGGTGTTTCAATAATTGCGTATCCTGGATCTTCTCTAATAGAAAATTCCTAAATCGTATGTGAAGGTCTGTCACCGTTGAAGGCTCCCCAAGTAATGTTGCTATCAAAGTGTATGCTCGATACTTTTATAATTTTAACTGGCAAATCCGAATAATGCGTCATACCAGAATCGAAAAGTTTTTCGGAAAATCCCAAAATTCTACCGATATTATTAGGTTCTTTGAAGGATATTATATATTTACTACTATACATTTCACATTTAAGAGTATTGTTGTTGGGCTTCAATGAAAAGTATAGGTTAGGATCACCATCGAGACCCATTTTTTTTTTGTATGAAAGCTTCGATATCGGAAATTTCATAGCAACCAGCCGGAAATTCGATAATTTTTAATTTGTCCTTGTCGTTTACATCATAATAGTAGAATTTTTCACCGTCTTCAATATTAGGAATTGAGTAATACGATGTAAACGATCTAAGTGCTAACTCATAATCGTACTTAGGATTTAAGATGATAGGTGTCTGAGGTTTAAACGAAAATACATGATTAGTACTGTTTACTCTCAACAATTGCGACATGACTACTGACACATTACATTTTAGTTATCCTTAATATATTCACTTAAACAAAGTACGCAATGCGAAGTCATTGTAGGTCCACATACGTCACACCAAATATGGCGATTCGGATCCGTTTGGCATGGTAAAAGTGACTTATATTTTTTTCTCTCCTCTTGTGTCAAGTCGAACCACAATTCTTGAAGATTTTTAGCGCTTTTCAAAAGACGTCGAATTACATCGGCATCCATTGTATAAAAATTTCAAACATAAATGTCCACAATTGACTTGATTGAATGTTTGAAAGCGATCGTTATTATAGAAAATACGATTTTCACTTAAATATTCAACGAGTTCAGGTGGCGGTTTCAAATTACCGAATGAATCGAAATATTCTACGTCGTTATTTTTCTTGATGTAAGCTACCCAATGGGTTCCGTTGTTAGATGACAGATCTAAATTGACAATTGCGCATTCTCTTCTCAATGGATTTGAAGGTAATGTGTCTCGCATGAAAACACCGCGAAAATTCGGTATTTTCAATCGTTTCGCAAAATATCTTAGATCTATATCATACAACGGTCTATTGGGCAGCTTTATTGGAAGTTTTTTTGCTTCTTCATATACAACCCCAATCCTCTTTTAGCGTTCTTCTTCAAATACAATCCTTTACCGATTGATTCCATTGCATTATTATGACGTTTTTCTTCTTCGAGTTTTTTCTGAGCATTTCTAGAATCGATGACTGTTTTTGCAATAGCACTTGCTCCACCGGCAAGTGAACCCAAGGCTGACAGTCCCGCAAATATCGGTATTAACGGTAAGAATCCTCCTTCTTTAGGAAGTGGAATTACTCTCGGTACTTTCACACGTTTTCGTCCACCGACTTGTTTTACGATTACTCTAGCTACTTTTAAAGCGTCAGAGGCGGCTTTTTTCAAATTTGACGAAGGTTGATATGTTTTTGTAATTTTTCTAACGATATCACGTTGAAACAATTTCGGTCGACCCATACCCAATTTACGTTTTGCCTTCATTCCTGTCGTAACTAACCAAGCTGCAGCCTTTTCACCAACTGATGAATCTTCAGATTTCATCTGAAGTCATCACACGTTCCCAAGCTTTATTTTCGAGGATTTGATCAGCCTTGTGAGGATCCTCTAGAGATTTAATCTGTGAATAAGCGATATCGTGTTCTTTGCAAAACGAATCGAGAGGATTAATGCCCGGATCGCCGCGTTCCAAACGCTTTTTTAATTTAGTACCAGCTGAAATACACATATGTAATGAAATAAAGATATTTAAAAACAAAATAATACTTACGTCCGCAGTATTGATATCCAGGAAGGTGCAATTCAAACGGTAAATTATTTATCAGAGAGTTCAAAACACCTTCACCTCTGTACACGAACATATGGATAATGACAATGAGATCTTACGAATGATTATATTTATAGATTCTCATAACAATGAAAACTTCAAATTATGAAGACCATTCAACAGGAACTGACGTTACCAATAGAAAATTTGGATTTTACTAGAAAATCCGAAAGCAGTAAACATGGAAAATTATTACCAAATTCTTTTAGAGCAATTATATGTCCTAGATATATATATATAGATATATTATAGGTCCTAGTGGTTGTGGAAAAACAAACGTTATGCTTTCGCTGCTTTTCAATGCGAACGGTGTAAAATTTAATAACGTTTATGTGTACTCGAAAACGTTAAATCAACCAAAGTATAAACTACTGCAGGAAGTTCTAAGTAACATCAAAGGTGTTGGTTACTACCATTTTAAGGAAAACGATGAAATAATTAGCATAACTAAAGCGAAAAATAATTCAATATTCATATTTGATGATATCGCTTGTGAGAATCAACGAAAAATTCGAGAATATTTTACCATGTGTCGGCATAAAGACATCGATGCTGCATATCTTTGTCAAACATTTTCCAAAATTCCTAAACAACTAATAAGAGATAATACAAATTTACTGGTGTTGTTTAAACAAGACGAAATTAATCTTAAACATGTATTCGATGAACACATTTCTCCAGACATGACGTTTGACGAATTTAAGAAAATATGCTCTGAATGTTGGACGGACAGTTATGGTACGATGGTAATTGTTAAAGATTTTCCAATCAACCAAGGGTGTTACCGAAAGGGTTTCGATAAATATATTAAAATATAAACGGTTCAACCATTCTACGACGACATGTCAAACGATGTACTTGCTGCAACGGTTCGTAAAAGAAAAATTGCCGATCTTGCTAGGTCGATCAGAAAAAAATATTTGGCTTTAAAACTAAACAGAGCACAGCAAGATGAATCGATTAATAAACTATTTAAACCAATTTCGGAAGCATTAGAAAAAATTGTTAAGACTGAACTTATTAAAAAAGAAGAAGAAAAATCTATTTCACCACATACGTCACCTAAAACCAGGAAACTTAGTGAGCCTTTTGCACCGTCTATATCATCATCTCCCAAAGTAACAAAATATATTCCAATGGAAAGTGTAGTTTCTTACGATGGACGTAGTGATGAGGAATTTAGTGAAATTGATGAGCGTCTTTCAAAATCAAATGAGAATCTACGTCAATTCATCGCGAGACAATTGATCGCGTGACAATTCGTCGCCGACAATTCATCGCTACGACAATTCATCGCTGCGACAATTCATCGCTACGACAATTCATCGCAACAATTTTTTTTTCTTATTTTAGCAGAAAATCTTATACAAGTTTATTCATTGATAATATCACCGATTGAAAGGATTATAACCTTCATAAACTTGAGAAAAGCCGAGTCATTTTGAAAATCAAACACTTTTCAATAAAGTTCTTATTTAGAATTCAATATTACCTATCTTATAAATGCATTAATTCTACCCCACTTTTACATAATTATGACTAATTACAGGCTGTGTTTAATAGATATGTAATAGCTCGACCAATAGCAATATATAATCTACAGGAAATATGAAAACCAATCAGCTGAACCATTAATTCTCGATATAGGGATTACAGAATCAACAAGAGCAAAAACCTCTCTGTTAATATTTTCTGGGAATGGAATTAAATATCTAAATATGAACTTTATTGAAATAGGAGGAATTCGGTGAATTTTATATTCAAAATTACTTAATTTTTCTGAAGGTTATGAACGTTATAATTCTTTTAAGGGGCGATATTATCAATAAATAATAAACTTTAATAAATAATAAATTGTTAAAATAAGAAAAAACGTCGCGATGAATTGTCGAGGCGATGAATTGTCGTAGCGATGAATTGTCGAGCGAGAAATTGTCCGCGATGAATTGTCGCGCGATGAATTGTCTCGCGATGTATTGACGTGATACCATCAAATGAAGATGTTCCATCTGAAGACGCAATAAGGTCTTATATCGAAATGTATCCGGAAGTAAGCAAAGAATACGTCAAGAACTTTTGGAAAAACGATGAAAAAATCGATAACGTATACGGTCCAATATATGACCCTGAAAATGATTGGTGGTGGTTGGGTAAAAAACGTATAGACTTTAATGTTAAAACCGGAGATATAAAAATACTTAATGAAAATAATCATGTTTCCCAATTGCCTGGCACTAAAGGTTTATATGAATTAATATTTTACAATTATCCTAGTTACGATGAAAAGGATTTGGAACCCTACAAGACTCTTTTATAATTATCAGATGTTCATCGAACTTCAAAAGGATCTTTAAAAGGAACTAGCAGATATAAATACATGAATATTATAAGACCAATGTTTCCAAAAGCACCAAAGGCACATACAGGTCGTGGATTTTCAACCTTAACCTATAATCAGAAACCAATCGAATACATTTACTGGGATGACATTAACGAACTTGTAGATCGATTAAAACTTTTAATTTCATCCAAAGAGGCCGGTAACAATTCGCACGATAATGAAATAATCGCCATCATTAATGAACTCAGAGAAGCAGATATTATAGCATAGTTTAACTGTGTTTGAATCATTTGCAATATGGGTCTTGACAAATTCGGACGTCGTCAACGTGTCGACAGTGCAAAGACATATTTTATTCCCAAAGTTACAATTCCACATACTAATTCGGGTGATGTTGATATGCAAAATTTACGAGTGGAAATTACTTCAATTGGAAAAGCATGGAATTGTCTACACTCTCACACAAGATGATGTTTCTCAAATAATCAATATTAACCGATCTTTAATGTCACATCGAATATCAATGTTGGAGCAGTTAAATTTTTATGTGTATTATAAAAATATCATTAATATCATACGTTCAAATGTACAAAATAATATTTATTTAAGTAAATTGGATTTATTATTCGCTATTTGTGAATCATCAGCCAATAATATATTAAGTAATGTACTTAGGGAATATGTATATTTTTATAAACATAAGGTTGTAAATGACTTGGAAAATTTTTAATAAAAATAATAATGTAATGGTATCTTTTATTAGAAGGCCTTGAATCCGCGTTAGAACTATACTATAGACACTTCTTT
The DNA here is from genome assembly GCA_918026865.1 of Phyllotreta striolata. Classification (NCBI taxonomy): domain Eukaryota; kingdom Metazoa; phylum Arthropoda; class Insecta; order Coleoptera; family Chrysomelidae; genus Phyllotreta; species Phyllotreta striolata. The sequence goes on from OU900106.1 coordinate 5,081,641, forward strand.
GTTTACTACTGTTTAATAAATACGATAATGCGATAAGAAAAATACAATTAAATCAGCATTGTTTTTATTTGATAAATAAAAAAATATTATACATTAAACTTATAGTATAGTAGGTATACTGTATATTTTTATAATGAATTCAGATATTTTCATAATAATTATTAATTATCTAATATTGAATAATGTCCCCAAGGTAGTGTATCGTAAGAATTCGGTATTAAATATCTTTTATCGTCATATGCATTGAGAGCAATTTTTTTTGCTCCGCGCTATATATGTTATGTAAGTTAGATTATATACAACGTTGAATAGCATAGACCGTATAATCGGATTCTACCAAAGGATTTTTTTTATAATTTTGTAAGCATTTTAAGTAATCCTCAAACGTAATTTTTTTCTTTACAACATTTGACTTTATACCTTTAGACTTTTTAACTTCTTCAGTTCCTTCAACCTTAAAAGTATATTGCTTTGATCTTAAACCTACAAAATGAGTCATTATCTTAGAATTATTTTCATCCTTCAACTTACCAAGTACTTTTTTATTACACAATGGTATGTTCCATTTATTTTCAGGAGGTAAGTCGCTAGTATCAAACCAATCTATGTCGGTTTTAATTACTTCTTCATACAAATCATTACACTCTATTTGATATAAAAGACTGTCGGTATCTACATAAAGTAGTTTACATTTTTCAAAATTAAATTTGTTTAACATATAATCGTAATGAAATTCATATAAACGTATCTTTGAGATATCTAAAATAGAAGTATAGATCGGTTTATCAAAAATTATTTTACTTTTCTTAAATTCTAAGCATGGTATTAAGTTCAATATAGGATTTCAACCAGGTAGACTGTTTAAATTTTATTCCTCTATTTATAGAAGTCAATATAACTCCGTTAGAAAGGGCTTGCTTAAGGGCACGATAATGAATAACATAATTGGTTTTATCGTATAAAGTGGTCATTAGTTTTTTATATTTTGAATTCTTTGGTATCAAATGTTCCGCACAAAACGGTAAATCTTCATAACGGAAATTCTCCATACGGAAGTGGTTGAATCATAGCCCAGCCGTATAAATTATTTACATCAGTATAAAATAAGTATTTAGAAGGTTGAAGTGGATTAAAATTACTTAGATATTTATTATTGGCTTCTCCATATCGATTACAACATTTAGAAATACCCCCCCGAATAGACCGTTCAAAAAATAATAACATGTCAACATCTTGTAAAGTTTCTAATTTACAGTTAGTGAATTTGAGCATACAACTCCAAGTACAGAGTTGGGCAAAAGTCCGGAATAAAATTATTATCTGTTGAACCAGTAATTTAAACGAAAAACGCTGAAACACGTGAATTGATTTTATATTGGACGGATTTGTTGCAAATAAAATGATTTTTTTTCTTCAACCCCTTAGTTGCCACCCTACCCAACTTATTTTTTTCAAATGCAAAGGTATGTCGTGTGTAGGGTCATTGAAAAGCCCGTGAAAAATGGAATCTAAAACCTACCTTTTTTTTATTTTTTCTCATGTTGTTATTTGGAAATGGGCAAAAATTTCTTTTAAAAACAAAAAAGTTACAAATACTTTTTTAGTGCTATCGACGTAGCAATGTTGAAAATGTCCTCCACCATCTACTTGACAGGCTCCCAGGCATTGGTAAAACGTAATATCGATAGCATATCTTTAATTCTAAATGACTTTTTAATAAAAACATGCGAACCTTAGGTAAAAAAAAACTTGTACAAAAATGCAACACCTTTTTTCCTTTTTAAAGTTCACTGATAAACAATGGCTTAAAATTAAACCCATTTTATATTTTAGTGTTTTCTTAAAACATAAATTTCAACGAATGTTGATGTCAATAAAATTTGGTGTGCTGTTTGCCCAGGCTCGCCTGTTTTTAATAAAAATTCATTCAGTATTAAAGATATTAGGCTGCCGATATTAGGTTTTACCATCGCCTTGGAGCCTGTTAAGTAGAGGGTAGAGGACATTTTTAACATTTCTACATCGATAGCACTAAAAAGATAATTGTAACTTTTTTGTTTTTAAAAGGAATTTTTGCCCACTTCCAAATAACAACATGAGACAAAATAAAAAAAAGGTATGTTTTAGATTCCATTTTACACGGGCTTTTCAATGACCCTACACACGACATACCTTTGCATTTGAAAAAAATAAAGTTGGGTAGGGTTGCAACTAAGGGGTTGAAGAAAAAAAAATCATTTTATTGGCAACAAATCCGTCCAATATAAAATTAATTTACGTGTTTCAGCGTTTTTTGTTTAAATTAATGGTTCAACAGATAATAATTTTATTCCGGACTTTTGCCCAACCCTGTATATCCGGCTAATGTATAATAAAATGCGGGATCTAATTTGTATGTATTATAACACGTTTTACGAAATGTTTCAAATACACAAGTTAATAATAAAATGTCGGTTTTCATGTATAAATCACTATATTCACCTAAAGTTTTTAAATTGAAGTTTTTCCAAATTAATTGAGCATGGTTATAGTCAGGCATCTGATACATGTTGATCTAACATTCTATTATAAAATTCGGTTTTGTTTGGTAATTTTGTTTCATTTAACTTATCAATATTATCTATATAATCGTAAAAAAAGACACCTTTTCTTTTTAGTAATTCTAATTGATCATTATTTAAATTATTAAATTCGTTTTGAAGTATTTCAAAGCTATCATCATTTAATGTTTTTACTAATTGGTCTAATGAACATCCAAGAAATCTAAAGGAATCAATAAATCTAAATTTAATTTTAGTATCATTATGATATACTGTAAAACTGATGTATTTTTCTTTGTTAAGAGGTAGTAGAGAGACGTTGTGCCTTTTAGCTAAATCGCGAATTATAAAATGCGCGTCGTAACCGCTGAGATTATGAAATATTATCGGTATGACGAAAGATTTTCGATAATTTAAATTACAAACTTGATGACTTAAACCCCGGAATCTTGACGTTAAATGGCAGTGATCTTTTACGATTATATCGTTTGGTTTAAACTTTTTTTTCACATATATGGCATTTATCGGATGCTGTAAAATTTTCTACAATAAGTGGTTCTATTCTTTGTAATTTCGATGAAACAAAATATGCAATATCAATTAGTTGATCGGCATACCATGACATACAATCTAGACTTCTATTATTTTTATAAAAAGACCAATCATTATTGTAATTACATAAAAAATATAAACCTGCACTGTATGCAATATGTTTTTGATATCGATTACTATATGACAATGATGACTTGGATTTATTATTATTTTTTCGATCATCTTCGTAAGGCACTAGTAATGACTCGAAATCTGAATAAATTATAAATGGAACACTTTCTTTAAAAACAAAATCCTTAAACATAATATATTTTTCTCTTGGAAATTCAATTTTGCATTCATTGAAATTTATACAGTAGGTACTATGTTCTTGTAATTTTTTCTCTGACATAAAATAATTTGAACATCTATCACATAAGTGCAAACGACCTTTGTGCTTAGAAAGCTGTGAAGAGAGTCTCGACAGGTTTTTAATCCAACAATAATGATATATTATTTCAACATTATCATCTTGATTATTTTCCTCGAATTCGTTTGAAGTGTTGTTCTCGTACTTACTTTGTATTAATAATAAATTAACATGATTAATTTTCTTTTCTTTGGTTAATCGTATTGGAATAACTTTAAAACAATTTTTATTTTTTTCTAATTCAAATACATTTACAGATATATCTGGATTATTTTTTTCAAAAAGTGTAATTTGATTTACCTTTACGGGACATGTTATATCTTTTGTATTTAGCAAATTACTATAATGATTGTACGAAGAAGTTCGATCACAATTTTTAGTAACAGGATATAAAGCTGAAACAATGGCCCAAAAAAAAACATGCTTCATCGTTGTTTTTAACATTAATACAACACTTTTTATTTGCAATTTGTGATGGAAGAGGAAAATATGTTGATGCTACAGCACCTAACGAATATTCATTGATATTTATTTCCAATGATATTATTTCATTAAGAGCATGTCCTGAACCTTCTTCCGAAAATTCAGATAGTTTATTTAATAAATGATCCTTAATATACCTTTCAAACCATTCAAATAGATCTGTACTTCTATCAATTATTTCATTTTTAGTATTAAAATATTTACTAACAATAATTTCAGAATCACCTGATTTTTTTATAAATTCACCACAGAAACAAGCATTAACTTTCAACATTGAAAACTTTTTTAATACATTTTTAATTCTAATTTTAAAAACTCTAAAGGCATCTTTAAAAAATGAAATTAATTCTTTATGATTTTTATTAATAATAACACCCGTTCTAATACGACTATTAAATACTGATACTAAATCTTCCCATTTAACACCTAATTTTTTTCTTGTAAAACCTGTACCACTTTTATGTTGATTTAAATCATTTATAATTAGATAAAACCTTTTGAGATGTCCTAAATTCGTTTGAAGATTACGAAATGTGCCTATTGCTAAATCACCTTTTCGTATTGCTTTTTTAGTCAATTTTATGTACATTTTAATTTGTTTAATCCAAATTACACGTTCCTGCTGAGTTACTTTTTTCTTTTCTTTCAATAAAAACACTACTTTTTTAAATTTTTTTACTATTGAATCGACGATTGTTATAATATCTGAATCCATAATAAAAAAAATGTACAGTACTTACAAATAATTCCAGTATATGAAGTTGTAGTAAATAGATGTAGATAATAGCAGTTACATTAAATAGACCATTGATTCACTACGACAAATAAAAAATTAATATTTAGAATATTTACATATATTAGAAAAAATATTACCTTAATTTTCAATTATTTTAAATAATTTCCTCGATTGAATTTTATTGCCGAATTCTTGTTCTCCCAGATATACAAAACTGAATTTTCCACTCGAAAATTGATCGATATGTTGTTTGTATGTATCAGTTACTCGTTTTGGAAGAAAAATAACATTTTCTTCTAATTCCAACAAAACCGATTCACCAAAGGAGGATTTAATTATTTTCCCATTAAAAATCTTGTACGGGACGTCTCTAGTCAGATGGTTGATATCAATTTTTGGTTTAATTTGTATACTTGTTTTGTAGATTCCTCATTCAAACCCTTTAAAAAAGACATCTAAAATTACGAATCGACTATTATTCACAAAATTCTTACAAATTTATAAATATTAAAACGTCACCTTGTTATATCTGAATGTTGAACTGTTCACACAAAAATTGATTTAACAAATATCATTGTTCCCAAATTGCACTGTTATATATGTAAAAACGATTTGTCTACTTCAGCATTTCTGAAGGTGACTTATAACATTTTTTTAATTATTTAATCGTAATTACTGGATATTTCAAAAATATCGTGTCCAAGCAATCCACGTGTTAAATGTCTGCAAAAGGCTTGCTCATCATTATCAACAAATACCGAGATAGAATCTCTGATGTGCCACGGTCAAGGTTGATATAATGTTGTTTTAGTTCGTTATCAACAAATACCGACTGAGATAATCGCAAATGAAGGTCAAACAACGCAATTTACGTATGCACGTATGCGAACAAGTTTCCACAAGTTTCAACAAGTTGCCACAAAAGTTTTTAATCTGACCATAATTTATTAAAAATCATTTAAAAATTTTTTTCTTCTATAACAAAACGTAAAAATTAAAAATAAAAATTACGGACCGCGGCTGGACTCGAACTGCAATCCATCGTGTCACAATTCCAATCGTTAAAAAGCATCGCTACGTCGAGCTTTGAGTCAAGCAAACGAGCACGGTTTAAATGCTATTATTCGTATTCATATACGTAATAATGACGTATTGTTGTAATGATGGTTGCGTACAAATCATCACACCCCGTATATACCGATTTACAGGGTGTCGAAAGGGTTGGAGGGACGCATTTACTCATGTATCGCCACACACCCTTTACAGTTCTTGTAAAATTCCACCAAATGACCTTCTACTGTACCAAAATGATCATCGACGTTTCATAACGATACCTACGGGTAGGCAACAATAATTACACATTTTTAATCGTTCTTTTTCCGGAGTGTTTAAGGGTTGGGGGTAAGTTACTTCTTCACATCGCCGAAGAATGTTTTTGTTCTTGCAAATTTCACCAGAAGGTCTTCCTAAGCCCATCACCTCGATGGCCATCCACCATTGAACCAGAACTCTCATGATTTGAGTGAGCCAGAACTCTCATCATATATCCACTACTGAGAATCCTAACCGAGAAAAATCCCTGATTAACATAGGAGCTGTATGGGGAACCCTATCACATACCTACTAATTTATTTTCGTTTTTTCTGATAATTTAATTCATATCACAAGTATTTTTATCACGAGTTTGTTTTATGTGCTATTTAGTACGAACCAAATTATTCCTGATAGTTTAATTAAGGCTTCTAGTTACTATTTGTTTCCGTTTTGCCAGTGTCAATTGTTCAAATTGAAGAATTTATAAATAAAACCAAAATCTAACTCTACTTTTGTTTCCACGGGTAACTAAAAAATCATTCGTTATTTGGTCAATTTCAATAAGTTCTTACCATTGTTGTTCGAAAACAAATGATTTTTTACTTTATTAAAATATTATTAGTAATTAGGGTCAATTGGGGTAATTGTGGACGATATTTAATGTTTTGAATTGATTAATTATTTTTGTGGACTTCTGCGCAATATTTTATATGTGTAAATTAGCAGTCATGTAGCTTATAGTATCTATTTTAATTTTTACTGGTGATTTTCGGTAAACCGAAGAGCATTTAAGGAAAAAAAATATATTCAATAGATCGATCGGCATCCCCAGATCACGAATAGCAGGAATTATGTGCTGCGTAAAACTTCCAAATATCTTTGGCCATTCAAGTTTCCCTCAATAAAAAATGGTCCAACAATATGGTTGCCAATAATACCGGCCCACACATTTAATTTTTGTGGGTACTGGGTGCGGGCGTTATACACCCTATGTTCGTTTTCCCTAGACCAATACCGACAAATGGAAGGATTATGACGGTCGTGAATTGAATATGACAACTCGTCGGTGAAAAGAATGGGTTAAAAAAATTTTCATCACGATTTGCCATTTCCATAATCCTTTCACAAAACTCCATTCGACAAATTTGGTCGTTGGGAAAAATTTCGTTGGTTCTTTGGAGCTTGAAACTTTTATAGCCATTAATTTTTAATATTTTAAAAATCTGGAAAGTCTGAACCTTAAACTAGAAAAAAGGAACTCCTCTCAATTGTCGATAAAATGAACCGTTTACGAGAAAAACAATAATAAATGAGTAAACCAGTACTTGTAAACCAGAAACGGTGGGGCCCCATAGGGCATGAAGTACATATGTTTCAGTGGGTTTTAAGTGGTAAGTGCTCTATTAAATCAAGAAAAGCGCTCTGAAGTAAACCGATTAAAGTTATCCAATGCGGATTTTCCTCATCCCATACATGTTTTAGTTATAGGAAGTTGAAGTTTAGAACAAAGATTCTTAGTTATAAAGCTGTTCTGTGAACCGCTGTCCAACAGAACCCGGCAGTTATGCGCGTTACTATACAGAGTTGGGCAAAAGTCCGGAATAAAATTATTATCTTTTGAACCAGCAATTTAAACAAAAAACGCCGAAACACGTAAATTGATTTTATATTGTACGGATTTGTTGCCAATAAAATGATTTTTTTTTCTTCAACCCCTTAGTTGCAACCCTACCCAACTTTATTTTTTCAAATGCAAAGGTATGTCGTGTGTAGGGTCATTGAAAAGCTCGTGAAAAATTGAATCTAAAACATACCTTTTTTTTTTATTTTTCTCATGTTGTTATTTGGAAATGAGCAAAAATTTCTTTTAAAAACAAAAAAGTTACAAATACCTTTTTAGTGCTATCGACGTAGCAATGTTGAAAATGCCCTTCACCATCTATTTGACAGGTTCCCAGGCATTGGTAAAACGTAATATCGATAGCATATCTTTAATTCTGAATGACTTTTTAATAAAAACAGGCGAACCTTTGGTAAAAAAAACTTGTACAAAAATGCAACACCTGTTTTCCTTTTTGAAGTTCACTGATCAACAATGGCTTAGATTTAAACCCATTTTATGTTTTTGTTTTTTCTTAAAACATAAATTTCAACGAATGTTGATGCTAAATTGCCTTATCAGTTTTAAACGGTAAATCAATAAAATTTGGTGTGCTGCCAGGCTCGCCTGCTTTTAATAAAAGTTCATTCAGAATTAAAGATAGGCTACCGATATTAGGTTTTACCATTGCCTTGGAGCCTGTTAAGTAGAGTAAGCCTTAATTCACACGTCGATACCACTAAAAAAGTATTTGTAACATATTTGTTTTTAAAAGAATTTTTTACTCATTTCCAAATAACAACATGAGAAAAATAAAAAAAAAGGTATGTTTTAGATTCCATTTTTCACGGGCTTTTCAATGACCCTACACACGACATACCTTTGCATTTGAAAAAATAAAGTTGGGTAGGGTTGCAACTAAGGGGTTGAAGAAAAAAAAATCATTTTATTGGCAACAAATCCGTACAATATAAAATCAATTTACGTGTTTCAGCGTTTTTTGTTTAAATTACTGGTTTAACAGATAATAATTTTATTCCGGACTTTTGCCCAACCCTGTATTTGTCCAATACTATAACGACTGCAGTTGAAAGCAAGACGCATTGCTTACTTTCAAATAAACAATAACTTAAAGTCGATGAGCCTTCAATAGGTTCGATAGATTCAGAAGTTGATGGTTCAATTCGGTTTTCAGAAGCTGCATTAGCTTGTTCAAAATGGAGGAGAGTATTATGCATTTTATTACATTTACGGCAGTTGCCAGAGGTACAATTCTTGAGGCTATGTCCCTTTCGAAGGTAATTAACATTTTAAAGCTAGTGAGTCAGTTTTTTCTTACCGGTATAAATTTTACAACGCTCAGAAAGCTCCCCATGAGAGTGTTATAGAGTGGGCAGCAAGTGTGGTAAAAATAAATCCTAGCAAAAGTGTACAGTGTGTATAAAAATAATAAAAATGGTTCAGGTCGATTTCAGAGAAGAGTCCTAAATTATTTAGAAGCAGACAGTGATGAATTGTATTCAATATTCAGCTGTTCGGTAAGTGATGAACCTTATTTTATTGATATTCATATTGATGGAAAAAAGTATTATTTTCAACTGGATTCTGGTGCTAGTATTACAGCTGTTTCAAAGCAATTTTACGATATTCATTTCAAAGAATTTTCGTTATTTTCTACTGACAAAATTTTGCATTTTTACAATGGTATAAAAACTAAACCAATGGGCATTTGCAAACTAACAGTTTTTTATAATAATCGTTTTCATGATATTGATATGTATGTCGTTCAAAATGAGGCCGTTCCAATTTTAGGCCGCGATTTTATGAACAAATTTAAAATATAATTAGCGCCTATCAACTTTTCAAGTACTAGTTAATTTTGTTTTCAGTCCCGGCTTAGATAAATTTCATACAGGAATTGTTTCTATAAAATTAAAGGATCCTGATCAATCCCCAAAGTTTTTTAGAGCAAGACCCTTGCCGTACGGAATTAGAGATAAGGTTGATACCGAATTAAACCGGTTAATAGAACTAGAAATTTTGAAACCTGTTGATTTTTCTAATTGGGCTTCTCCTATTGTGCCGGTAATTAAAAAAGATGGTTCTGTGCGCATTTGCGGTGATTTTAAAATTAGTATTAATCCACTAATAGAAATTGATCAATTTCCCTTACCCAGAATTGAAGATTTATTTTCTAAATTACAGGGCGGTTGTATATTTTTCAAACTAGACTTACCAAAGGCTTACACGCAAATTGTTTTAGACGATAAATCAAAAGAGCTATTTCTACTCATAAAGGGTTATTTCAATATCAAAGATTACCATTTGGAGCAGCGTGTGCATGCGCAAAATTTCAAAAAATTATGGAATCTTTATTGCAAAACATTGAAGGAACAGTAGTTTTTCTGGATGATATTCTGATTGCGGAAAAATATATCGCCGAACAGAATCTTCGTCTAGAAAAGGTACTTTATCGACTTCAAGATTCTGGTTTTAAGGTTCGAGCCAATAAATGTAGTTTCAATCGAAGCGAGATACAATATTTAGGTTATAATATAAATAAAGAAGGTTTACATACAACACCAGATAAAATTCTGGCAATTAAAAATGCACCGATCCCTGAAAATGTTACACAACTAAAATCCGTATTAGGAATGATAAATTACTATGGTAAGTTTGTACCAAATATTGCTACAGTGTTGAATCAGCTTTTAAAAAAGAATAATATTTTTTCTTAGAATATAGAGTTTGACATAGCTTTAGGACAAAGAAATAGGACAGTTCCATGTGAAGTGACTTTCCGGAACATCCAAACCAACCGCAAGGTTGGACAAAGACTGCCGTCCTATAGTCCTGCTGAGAAGCATTAAAACCTGTATGTTTGATATATTTTGTAATATATTTAATCGTGAAATCCTATCTGGTGTATTTTACTGCTTCAATATTACAAACTGTACTTTGCATGAGTTAATAACCGTGAACTTTTAGTCATAAAATAAGCCAAGGAATCACCCCCTTTCGGATGTACACGATGTTTAGGAACACTCTGTATTACTAGATTTTAAAATATCAAAATAAAAAACGCCAAAAGATGTCCCCCAAACAAAATCATTCGACGTGTTTCGGAAAAATTTTCCAATCACTATGAAATAAGAAATAGGGGATGGCTCGTCTGAGAGGGAACACCCTGTATATGTATACGAAGTTATGTAAATGGAATGTGCCGACGATTAAAAAAAATAATACCTACTTCAACATATTGGAACCTTCGAGAATAGTCAACCATAGACAAAAAAAAAGAGACTGTTTAAAGCAAAGGACCCAGCCAATAACGCGATTACTTCTGAGACACGCGACCAGAGGCGCTACAATCGAAAAATGAAATGCATTTCCATTGTTTTGATTCGTTAATTAATTTTACACGAGACCCGCGTGGAAATGATCGCGATCGCGGGTCCAGCTGGTCCAGCCCGTCCAGCCGCTTCAGTCGGTCGTTTTTCGTTTAAAGAGAGTTTCGTGAGTGATGCAGACGCCATTATAGTGCTTAACCTAAATGGTGAGTATTTTTACTTTTTATACACTGTGTTATTTATAAGATGCGACATAGGGATTCCTGTACAAATGTGTCAAAAGCAAGCTAACTTTTTTACCAAATAACGTTCGTAAAAAATAATAACAGATTTGAAAAGATCGTAAAAAAATAAGTCGAAATGGACATTACATTTTCTTAAATTCGTTCTGGTTTATTAAAAAATTGTATAATTAAGTTAAAAAAGTCATCCGTCAATAAATAATTCCTTTTTATAACACTATCTAATTTTTTGCAAAAGGGGTGGAGCTAACAGAGATGGTTAACGCTCTGCAATTTGAATAATTAATTTTTAAGTAATGTGGTTCAAACCGCGCTTGGGGCCAAAGTTTTTTTTGTTTTTTTTTCGTTTTTTTTAATGTTTTTGTCTAAAAAAATGTTAAATAAAAGTATTTAAAATAAGACAAGCTTATTTGAGATTTAATTTTATTTTTATTTAAATAAAAGCTCCGACAATTAATTGTCAATTTTGATAATGCAAAATCTCGTTAGTAAGTAGAGCCTTTAAATTAATGCCATATTTTTATTAATGACAAAAAAACATTAAAAAAAACAAAAATACCAAAAAAAAACAGAAAAAAATTTCCGCACCCGCGGTTTGAACCACAATCCTTCACCTCGAAATGTTCAAATTTCAGAGCGTCAACCAACCCTGTTAACTCCGCCCCTTTTTAGATTAATTAGATAGTGTTATAAAAAGGAATTATTTATGTCGTATGACTTTTTCAACTTAATTATACATTTTTTTAATAAACCAGAATGAATTTAAGAAAATTTAATGTCCATTTCGACTTATTTTTTTACGATCTTTTCAAATCTGTTATTATTTTTTATGAACGTTATTTGGTAAAAAAGTTAGCTTGCTTTTGACACATTTGTACAGGAATCCCTATGTCGCATCTTATAAATAACACAGTGTATATTTGTATTGTAGTAGGCTATGCCTAAGTAAGGGGTTCTTGTTTGCGAAGACACGTTATATGAAAAATAGCAACAAGTTTTATTGTAGACAACGAAGTAAAGAACAAAATAGAAACGTAATTAACAATAATTAACCGACGTGAAAACAACGTGCGGTTCGTAGACGAATTTTTTTAATTAGGTTAGGTTAGTCTTCTTCCCCAGAACCTTCGCCTTGAGGGGTGGCCTTTAACTAGGTACGCTACAACCTCCCCCTAAGCTCCATGAACCGTCCCGGGAATAGGAGCGGAAAACTCCAATTATGGGCAGCAGGAACAGCGAGGCTTGGTGGACGCCAGACGTCTTTTTGGGCGCCTACTGGGTGACGGAGAATTGTCACGCGACGGAGATAGTTCACGCGGCGGAAACACATCACGTGGTGGAGACAGTTCACGCGGCGGAGACACTTCACGCGGCGGAGACAGTTCACGTGGTGGAGACACTTCACGCAGTGGAGACACTTCGCGTGGAGGTTGAGTTTTCTTGGAGGGTCGGCCTCTTTTTCGAATTGGAGCCACTGGTTCGGGATCCTTTCCATCTCCAGCTTCCTTGAATGGTGTGAGCGCCGAAACATGGTATTTACCAAGGGGAACCTCTGGATTTAATGGTGACGACACTTCGTATGAAGTGGGAGAGACGACTCTGGTAACAATATAGGGACCGTCCCTACGAGGAGCAAGTTTTGCACTAAACGAGTCTTTAGCCTTACTGAGGACGTGTACGTCAACTAGTACTTTGTCCCTTACTTTGAACGCGACACCGACGCGACGCGATTTATCGGCATAACTTTTTGAGCTGTCCTGTCTCTGTTCGGCGGTTTCGCGAGCCTGAAACAGGGTATTACTCAATGTCTTTAGGTACGGTGTAATTTCCGGTACAAACGTATCACTTTCTATTATCGCGCGCAAGTCTCTATTTGCATCATCCGGCGTACGAAGCTCGCGACCGAAAGTAAGAAAAGCGGCACTAAACCCGGTGGCTTGTGACCGAACCGAGTTCATCGCGAACCGTATTGCAGGCAGCTTGTCTTTCCAGGTGGTGTGATCACTACCGGTCAAAATCGCGAGTTGCGGTTTAATGTCTCTGTTTTTCCTCTCTACCGGGTTTGCAGCGGGCCAATAAACCGGGATTAACGATTGCGAGAAACCGAGGCAGAATGCGACTTGCTGCATCACAGCACCAACAAATTGAGTGGCATTGTCACTTACCACACGTCGAGGAACTCCGTAACGAAGGACAACTTCATCCACCAAGCAGCGAGCACAATTCTCCGCAGTTGCAGACTTAAGGGGAAAAATTTCCACCCACCTACTGGCAGTATCCTCAATCACGAATATCCACCTAAATCCCTCCGGGGTTTCCGGCAAAGGACCAAAAAGATCGATTGACAGCGTCTCGAAGCGACGTGCTTGGACAGGCGTTTGTAACTGTCCAGCCGGCTTCAAATTATGCGCCTTGTAGCGTTGACAATCTATGCACCTTGAAACATGCTCTGCTATGGTGCGCCGCATGCTTGGCCAGTAGTATCTACTTGCAATCCGTTGGAATGTTTTATCTATGCCGTAGTGGCCAGCCAATGGGGCATCATGGTATTCCGCAAGAATACGGGGAATCTGGCTCTTTGGAACTACCTGCTGAGCTTCTTCCGAATCTATTTCAGGAGCGAATTTGTAGAGAACACCCTGCATCAGAAAATATCCTCGTTCGGACCATCGTTTGCAGTCGTTCTCGTCGGATGGATTCTCAAAAGCTTCCATTAAATTACGTACTTCAGGGTCTTCCATCTGCTCTTCCCTAATGGTACTAGCAGCAGCTTTGGGCAAATCTACTTGTATGTAGTTAATACTCGCCTTGTCCAGCGGGGGCCGAGACAGCATATCGGCGACTACATTTAATTTACCGGGCGTATAGTCAATTTTGAGATCATAGGCCTGAAGGGTTAGCGCCCATCGAGCTAACCTTCCTGATGGTGACTTTAGCGACATCAAATATTTCAGCGGTTGGTGGTCGCTTTGGACAATTACTGGGGATCCCTCAATGTAACCACGGAATTTGTTGACTGCCCACACGACAGCTAGCGCCTCCAATTCCGTCGTACAGTAGTTTTGCTCTGCAGGTGACAGAAGTCGACTGGCGTATTCAATAGGTCTTTCCTCCGGGTACTCCCCCTGAAGTAGACACGCTCCCAGTGCGTGAGCACTTGCATCAGTTCGCAGCAAAAACGGAAGGTCAGGATCCACAGATCTAAGTACGGGACTGGAACACAAAAGAATTTTAAGTTGGTTAAAAGCTTGATTTTGGGAGTCACTCCAAATCCATTTGGTGTTCTTCTTAAGAAGCATCGACAGCGGTCTGCTTATTTCAGCGAAGTCCTTAATGAATCGCCTAAACCACGAGCAGGTCTGCAAAAACGATGTGAGCTCCTTGGTGTTCCTAGGTGGTGGTCTATCCACTATGGCAGCTACTTTATCTGGGTCGGGCTTGATTCCAGCCGGAGTAATAACATGGCCAAGATAACGTACTGAGTCTCGACAGAACGTACACTTTGTTCTGTTTAAATGAAATTTGAAGATTCTTAATCGATCAAACACTCGTTTGAGCTCTTGAATGTGGTTCGGAAATGTAGAAGAGATGATGATAAGATCGTCCAGGTAAGCCAGTAGGTAGATATCAGCCAGGCCTGCACGAAACTTGTCGATAACGCGCTGAAAGGTCGCTGGCGCGTTGCGCAGTCCAAACGGCAAACGGGTATAACGAAATACGCCGAAAGGGCATATGAAAGCAGTTTTATCCCTATCTTCCTCACGTACCGACACTTGATGATACCCGGATTTTAGATCGAGGGTAGTCATAAATGGGTTTTCTCCCGTGGAGTACAAAAGGTCGTCCATACGTGGTAGAGGATATCTGTCTGGTATGGTGACGGAATTGAGCTTCCTGTAGTCAACCGTCAGCCTGATGCTGCCATCTTTCTTCGGAACCAGCACCACAGGGGCCGTATAGGGTGAATCGCACTCTTCGATAGTACCATCGGAGAGGAGTTTTTCCACCTCTTGACGCAATTGTTCCTTTTTGAGCGGTGACAACCTATATGGAGGAACAGAGATAGGTTTATTATCGAATAAATTAATAGCATGTTCTGCGAATGGCGTGGGATCCTTATTAGGGCTGAACAGATCGCCGTTTTGTTCGAGGAATTCGTCCAATAAACGTCTTTCGTTTTTCGGAAGTGCTACGCCTTCATCTTCGCGGAGTTCTAATTTAGCTAAATGAACGGAATTAGTCTTCGAAGTATCCGAGGGACAGGGGTCGTCAACAAATCTGTATTGGATTTGGGGTTGATCACCATAATACCATGTATCGTGAGGAATATTTAATACGATGTTGGCAGCTTTCAAGAAGTCGGAGCCAAAAAGAGTTCTACTCTGGACATGTTCGGGCACTGCCAATAATGTCGCTGTATGATTCCTGTTTTTCAGAGTTATCTGAACATTAAAAAGCTGGCATTCAACCGATGTGGATTTTCCATCCGCTAACGTCATGATCATCGTCCTAGTTGTGTATGGAACTCCCTCATCTAGAAGAATTCGTCTCAAACGGGCGCCCGCAATGCTAGATTGCGCACCGGAATCCAGGAAAGAGTGTCCATGATGACCTTCGATTGTGACAGGTGTGAGTGGTTGCCTTGGGCCAGTTGACAAGAGCGTCAGGTCGGGATGATGAGCGGTCGACGATAGGAACTCGTTTGCCTGAGCTAACGCAATCTCCGTCCGGGGCGAACACTTCGGGCAGTTTGATTTGATGTAGCCGGGGCTTTTGCAACCATAACAAACTATAGGAGGCTTCTCGGTAAGAAGTGTATTAGTGCTCGTGCCAGTAGGTAACGGAGAGTCTGAATTTCTCTTCACAGCGAGTTTCCTACATTCATCCTTATTATGACCGTAATTTTTACAGAAAGCGCACTGCGTTCTGTTTTTAAACTTCGCATTCGCAGAAATGTTTTGTAGTACATGTGAATTACTAACCTTATGTGTCGGTACTGATTGCTCAACCAATCGTGCAGCTTCGATAAGTTCTTTAAATGTCTGGACTTTGTCTCGTGATATTTTCTCTCTAATACGATTGTTCAAGAGACCGTAAACCATATCGAGTTGACAGTGTTCGGAGATGGCTGAGTCTCCTGACAGACGTGATAGAATCGAACGGCTTTTACTTACGAATATGTCGGTCTTCTCCTCCCCCTGCTCTGCAGCGAATAACTCTCTGTAGATCTGATGAGCTGGCTTGGGGTAACCGTATGCATGTCGCAAGGATTCTACAGCTTCGTCGAACGTAGAAATGGACGATTTCACTCCCTGCTACCACGTAGCAGCGTCATCGTATAGCAGCATGCTGAACCCTTTAATAGCGTGAGCATCAGTAATATTTAAACATTCTTTGTAAACAGTAATAGCGTCTATGAATGCCTCTACGCTCTCATTCACTTTGCCTGAGAACCGGTGTTTACAAGACGCAAAGTTAGCATTCGTACTTACATTCTGCGGTTGATTCGAAATACCTGTATTTTGCATACTTGACAGTAATTGTTGAAGCATCTCTGGTGTCATAACGACTTGGCAGATTGGATCAACGGGTGGGTCTCTAGCAGCATTTCCAGCGGCACTTCCATCGGCGTTTTGCATGTTTGTCGGCGTGGAAGATACAGTTTTACCGGAACGGAGATTCATCCACCAGGAATAAAACGAGTTGAAGTGGTTGTACTTACGTCGGGAAACTCTTGATCGGTTGTCGCACGACTAAGTAAATTATCCGAAGATGCACCAAGTTTTTTCTAACGGCTTCACACTGTTGGGCGCCAATGTAGTAGGCTATGCCTAAGTAAGGGGTTCTTGTTTGCGAAGACACGTTATATGAAAAATAGCAACAAGTTTTATTGTAGACAACGAAGTAAAGAACAAAATAGAAACGTAATTAACAATAATTAACCGACGTGAAAACAACGTGCGGTTCGTAGACGAATTTTTTTAATTAGGTTAGGTTAGTCTTCTTCCCCAGAACCTTCGCCTTGAGGGGTGGCCTTTAACTAGGTACGCTACAGTATATTATATAGTTGTTAGTGTATATTATATGTTTACAAATTTAAAATGTCGACGCCAATTCGAAGGAAGGTTCGAAGGAATATTCTTCAAAAGCATTTTTTTAAATTATTTGAGCGAAACAAAAAATAACAAATGGTTTGATATAGGATTTATAGGATATTATAGGTTATATTATAGGTTTGTCCCATTCAACCAAACAAATGAGACTCTGTGAAGAGAAGATTATTTTTCTGATACATTTAACTGTTTTTGTTATTTTCCTGAATTAGATGCTGCTCATATTTTTTATGTTTTAGTTAGCTCTACAAGAATTGTAAGCTGTAGGACCTGGGAGCTGAGGGATCTGACTCATCTTACTTCGAACAACTAACAAGTAACAAGGTTGTATTTGTTTTACGTTTCTAGTTATTGTATTATATTTTTGTTATCGTCTATGTTATTAATTTTGTCGAATTATGTTCAAATGTTGTATTGTAATTCATTTATTTAGGTTATATGTATGTATACTAATTTTTTATATCTTTCAATAAATACATTTCTAATAATTAAAAGTTGTTCTTATTTTATAATTTGCAGTATGTAATATTAAATTATAAAAATAAAATTTGAGTATACCACCCATTTTTAATTTTGAAATATAGAAGAAATCTACTCGATATTTCATTAGTTCGTGGAACACCATACTAGCAGCAGCACCATCGACGCGTTTCCAATTTTTAGTAAGAGATCGAACTCTCACATCTTTCTTTCTCTATGTAGTCAACGACCACAAAATCGCCAAATTGCAGAAATTGTCAAATCGTTCGATTTGCAATTATTTGCAAAAAATTAAATAAACGTTTTTCTTGTTGTATTCTAAATATTGTGTTTTAACTTCAAATTAAATTTTTTAAAAAATGTATTTGGGAAACGCAAATTATAAAGACAACGTGCCAAAGGTGCTCTTCTTTTTCTTCTATCATTCCAATTAGTGGCTAAATGATGCTTTCGGCCGAGGCCACACCTCCTTGTAACCACAGATAACCTACACTATAGATGGGAAACTCAATTTTTTTACTAACGACACCTGTGACGCGCGTCTATACATTAAATGCAGAATACTAATTATACTTACAGTGTTCTGCAATTGGCGCCAAAATTTAAAAAAAATGTGTACACAATTATTACTTTTTAAATAAGAATTTCATAATAAATTTAGAGGGAAACCTTTTTAACTGAAATAAACATTTTACTTTATAAATGTAGTTAGTGTAAAATGAGTAGGTCAGTTAAAAATAATTCCTCTAAATTTATTATGAAATTGTAGATTTGAAGTAGAAAAAATAAAAGAAACAACAACCTTCTATAGCTAAATAGGTATATTCTACAATGGTCTAATTCACAAGGTATATTTTTTTTGAAATTTAGGTATTCTTCTTTGATACTCGTCATGGGCCCTTTTAAATAATTCATTACTACCTATTAGAACGGTACCTATTAATAAACAATAATAAGGATAACTAACTGTAACGAATTTCGATAGCATTATTCAACTCACAACACGAACGTAAAAATACAATAAAGACACAAATGTCCGAAGTTAAACCATAAATGGCATAAAATAACCAAAAACTCAAAAACGACAGAAAATAAGAAGGAAGTCGTTAAGTCTGTTTCATACGGGTGTTCATACAGATAAAAACGCGAATCCGGCCTTAAAGGGCGGAACGGACCAATAGGACCTATGGACTTTACATAGATAACATACTAACTTGACGGGGACTTTACTAGGCCATTTTCATACACTGCCATCTATAGCAAAACATGCGCAGTGCTGTTTCATGGACGCTCGAAACAGGTGGAGCCAGTAGCCACGAGTTCCCATACCCTGCTTGTAACTTGTAATTGACTTGACATTATTGACAGTTGACAAAGTTGACACGATGGCGGTAATAGTTGTTTGGTGTTGTTATTGTTTGAAGAATTTTGGATTTTAATTACAAATTTACACAAAATACGATAAATTTTTATTTGTAAACATTAAAAAATGAAATAAACAATTGAGAAGAAGGTACGTACATCAAAATGCAAAGGTACTGGAATGATTCAAATAATGACAAAAGTAGTTTTATTGGCGATTCAATATAAGCGATACGCCCTCTGGTGGCAGAAAATAGAACGCTTCTAACAGCTATTGCACCATTGTTTTGGTTTTGCATCCATTACGTTCGTTCTGTTTTTGTTTTGTTTTCTCTCGTGTTTGTCTTTATTGTCGGTTTCGTCGCTTTTATAAATCTGTTTTTTTCAAGAACGAATAGTATTAGTCATGACAAAATTAAAGAGTGATCTTTCTTATGTAACGTTGTCAGTATTGTTTGCTATTTCCCCCGAATTATGTAAAAAATATATTTTTGAAATGTTGCCTATATTAAGTGCAGTCTTAAAGCCCTGTATAAGGTTCCCCGATTCTTCGGAAATTAAAAGAAACATGCCCCTATGTTTTAATCAATTTGAGGATGTAAGGGTGATTCTGGATTGTACAGAAATAAATGTCCAAACGCCAAAATGCCTTTGCTGTAGAATAAAATTTTATTCACATTATAAGTCGAGTACAACAATTAAGTTTATGACCGGTGTATCTCCTTGGGGAATAATAACGTACGTAAGCGAAGCGTACGGTGGAAGGGCATCTGATAAGGCCATTTTTAAGCAAAGCGATATAATCCTGAAATTAGAAGGCAACAAAGACGCCATTATGGTGGATAAAGGTTTTTTAATTGATGACATTTGTGAATCCTTTAAAATTAAATTAATTAGACCACCTTTTTTAAGGAATAAAAAACAATTATCTTCCGAAGAAGCCATTTTAAATTCAAAAATTGCAGCTGCCCGAGTGCACATTGAAAGGACAAATCAACGCATTAAAATATTTAAAATTTTAAGTGGGAAAATGCAATGGTCCTTGGTGTCCAAAATTCAAGATATTTTTATAATTGCTTGCAGTATTACTAATTTATCAAATCCCATATTAGCAGATACTAGATTCATGTAAAATAACTCAAAAAACCCCTAAAACCACATGGCGATACTTGAAGAATAATTTCTGATAAAAAAAATGTAACAGCTCTCGATCTAAAAAAATAATTTATCAAAATTAGTTGTAATATTATATAGAATTAATACTTTACCATTATTGGAGTAATACTAAACAGAACAAGCGAAGTGAAGCGTTTTATGAAAATCCCTTGTCGATACCCGAAGAATAATTTCTGGTAGAAAAAAAATGTAACAGCTCTCGATCTGAATAAAATATTTTATCAAAATTAGTTGTAATATTATATAGAATTAATACTTTACCATTAAGTAATACTAAATGGAACAAACGATGTGAAGCATTTTTTCTCCGGATATTTGATGAGGTTCTCCATTAAGTGCGCTAGTTTGTAGACACAAAGCACAGATTTAAATTAAATCAGAAGTCACCAAATTAAATTTTCCACATAAAATTATGTGTCCTGCATTTAAAACTTCTTCGCCCTCTACCACACATCTTGAAGAAACTGTCCCTTCAATGTACGCCATGTAGTCGATTATACTTAATCGAGCCATTTTTCTAAAAATGAAAGATTATAAATTAAAAAAAATAGATTATTAATAAATAGAATAAATCAAAGTATAATTTTTAAGTCATTGAGTAATTTGAATACACCAAATTTCATAATTTAATTGAAAGAAACGACAAAAAATATATAACCAAACATAATACAATCTTACATACAAATCAGATTGCTTACCAGATTTTGAATTGACAGTAAATTTAACAACTTAAAAACTACTTAAACTGAAATAAATTGTCTTTTAATATAAAAATTGTTCGGAAGAAATTAAGTTATAACACTAAAAAATCACTTTCAAATTCACAATTCGCACGTTAAAACAAATAACAACAAACGAATGAATGCCTGTTACGAAGGTTCCGTTTTTTGCCACGATGGCGCTGCAATCTTAAATTCAGATGCCAATTATAACGTGTAGATTTAATGCATTGCAGACTCTTTAAAATGTCATTCATTTACATTATTTTGCATTTCGAGAAACCAAAAACTCCTTCTAATAGCTTCTATACATTTTCAAGTACATGAGGGTCTACAAAATAAATTATGGCATGTTTGAATAAACACGAATAACCTTTCGGTTCAAATAAGCTTTTATTGAAAAAGGAGCATATAATAGAAATAATTCTCAAAATTTTGTATATTAAATACTATTGTGCATAATTTATCACAAGTATTTTTCAATATTTTTCAATTTTACATATCAAAGAATTTTTATCAAGAGTTTGTTTCATGTAATAGTTATAAATTCTGAACTCACTTAAACTGTAAACTGTGCAGCTAGAATTTCTAGCTCAAAACTATAAAATTTAATTTATTCTATCATTGTATATTGATTAAAGTAACAAACATTTATTAACTTTAATTAACATATTTAACTTTATTATTAATTTATTAAAAGATTAACCATCTTTTGCATTTATAATTTAAAACTATCTGAACAGTGGAGATGGTGGAGAAAAGATGGTTGTTTCATCGAAGAATAAAGTGGAAAAAATAGGTCAAAAACAATGTACGAACCAAATAATTCCTGATAGTTTAATTAAGTTTTCTACTTACTATTTGTTTCCGTTTTGCCAGTGTCAATTATACAAATTGAAGCAATTGTAAGTAGAAGCAAAATCTAACTCTACTTTTGATTCTAAGGATAACTAAAAATCATTCGTCATTTTGATCAATTTCAATCAGTTCTTACCATAGTTGTTCAAAAAAGACGTAAACGAATGATGTTGTACTTTACTAACATATTATTGGTAATTACCTATCTTTTACACATATTCTTGTATATGAAGTTTCTTCAATCGAAGGAAGATCCAAATATTATCGTAATTGTTGCTTGTGGTTTATTTCACGTTTTTTGATTTCATTTGCCTTCTAATTTTCAGTGCAAATCGTACAAAAAAGGAAATAATTTGCGTTATTAGCATTATACTAGCGATTAATTACGTTTTAAACATATTATTTACATATTGTACAAGACGATATTGTATAAGAAGATTCACCAATTGAAAAAGTCCAATTATCCTAATTGTTTCTGGTGGTTTATTTGATGTTTCTTGACATCATTTGTTTCCTGTTTTCCAGCGCACCTCCTCTCTAATAATTAAATAAGTAAAACAAAAATCTAACCTTACTTTTGATTCTATCAAACTAAAAATAATTTGTTACTTTGATAAATTTGAGTTCTTACCATTGTTGTTTAAAAATACTTATTATATTAGATTGATATTTTGCTTTGTTAGTGATTAATTACGTTGTAAAGAACGAAAGAAGAACAATTAATACATACATTAATACGTAAATCCAGGTGTTTGGTTAGAAAAAAACTATCGAACCCTTTCTTTGACGAAAGGTTCCGGAAAATCCAGTTGGGTTTCGGAACGGCACGATCAACAATGGAGCACTCTCATATCCTTCATCTTCTAGAACGTCGGAATTTCTCCAGATTCTCGAATCATGAACAGAACCTGACCAGGATCCCGATACTCGTGAAAAAATCGGTCACAGCTTAAGAAAAAATCACAAGTAGCTTGTACATTAATACTAGGATATCCCTTTCTGTTAATATATTCGCCACCATCGTGTGAAGGCTTCCTAATCCCAATGTGGGTGCAATCAATTACACGAATTGGGGTCTAGGACAATTCGCCGTCGCCGATTCGCCGTCGCCGATTCGCCGTCGCCGATTCGCCGTCGCCGATTCGCCGTCGCCGATTGGCCGTAGGGACAATTCACCGTCGGCCGATTGGCCGTCGCCGATTCGCCGTCAGGTTGTAAATTTTAAAAATAGGCAATAAAGCTTTAAAATGCAAATTGATAGTTAATTTTATACGATATCTTAAAATTAAACAATGAATTTAATTTTTTATTTAAATTTTTATTAGAAATAACATATTTACATCTCATAATTATGAGCTAAACCTCTAAGATATTCTATAATATTATTGGTATTATAATTTCCTACAAGTCGTACAATTCTCTCGTCGGCAAGTCTGTACTTTTTTAAATTTAAAGGCCGTTGATGGCCAGCCACAAGTTGTTCATAATAAGCATCTCGTCCCTTCTGAACTTTTCTCAATCCCTCTATAAACTTCCAAATTGTAGGGTGCTTCATACCAAGTTCTAATTGCAACCTTCTATGAGCAGCCTCAGCATGGTTGTTGGTCCTGTCTTGTCCATTCAAGGTCCTTTCATAGAGATTCCACATCTGATGGGGAAACAGAGGGGAGCGCCTACCATTTCCTCGCCTGTAAACGAATCATTTATTTCAGAAAATAAAATAAAAATTAATTATATTATACCTGTTTCGACGACCAATATAATTGTCTTCAAACCAGTCCAAAAGTGGTTGAAGCTCTTCCTGTAAATTCTCGCCGAGTACCATAATAGCTTCATCTAAATCTCGTATTGGAATAAACGCCATAGATGTTACCATTCTTGCGTTCAATGCAAATTGAGGATTATTTTTATATTGCGTCAATTGTCCAATGGTACCTAAATGCTTTCTCATATTTTGGGCCAAATGAAAAAAGCATCCATTAATTGTTACATTTGGAAAGGCATCCTTCATTGCATTAAATGCAGCCTGTTCGAAATCACAATGTATATGTGAAGGCTGTACGTCGGGAACAAGCTCTTTGATTATTTCGAACATTTTCTTATATGTAGCTTCTTGTTTATTCGGTAGTAAGGCGTAAAATATGGGATGAACACCATTATTTTTGACTGCCATCACGGTATAAACTTGGGAAAATAATGGTGGTGTTATTGAAAATGTACCGTCGGCATACCAAGTTCTAGAGGTTTGCAAATGTTGTAGCCAACTTTGTCTTCCAAAAATCAAAATTCGACTGGGTCCATATGAGCAATCTGATAGTAGAAAATTTTCTACTATATCAGGTTGGGTGTGATATAATCGAAAAGAATCTGGTACGACTAAGGTGTCGAGAGTTGTAGGATTTGCTGGTGCTGCATTTATTTCATTCCGTTTTCGTACATCTCCATAAATAAAGATTATTTCAATTCTTTCTTGTAAAGAATAAACCATTGTCGAAAATTGTTGGTCAGTACAAAACGAAACCAAAATACTAATAGTAAATTGTTTAAATTTATAGTCAAAAATATCTTTTGTAAAAACATTTAAGGTTTTTTTCTCACTTGCTTATCTCGGTATTTATACTCATGTATTTTTTTAATTCCAATTCAAAATTTCAAATTTTTAACCGTTTCTAGCTCATAACTCGTTAAAAAATAATGCGATTTAAAAAAAATAATGTGTCAAAAAATTGGAAAAAAAGAGACCTTTAAAAAGAGCTATCATGATACCCCTTCTTATTTAAACTTTTAGAAGTGATATTCACCCCCGCTTAGGGGTTGAAACTGCAAGGTGACAGATACCTGCAAAATTAAATAATAATTAAAATTAAATAAAAATTGACGTGTTTTTTTGTTCTTT
This sequence comes from Phyllotreta striolata, assembly GCA_918026865.1. Lineage (NCBI taxonomy): Eukaryota > Metazoa > Arthropoda > Insecta > Coleoptera > Chrysomelidae > Phyllotreta > Phyllotreta striolata. Next base: position 5,106,471 of record OU900106.1, read on the forward strand.
TGTTTTAAAGATATTTTAAAAGTTATCTTGGGTGGCTAGTTTTGAAATGAAAGCACTGTATACAAAATAAGTCGGGTTTGCTCAGAAAAAATGTTCGTAACAGCATCCGTTTTTAAGATACAGGGTGTTGCAAAAAATATTTTTTGCACATATTGTTCCACCTATCCAGAAAGGGGGAACATTTTTCTGAAACACCTTGTATAACAAAAATAATTTATTTTTACCTGGTTTTTCTCAATATTTTTCTTCATTTCCGGCGGAGGTGCTTTAGGATGTTTCCTTTTAATATGTTTAAACAAATTAGTTGTAGTACCTGTCGACTTAACATCATTATTGCACAATTTGCACACACCTCCTATATTTGTTTTCATGAAAAATTTCCAGATATCACTTTTTTCACGTGGCATCTTATTTTTAGTACTCTAGTACTCTGCATCTGTACTTCACAGTTTCTGTACAGAAATGAAGTATGAAGTATATTGATATGACATTGACATCTTTGATTTGAAGTGTAACTAGAATTAAAAGTAATTTCCATCTCGCTCTATGACAATACTAATGAGAGAGAAAAACCATCTACAGTTTACACTATTTTACATCAACGTCAAATATCCATCAAATATCAAATATGCCGAATAGCCATAGTGTAGCTGCGTATCTTAATTAAAAATAAGAAGATCAAATATCAAAATGTAGTTCTCTGAACAAACTATATTTCGGGAACTTAGATTACTCATTTTACAGTACTGAAAAGATTGTTGCTTAACCACTGTAACTATGTACCATTTACTTTTCGATACGATATTACGGTAAATGTATCGATACACAGTATTGATATAGCTGAGAGTATCGATACAAAATATTGAGAATCGAAAGCTTTAGCATCGATACTCGAAAGTATCGATACGTATCGAACATCCCTACTATAGACTAATGTTTCACAATCACAAATGATTCGAAAGTTTGAATAACAGAATCACATCAGATTTTGTACTGCTCAAGCTCAACAACTGACTGCATTATTTTTATAATATTCATGAGAAATGCAGTGTTGTCAACTCTGTTAAAGCTTTTATAATATTAGAACAGGACAAAATATAGTACAAAACAGAAAAAAAAACGAATAAACCTATACAAGGTGTTCCATAATGACATGCTAATATTTAAGGGGGTGATTCTTGGGCCCATTTAAAGAAAAAAACTTTATATGAACATATGTCCTAAACCTAAAATGTATTATTTTTTAATTTTAGCACAGCGGCTAATGTAGCGGCAGCGTACAAATAAATGCATTTATTTTTTTTATCCGAAACAGTGAGTCGTACGGAATAAAGCCAAGAAATAAAATTTGTTCTAAATTGAAGAGGATTTCGAAAATAATTTTTATTTTAATATTAGGCAGTGGCGTATCAGTTTTTTCTCAAAAAATATATAATGCAATACCCAAACGGACGCCACTGGTAATAATAATAAAATTATTTGTATATTAGAAAATGCATCTTGATTCATAGAAGACTTGTGCAAAATTTCATAAAGATGTCAACAATAGTATCACAGTTATTTTAAAAAAATGATTTTTTTCACACCCTACTGTAAATTGATAGAATGTGTAAATTTATACTGCATTAAATTATTACTTATAAGTATCGTTATTCTCGAAAAATATATATGTGTATGTATTGTAAAAAATACTTGACAATTTCGTACCTCTGGCAACTCTGTTGTAAAAGGTTCGAAATTACTAAATAACAAGTTACGTTCCATAATTTGATAAATATTCCATTAATTTTAATATCTTTTCATTGTATTAAAATTGAAATTTTATCCTTAAAGGTATAATCTCAAAAACCAATTGACACATGTATAAATTTCCGTTTATTATTAGTTATTATTAGGTTCTGTACTTACTTGTAGAGGCGATCGACTCAAGTGGCGCTAGCGCCAGCTGGGGGCCCGCCGGCGCCATATATGGCGTCGGCGGGGGGGCCGGGTACTGCGCCAGAGGGGGCGTCCTCGGGGGCGCCTGGTATGGCGCCAGCAGGTGCGCCATATAAGCCGCCGACGGCCAGGGCGCCCATTGTGGAGCCATGAATGGCGCCAGCGGCGGCGGGTCGTCTAACAAATCCGGGTCTGCAAAAAATATTCAAATTAAAATAAATGTATTAATGACTTGTTACCTTTGTGGTCATTACAAGTAAATTCAGTATGTAAACAAAATTTTGATTTTTTTATGATAAATTAAAAAAATAACCTTCTACTATAATTCGAAATTCAATTTACATATTTCAATATAAAATTTACAAAGCTATTGAATACTAACACATTGTGTAATGAAATTATTTCTGGATTGATTTTACATGATGAAACATGCATACATATTTTTGTTTTTCAAGTTATATAAGTTAGTCATGGCAAAAAAATACCATGTAAGAGTAAACCTCGGCGCTTATTTTGTATTTCGCGGCGCAATTTATTAAATCGAATTTATCGATTTTCTCGAATTTTTCGTCGTGATTCGGAGTAACAGCCACCTATACGGGAAACTGCGGATAAAAATTGAATTCCTAGACAACCTTCTGTGGAACTGCATAGAAAATCTTACGCTCTTAAATATGTCTGCAAAATTTCGGGACCGATATAGAAATGTAACTTAATAATAAAAGCTTCTGTACATTTTTTTTTTCTTCTTTTATATTTTAGATTTTAGATTATATATTAGATTCTTCCATTTTATATTAATTTTTATTTATAAAAACTAGCCATTTAATCTGGCTAACAGTAGGAGTTGATCGGTCAATGGAAGGGATTCAAACGATTCCACGTACGGGTCTCCGGCTGACCAGCGATGGGTCAAAGTTCACGCGTAAATTCGCAACGATATTCGGAATTTATTACAAATAAATTAAATTATTGGGTCGGAAAAATTGCTTCATTACATCCCCCCTTTTCTTCGGAGAAAATAAATTAATGAGTACGGAGTTCGCGGTGTCGGGGTGTCTCCCAACATTGCTGACGGGTGTGTCCAGTTCCTCCACAATTCCAACAGGAATCTTTGACGGATGACACGGGGTTGGGCGATCCGAGATGGTCCTCCACGACGAAAACGATTGTTGGTGACGAGTGGAGCGATAGGTCGGTCATATCGGTTGTTGATAAACGTGTCTTCAAACCAATGGCCGGATCCGCGTACGGGGACTATAAAGTCTGACGGAGTACATTGGGTGGCCTGGTCAACCTTTACCGTCGTGGTGGTACCAAGTTCAACGGAGTTAGGCGTCGAGTCGACGTCATCCTGTATAGGTATTGGCCGATTGTGTTCTAACGGTATGTCGAATAACTCGGTATCGTCGGCGCTCGGAGAGAGTTGTATCACTTCGAATGAATCGTCCGAGTCCATTCTGGAAGGAACGGTGAAGGTCAGTTTGGGAAAACTTTCGAAGAGGACGGGACCAGAGGTTTCCCGTTCTTGTCGTTGGGAATCGGAAATCGGTCGAGGCGGACTCAAAATGGAGGGGGGTAGCCAAACTGTCATTCGAGGTAGTCCCTCTGCTCGAAGACGGAGTCGATAGGGTTTCGTGAGCGGGAACCCTATTGATCGGAAGTATTGAAGCCGGGTCCAGAAATCGGATGACCATTCAAAAAAATTATCCAAATATTTATATTTAAATTTATTATAACACCGGTTTGAATGCGATTTTTAAAAGAAGAAGCAAGATTTTCCCATTTAATCCTATCACTACGATTCTTTGATAATCCTTTTCCCTTCTTAGTACCTACATTTTCAATTAAGACACGCGGCCGCTTTAAATGACCTAAATTTGTGATGAGATTTCTCTGTTCACCAACTGATAATGTTACATTCCGCAATGCCTTATTAAAAAGTTTAAAATTTTTTTGAAGATTTTTTCACCCATTTATTAACATCATATGGGTTCGGATTTTCACTAATTTTAGCTAATGCTTTTGTACAAACGGTTATTATTCCACTACTAGTATTAATAATCTGATTCATGTAACCTAATTAACTTACATTTAAAAATGTACATAATTACATAATTTAAAATCAATATTTCTACTTGATAGGGAAGCAGGTAGTAAAATTAATCAGCATCTAATCTTGAAACGGTAGTAGGGTTTTATACACAGTGTTCTACAGGTGTCTCCTTAAAAATAAATTAAAATAATGAAACTTTTTTTTTGTTTAAATATTAACGAAACTTTACCTCTATTAGAAAAAGTATTCTAGGTGGCAGGTTCCCACAATCCTGTTTCCCGGTAATGGTCAAGGAGTAGTTTTCAGAACAAAGTTTATCCAAATGTTTTGAATAACTATCCGTCACTCTGGTGGGTAAAAATGTTACGTAATTTCCAAGTTCAACAAGTATTGAACTACCAAATTTTGTTTGTATAACTTTGGCACCTTGTATAGGGTAGGCTACGCCTATATTTAAATCATTGAATTTTATAATTGGTTTATTCTCTCTGGCTTTCAAGCTCACAGCATTTAGTTGATCTACAAACGACATCTAATATTCTTTTTTTTTTCTAATAAAGAGCCCAAACGCGCGGTAGCGCCCGGTATCTAAACGCCCGGAATCCCTCGTGGCGTCATCATGAACCCCTGCGCGTCAAAAGGCCCAAACGCGCCCCCGGTATCTAAGCGCTTGATCGAGCGCTGCGCCGATCGGCAGAAAGGTATCAACGTTTTGAACGTTTACCGTCGGGTAGGTGCGTAGCCGAGTTGGTAAAGCGCTTAACGTTGCGGTCCGGATGACCCGGGTTCGAATCCCAGCGTTTTTTGGAATTTTTTTCCAACTACCCTCGAAATGCTATACCATTTCTAGACCACCTCGAAATGCCGTACCATTTCTAGACCACCTCAAAACTCTGTACCAATTTTAGACCATTCTCTCGAAAGTGGTCTAGAACTGGTATAGCTGTAACTACTTAGGCGTTTGGAGGCTGGTACTACTAGTTGTGGTTCCTCAATGTCATCATTGGGGGAATACCGATACAGCAAGTCTTGGCTGGTAATGTACCCTCTAGCGGACCATGGGGCTGATTCTCCCGGTTTTACATTTTCTAGGCAATCCAGTATTTTCTTCACTTCAGTGTCTTGTTGTTGTTCGGTTCTCCAGATAGTGGGGTCCACCTTAGGTAGATCCACACTTATCCTGTTTAAGGGACGCGTCTCTGACTCATCCGTGGGTGGCCTGGAGATGGTGTCAGTCACCACATTTGCTTTACCCGGAGCGTAACAAATTTGCAGATTTTATGGCTGCAGCTGCAAGGCCCATCTAGCGAGTCGGCCGCTGGGTGTTCTTAGTGTCATTAACCACTTTAAAGGCTGATGGTCAGTGATTATAACGACCGAGGACTCTTCTATGTGTCCTCGAAATTTTGCCACTGCCCACACGATGGCAAGGGCCTCCATCTCTGTGGTAGAATAATTTCTCTCGGCGGTAGTGAGGAGTCGACTAGCATATTCGACAGGACGTTCATCGGAGCCCTCCGCCTGCATTAGAGCTGCGCCCAGTGCATAAGAGCTGGCATCTGTTCTGAGGGTGAAGGGTAGAGTGTGATCTACCTGTCGGAGTGTAGGAGCGGTGACCAGAGCTTGCTTTAGTTCGTGGAAGGCCTCATCCTGTTGGTCTGTCCACTCCCAAACGACAGTCTTCTTTGTTAGTTTACTGAGTGGCTGAGTGATTTTCGAAAACTCGCATCTTACTTTTGCCAATGTTATCGTCCGCATTGCAGTTCCAGGCCTTTCGGATGTGTCCATGTTGTTCACATGGCACACAACGCGAATACGCGCAATCGCCACTTGGATGGTTTCTTGTAGTCCGCTAAGCAGCGCGCCCGGAATCGATATTGTCGATGCACCTTGTGGAAACATTTTCTGTCTGAAACAGTACCGAACGCCCGATACGCCGTCGTGCACATTCACCGGCACCATATTAATAGAATTGGCAACAAGCACCACGTCTTCCGCCAGACTTATTCGTGGTCTAACCTCCGCCTCCTCAAGAGTAATCTTCCTGAATAACTCGTTGAGGTCGGGTTCTTTGACCAGGTAATGTTTACCGTTACGCACCACCATCGTCACCCCTTGACTTTGGAGCAGTGGTTGCCCTATTAACAGTTCGATAGCGCCCATATCGCAATCTGTTACTAACGCCGTTACATCGAAACTACTATCCGCCAATAGCATCTCGAATTGTACCTCACCTCGTGGAAATACAAGACCGCCGCCAAATCCACACAACGCCTGAGTTGTCTCCCCTGTTCGAATATTTAGTCCTAATTGTCGCGCCTTTGCAAGAGTTAGCAAATTCTGTTCACTACCAGTATCGATGTATGCCTTCACCTTTTCGCCATTTATCAGAACGAGGTGTCTAAAGTTTAGGTTAGAAGGTACTGTAAGCAGTCTCACCTGATCAGCCGCTGCTGGTAAGCGCTCTCCGCCTTCCTGCTTAACACAATTGCTCGCCTGATGCCCCGTTTCGCCACAAAATCTACATCGTTCCGCTCGGGGATATGGACAGTTCTTGCTCACGTGTGTCGCCATCTTCTGACAGTTAAAACATCGTCGTTTTACCTCTGTCTCCCTGCAGCTGTTTGGTCGGCGCGCAGTCAGCTGTCGCCTAGGTTCCTTCTCGCTTCTCGCCATTTCACCATGATACCCCTCTAACCCCGCCAGGAAAGAGTGATATAACGCCTCTGTGGTCGCGCAACCTGCCGCCTGCGCGTTCGCACGTAGTCCTTCCGGTAGTCCTCGGATAATGCAGGAAACTGCATGTTCCCCTTTTACATTTACCCGGTAACACAACGCCAGCTTAGCATGATAATAAGTTGTCATGCTTTCGGACGCCAACTTTCGCCTATTGATGAGTTCTTCCAGCATACAAGCGAAATCCCGACGCCTAGGAAACGCCTCTCGCAACTTGATTTTCCATTGCTCCCAAGAGCCGCCGTAATCGTCGAGCTGATGGAACCAACGTCGTGCTGCTCCGTGTAGCTTTGATTGCGCCAATGTCGTTCGCTCGTACTGTGACCAGCCATGGATAGCCCCAAGTTGATCGATCTTCTGGACCCACTGTTCGATGTTAGAGTCGGAATTGTCTGGGTCAAAACGATCCAGCATCTCCGATCCCAACAGTAGGGAACGCCTTCCGCTACCGCCTTCCTCTACGTCAAGAGCATCGTTCGTCCTTGACGACGCTGTAGCCGCCGTAGTCGTGTCGGTAATATCGCCTATTACCAGAGCCGCCTGCTGCTTCGCTATCTTCTCCATGCTCGAAGCTAAACCGCCTGCCATTAACGCCTTCACTAGTTCTGCAACCGGCATTGCAGGAAGATTGATATATTCTCCTCGCCTTTGGCTTGTTTCACCTCGCCTTGGTGAACCGTCGTCCAAACGTAACTCCTCGTCGAGAACTAATTCGTCGCCGGAGGCAGCCATTACTACCTAAAATTCGACACGAAATTAGTAATAATATCGCCTATAATTAATTATAAATAACACCGCCCGTTTTATATTCAGTACGCCACTGATAATTAAATCGACAAAATAAAATATTTAAAAAAAAATTCACACGCCTATGTTATCGCAACGTAAACAACAACCTTTGTTTTGTTTCAACTTGTTTCGCCGTCGAATTCGATTAATCGATTCGTATATCGATTATCCACGTCACCGTCCGTTGAAGATCAAGCGGTACTGCGCGCGCACCACGCGATTCTTCTCTAACGGCTTCCAATATGGCTGCCGATTTTCTAGAACTTTCAAAACGCAATTCGCCGGTTCCACACAATCACTGTATTGTTCACCAATATATTTAAGTAAAAGTGTACTTACGGTTTCCGCGAACCTTATCGCCTTCTTTTACAACCGCCTGTTGGTCGTTTTTCGCCGCCCACACGCCCAGGAATTATCAACGCGTTGAACACCTTTTTCTCACGAAAAGAACACCCTCACTTTCGAGAAAACTAACTCCACGCAGCTCAATGAGCTCTATCCCACTTCTGATCTGTTAGACGAGTAAAAACGAGTCGAATAGAAAATCACAAAACTCTTTATTCCCGTCTTCTAATTACACACTAAATACAATGAATCTAGGAAAAAAGCGCACAGGAAAAAAGCGCACAGAAAATAGCGCACAGTCGTATAAACGCACGAGAAATTACCGCACACGGTAAAATGCGCACACGGTAAAAAGCGCACAGAGTAAAAAGCGTATGGTGAAAATTACGCACAGGACATATTGCGCACAGAAAAAAAACAATTTATTAGAGTCAACAAATCTTGAGTCATTATACAGGATGTTCCGGAAAAGGTAGGAAAAATAAAAATGTAAAGTCATTGGTTATTTTTAACGAGTGTTTTTCTTATAAATTTATATGATATGAGACTCCCAAAAAGTTGTAGTCTTTCATAAGATGGGATAGACAACAGGTTTATTAAATTAAAATGACTAAAATTTTCTAGTCAAAAATATTTATAAACACTGTATCTTTAATGGGGTTCTGTCGTAGAACTCTTAGTAGAATTTAGGCATAATTGGGCATTAATGGTTGAAGATTATACCTAATTCAGATTAAAATACATTGAAGGGGATTAAGTACCTATAAGTACTATAAATTTTATAGTTTTTAGTGGAATTTACTGTTTACAATTTTACTATTTACCTGAAAATCGTCGAAATTTACCGTCGAAATTTACCTGAGAATGGTCGAAATTTTTACTTATTGAAAAAATAGTGAATTTTTACCTATTTTTTATTTTCGAAAGTGGTCATAATCAGATGATTTTACCAATATCTCCATTTATAAGAAAAATAACTATAGATAATAGAAACTCAAAATCAATCAATCTAATTTAAATATCCGTTCTGCTAGTTATTTGTAATTTTTTTATTCTTAATCGAAAGACTTACATTTCGAACGATAATATACCTCTATTTGTATTAATAATATGCATATACGAATCACTTGTATTAATAGACATTTTTTAATGAAAAAATACACAATATTTACACTTACATAAATCAAATTTATTTAAAAAAAATTATCTAAAAGTTATTGTAAATTGGCTATTCTTCGTAAATAAGCTAATTTATCTTCCGTTGCGTAATATTCCTCCACAGAGCTAGCAACAAGAGCATATAGTTGCCTATATTTTCTTTTAGTAGGCTCCATTCTATTTGTTTGGGCGTTTACTAAAGTGAGCTTGTGACAAGCCAAATCTCTTCGTAATCCGTCGAAAAGCGTCCATACACTTGGATGACTACAATGGAATAACGAATTTAAGGCGTTGTGGAATCCCTCGCAACAATTCGTTGTTCTTGGAGATTCATCTGGTGCAGCATCATAATGGATCCAAGTTCTTGGAGGATACTGAGGGCTTCTTCCTGCGGCACCCTCTATGTACGTCGAAAAGAAATACGTGAGGATATCGTTGAATTTTTCTTCATCGGGAAAATTTTCTGCCAATCGGTCGAATATATTCCTTACGTCTTCTAAAGGAACGAAAGTTAATGCAGCAAGGGACTTTAACATTAACTTTATGTTTATATTCGATTCGAATTCATGTTTTAACCCAACTGTATTTATTTTCCTTATAAGGCTTTGGCACAAATGGAAATAACAGCCTTTTATTTCTGCTTCCGGAAAAGACGTTCTTGCAGCATTCATGCAAGCTTTTTCGAAATCTAACAGTATTTTCTGGGGCGCCATATTTGGATTTAATTCCTTCAAAATTCGAAACATCTCTACATATGTGGCTTCATTCTTTTTTTGTAATAAAACGTATACGCATGGTGGATAGGAATTCCCCACTTTGGCATGCCAAGTATACAGTTGATAAAACATTGTGGGCGCTTTATCAAATGTTCCGTCGCCGAATATAGTGCCTTGATTCAATTTTTCTAACAGTTGATTATCTCCCAAGATTAAAATTCTATTTGGATCTTCCATACCCGAATCGTGTAGCACCAGGTCCGAATATTTTACAGGAATTGTAAAATCGATTGTAAAATGTGATGTAAAACATCACCAATGACGTTTCTAGAAGTAGCATTCACAGCTGCCATGGATTCGCGCATTCGACTTCTGGCAATGTTTGCTTCTGCTTTTTGTGGACAGGAATCATGGCAATGGCTAGATGGCTCTTGTATGATCACTCCGTCGTTCGTTTTCATTAAGGAATGACACTTTATTGACCGATTCTCACGGCATCTCCAAGTATCAACTCCATTTTGGTTTCGAAAATGAAGATATTCGAATCCATTAAAAACGAGATCTTTCTTCCCTTTTTGGCTTGTCGAAAACTCCATTTTATTTATTCACGAAAAAATAACTATTCAATGTTAACTGATCAAATTCAAAACGTTAACTGTTAACTTGGGAAAGATGGAAACTATTTATAAGAACTGACGACTGTAAATGGTAGATTTTCAGGTAAATAGTAAAATTGTAAACAGTAAATTCCACTGAAAACTATAAAATTTATAGTACTTATAGGTACTTAATCCCCTTCAATGTATTTTAATCTGAATTAGGTATAATCTTCAACCATTAATGCCCAATTATGCCTAAATTCTACTAAGAGTTCTACGACAGAACCCCATTAAAGATACATAGTGTTTATAAATATTTTTGACTAGAAAATTTTAGTCATTTTAATTTAATAAACCTGTTGTCTATCCCATTTTATGAAAGACTACAACTTTTTGGGAGTCTCATATCATATAAATTTATAAGAAAAACACTCGTTAAAAATAACCAATGACTTTACATTTTTATTTTTCCTACCTTTTCCGGAACATCCTGTATAATGACTCAAGATTTGTTGACTCTAATAAATTGTTTTTTTTCTGTGCGCAATATGTCCTGTGCGTAATTTTCACCATGCGCTTTTTACTCTGTGCGCTTTTTACCGTGTGCGGTAATTTCTCGTGCGTTTATACGACTGTGCGCTATTTTCTGTGCGCTTATTTCCTGTGCGCTTTTTTCCGGTCACCAAATACAATAGTAACGCCAGCCTTCAAGGTTAACTTCGCACTGAGAATCGATCGCCGTATCGATTCTCGCCGCACCACCGTAGATCATCCGACCCGCTCGCCCTCTAGATCTTTCGTTTCCTCGTGCCTACTCCGAGTCGACCTCTCACGCCTGATTTTTGGTACATACGATTATAATAAGTGATAATTTCAGGCTTGCATTTGTCATTCGTGGATTTATCGATTTCATCGTTATGATGTAAGCTAGATACAAGAATAACGTTTCGATACTTTTTAGGCACGGAAGAAACGATGGTATTTTTTTCTTGGAATCCGAATATTGAAGAATATTCTGGCCGAGGTCTTGTGTTCGTAAACTCTATCGGCAACTCTCTTTTGTTTTTCTTTATGGTACCAACGTATGTAATTTTGTGATCCTCAAACAATTTGTTTACTAAATCTATACTCGTAAACCAATTGTCGCATGTTAAATTTCTGTTCGTTCCCGATATTGGATCTATCAGTCGTAAAACTACGCTAGATGGATCGTTAGGTAGTTCATATGGACCTGGTGGTTGCTAGCCAACGTAAACTTAGAACGTAAAAAAAGAAATCGGTCTTGGGACATAACTAACCAAAATCTCTCAATTCCTACTCCGTTCCTGTCTCATAAATCTTTTGTATTCAGACGGGCACTTTTCAAGGTTCCAGATAAATACAGCAACCCCAAGAGAGCTTTTATTTCGCAAATGTCTGTGGGTTTAACTCTCCTTTCCCTGGAATAATTTTGAGACAGCCTTGATATATACAAATTTGTGTTTTCCACAATAGATTCCAACATTTCATCTGTAAAATACAGAGACCAACATTCCAGAACTGTTCTAGAGCTTCTAGCGTAGTCTCTGAGGCCAGGTAAATGGATAATAATATTTTCTTTCCTTGTCCGAACGGCCTTATTGGGACAATGTTTTTTCCATCGACTTGTACAGGGTGGTCCTCTAAGAACGGCTCACGGCCATATCTCGCAGACTAATTGTCGTAGAGACTTGCGGTAAAAAATCTTATAACTAAATCGGCCAAAAGAAAATGCTGGAAATAATTTTTAAGTCTCTAAAATGGCCGCTAGGGGGAGTATCCGCCATCTTGATTTTTAAAAGTCATTTTTTTCAAAATTTTCCTAAATAAAGGTATCAAAAATGTGTTTTATTTTGATAGTTAAGATATTTTCGATTATTTTTTGTTATATATTTTTGACTCTATCTTTTAAAATAAAGTGGTGGGGGTGGTTTGAATATTTTGACTAATAAATGTTAATAACTTTTAAACAGCTGAACCGATTTTCAAAAAAATGAAATTGTTGAAAAGGACTTTCTTTGGTCTATAATTTACACTATATAAGATATTATTTTAATTGCTTGCTTGGCCGCAAGATGGCGTTTTTCGACATTACTTCAAAAAACACCGATTTTCTCAAAAAATTTAAATGCAACGATATAACTTTTTCTTTGGAAAAAAATAGTCAAATAATTGCCAAACCAGCCTGTGAAAACCGCATCTCAATATCCCCTTCCTAACCTAAAATATATCTAAAAAAAGAAAAAAATCAAGAAAATGGGCAATTTTTGCTGCACTACCAATATAAAAACCTCTAATTAGCGTTGTTCCATCCACAAAAATAATCAATTTGTTAAAAATCTTCAAGTATGATATTTAGAAACACCAAGCTAAGTAATATTCATTTAATAATTATTGGATTTCCCTTCTATATGCACTAGTTGAGAACAAAAGACCATAACCATGCCGTGGAAAATAAAACAAACCAAAAAATCTAATGAACTAGTCTAGAAAAATGAGCTTGGCATCCATCGGGTTGAAAATACATATTTCTTGGAGTTTCCAGAAGAACATCTTCCAATAACCCAGGAAATTCTTTACGAAGAAAATTTAGATATGTTTGTCCGTTGAGTCGCCCATTAATAAACCAGGGAACAACAACTGTCACCTAGTATACCACATCGCACGTTGATATCAACGTCCTTTATTATTCTGGACCTGCTGCGTCCAGTTTTTTGGGTTTTTTATTTTCCACGGCATGGTTATTTCGTTTGTTCTCAACTAGTGCATATAGAAGGGAAATCCAATAATTATTAAATGAATATTACTTAGCTTGGTGTTTTTAAATATCATACTTGAAGATTATTAACAAATTGATTATTTTTGTGGATGGAACAACGCTAAATAGAGGTTTTTATATTGGTAGTGCAGCAAAAATTGTCCATTTTCTTGATTTTTTTTCTTTTTTTAGATATACAGGGTGTTTGTAAATTACATGTACATATTAAAACTGGTTAGACTATATGCTTAATATAACCTATTGTATAAATTATTTTTTCAAAATAGCGTATAATTACCGAGTAATTAATTTTTGAAAATTGTTGCTAAATAAGATACACGCCTCTGAAATGTTGAGTAGGTCAGTTACAAATTTAAAGCGATCAGCTGTGGATCGGCAGATTTCTTTCAACGTTGCCATGTTTTATTTGTTAATTTGAAAAATAAGACATTTTTAAAGAATGTATTTCATTTGATTTAAAGGATTAATTAAATATTTAAAAGTAGTATTTTTCATTTAATTCAGATGCAATAATCAATAATTCAATAATTCTTGTAATTTTAAACAAATCGACTCGCGCGATACGATCCGTTCACCGTAAAGTTGTAATATCGACAAAATAATAATTGATAAATGAAAAATCATGTCTCATAAGATTTTTTTTATTACTTACTACTTATTAGAAGCACATCAATTAATTAATTCATTTTGATCAAACGCGTCTGCCATTGCATTGCTCCAAGAATCAGAACACTAAACTAAGAACAAACTAAACTTGAAGAATAATAAGAAGTTAAACACTATCAAACAAATCACTAAAAAGAATTATCTATTTGACCACGAGGTTAACAACCCTACAAAACAATACGCACTAGAAAACATTCGGCTAGATTTTTCGAAGGCCGGCAGGCGGAGGGAGAAATTTGCACGTCACATCGCATAAATTATCTTTTACAAGGGTAATAAAGCGATTTCTTTAGTTACTACACAAAGATAGAGACGCAACCAGTTCGTGCGTTGATTTGCCTTTGCCGATTTGAAAAATACATAAAAATTTGTAAATTTGTTAAGTGTGAACTTTTATCAAGTTTGAGTTTTTGTTTTTGTTAGTTTTTGGTTCTTTTCGTAGAAGAGCAGAAGCTTGTATTGAAATTAATGGTGGACACTTTGAACAATAATTGTTCAACAATTAATCACAACAATTATTGTTGTGATACTTTGTAAGGATACCTAGATAATCATGAAGATTTTGGTTAAGTTTAATTTATTTATGGAATAGGGTTCCTTAGTTTTTAATGTATTCAATGTTTCCGAAATTCATGAGCTATTTTCGAATATTTTGCAAAACATTATTTGACGAAATTCAACCATTTTTAAAATGATTAATTTTAGTATACCTAGTTGGTTTGACGATATTACGGAAAAATTATTACATTATTTCGTTTTATAAACATTTTACAACACTGTTCGTTCAACGCGCTCCCAGCCGCTTATGTAGAATACGCGTAGACAATACGACGTAGAGTTTGGGACGGATAAATGTTAAATTGCCCCAAATTTAAACATTTGAATAAAAAAAATAATAATAACGCCAAATCACTTTTAGAGGTATTCCTGACATGTGGTTGAAATATGTACATGTAATTTACAAACACCCTGTATACATATAACTTTGGTTCGGATACGATTTATTTTTCATATTTAAATCGTGCACTTTATGATATGTGCGTCCTTGTATTTTCTTAATACTTAATCCTTGTGGGTGTTTCCATTTAGTAACTAAAAGTTGCACAAAAAGCGAATAAATACTTGTAATGTCTTGGATGTTCCAGAAGCAATGATTTTTTATAAAAATTCGCATCTAGTGGTTTAAAATCCTGAACGTTGTTTACGTTTTGTCCGCAACACCATTTAGTTCTTTTTTTTTTCTTCATCAAATAACGGCGCTTTACAATGCGAACATTTATAACAATTATCGTCATCGAGTAAAGATGGATTTTTCAATACGAACCTCTTAATTTTCGCATAGTCTTCCTAAGTCCAAAATTCGCCAATTAACGGGTTTTTACGAGAACATAGTGGCGCTGGAAGATGTTTTCCAGCATGCTTCTGTCTCTCTGTAACGTCTTGTCTTTTGTGTATTCACTTCAGGATTTTTTTCTTGATAAGTTTGAACGGCCTTCTTTTTCACTTCGGGATTTTTGCCTTGATACGTTCGAACGGCCTTCTTGTTAACTTCAGGGTGAGCTACTTGATATATTTGTGATGATTGTCTATGGACATTCCGATTATTTTCATTATGTCTTTACAGCTTTTTGATGAATTTCCGGATTGTCCAATTGATAACACTTAGCAGCTTTTGTTCGGACTGCTGCATTTTTTCACGATACTTCTGATCGTATAACTTACGACGTTTTTCTAGCGGAATAATAGAATGCTTTCGCCCTCTTTTTTTTTCTTGTATATTTTCAATTTCACTGTCATATCTGAATGCAACTGACATAACTTGATCTTCTGGGTCTTCTTTTTTATTTGCTTCTCCTTCCAAAACAGTATTGGCAGGAACTAATATGTTGGAATGAACAATTATCTTCGGAGATTGCGGGGCAACTGCGGGAAAAAACCGAATGCTCTTTTTTTTCTTGAGGTTCGATATCTTCAGTTTTTTCTTCGGTCTACCGGCTTTTTTTGTCGAACCTAGACTTACACTTATAGGTCTAATATCTAGGCTACTTACGTTTTTTGCATTTTCATTTACTATTTGGGATACCGGAGTTACCTTATGAATAACAGCAGGTGCAGTAATCGCAGTAACCTGTAGATCGAAGCGGATTCTGTAGATGTTGAATGGACTCCGAGGTCTATTCTCGCCAACAAATGTTGCAGTTGAATGAACCACCAATTGGTAAGCCAGATGATCCAGAATCTCAGTGCTAAACAGGCGTGCCTTGTTATTTTCTGGATGATACACATCATATATCACCTGTTTGTTGACTCCTTGAGAATCGAATAAATAGAATTTGTCGTTTCGCTCTCTCCAAAAGCTGACAGTTCTGTTTTGACCTCTTGATAAATAAAAAGAACACTAATTTCCTTTTTAAAAATCTGAGATTTTTCATGAGATCAGTTATGTGAGATATTTCTTTGGAAAATATTTATAATACAAAGATACGCTTTGTCATTTATCATACCTTATTATTTTAAGTGTTTCTATTTATTCAATAATATTGTGGCCCTGAAGAGGGCCGTTTGAAATTTTTTTAAATCGGAAAAAAAGTTGATGTGCCCGAACGAAGCATTTGAACATTTCTTCGGGTTTTGTGTTTCGTATTTTGTGAACGCCAGATGTACTCCATTAATATTTCCTCATGGGAGGAAATTTTTCCATAACTTCTTCGTAAGTCTCGTTTAAGAAATGACCATTTCGCTTCGATGGTTTGCGTGTCAGTCTGCGAATCATCGGGATTGACGAAATAGGACCTCGAAAACGGTCAACACAATTAAAAACTAAAATTATTTCTATATATAAGTATGAAGTGAAACATGAAAAAAAACAAAAAAACTTTTTTATATATAAACTTCTTTATTGTGGTCCTCTACAAAAAATAAAAAAATACTAATCGTATAAGTATAAATACAAACTATTTTACATTCACGCCCAAACGGTAACCATCGAGGAAGAACCGCGCGGAGGCGGTCAGCAAGACTTCCCTGTCTCTTCAGTATAACATCATTAGAAACACGCCCTTAAAAGAGCGGATGAAAAGAAAACAAAGGCGAGGGTTCAGAGACGGAAATCACCGTACTCCGGCGCCAAAGATATTCGAATAAGTAGTCGGCGAACTTGGCGTCAGAAACATGGCGACCCCGGAACCAGTCTTTTGCAGGGCGCCACGTTGCCTCGATCCGCTGCGTGTGGGTACCATCCTCAGCTACAAGTAATAATATAAGAAAAAAAAATAATAGCATTGAATGAACTCACCGACAAACCGATGCTCGATGTCGCTATGGTTCACTCTTTTATGAGTGAAACCATATTCCTCGAGCCGGTCGTACGATTTCCAACAATCCGTATGGATTGTGGTCCCCGGCAGTACCCACTTTGTGATCTCGGTGATCAAGGTGGCCGTATCACGAGCGTCAACAACCATTAACACGACATCCTCACATCCATTTTCGATCATGCCCAGCACCCAGTGCCCGTTGAGATGGCGGCCACGCTCGTACTTTCGAAAAGAGATTCGTCAATCTGGACGATCTTGCCAGGACCGCCCAGTCTGACTGACTCTTGGCGATTAATAAAATCGCCAATTACCATCTCTCTGCAGTAATGGTACCTACGAATGTGACTTAGAACAGATTTGAATAAAATAAAATAGTCGAACTCACCAAAAGTGGATGGTCGCTGAGCTAAGCTCAGTGCGTTGATCACAGGGAGCTCCAAATCAACGCACTCGTTGCGAATCATCTCATGAGGCCAATCCTGAGAGAAGCCATACATCACCCAGGCTACCTCGTGTGGTTGGAGGTGAGCATTTTCAAACCATGTGTTTTTCGAAACAGCGTGGCCCTGTTTGCAACATGCCTTCTTACATTTAAACCGCCCATTACCGTGCTCGCCGTCGTAGTAAATCACCATCGAAACCCTATGGGTCCGACTGTCCTTACTCGATGGCAACAGGCCCTCGGCGACAGCCCAAGCAACATCATCAGCCGCCATTGGCAGCCTTCGGGTGTTCCACAAACGAAACTCAGGATTCATTATACTAGAAAAAACACATTTATGAACGAACACATTAATAAATGAACTTATTCATAAACGAATAAACCAAACGAAAAACTGGAGCGGTAGAAATCAATACAACAAACGGTGAAAATACGATGAAAACAAACGAATGAAACGATGAAAATACTAAACGATAAATAAAAACGATAAGTTTAAAAAAAAAACTGCAAACGGCAAATTCGAATTTAACATCTAATGTTACCTAATGTACCATTTACACCCGCTAGAGTACGGCAACATCGCAGAATCTTCTATCAATTGTCAATGTTTTCTCCTTATATTTTTACTTGTTAACTTTTAGGTTATATTGTTACGAGATTCAATTTATGCAAAAAAATCATGCTATTTATGTAATATTGTATAGGTAATTGAATAATAGGCATTTTTAATTGCAGTTTAATGTTTATTTTTAATAATTTACGTGTTTTGCAGTGAAATACGTTGAAAAAATGGATATCCCGAAGTCATAACTTAGGAATTTAAAAGTGGCATAACTTTTTTCCCTTGCGTCTCCGGCAAGAAATTTTCCATTTTCGGACTCAGCTCGTCATTCTACATTGGAAAACATCTATCTCGTCTCCTATGTCGATTTCCGCTAAAGTAAATTTGAGCCGAAATAAGAAATATACGGGATGGCTTGTCTGAGATGGAACACCCTGTATATGTATACGACCCTGTGGCAGTTCAACAGCCATAGACAAAATAAAAGAGACTGTTTAAAGCATAGGAAATATCGGACTACACGATTCATTTTGAAGACCCCGTAAGAGGCGCTGCTATCGAAAAATGAAATATATTTCAATTTTTTTGATTGGACAATTTCACATAAATGCTCGAACGCAAACGATAGCGATGTTCGGTTTGTTTCGTTCGGTAGTCTTCCTTGCCGTTCTTGTCGAGTTGTGTTATGCACTTATGCCGGTCTTTTTACGTAAGTTTCGTGAGTAGTGTAGGTAGGCGCCATTTTTGTGTATAACCTAAATTGGTGAGTTTTTATATATTTTTTTGTTTTTAATTGTGTTTGCTCATTTAAAATGTCAACACCAAAGAACACTTTCTTGCAAAGATCATAAATCAGATGTTTTTTGTCAACTTGTTGGAGCCATTGTACCAATTGTATTATTGTATGCCATTGTATTATCGGGAAAATGGTAAAAACTAACAACTATTTCTCACTATTCGTTATTTTCCCTGAATTCGATGCTGCTGATATTCTTTTGTTTTAGATAACGTACGATATAAGAACTGGAAGGTGTACCCTGGGAACTGAGGAATAAGACCAATTTTATCGTTGTATAGCTTTAGAAATAACCAATTTTACTAAAATAATTCTATTTAAATTTAGTGTATGTAAATATCCTTTCGTAACTTCTGTGATATAAATGTGATTTTTCCTTTAAATATTAGTAGGTACTTATTTTTAATGAAAAATTTTATTTCTTTGTAGTTATCGTATATAATTGTATTGTGTATAATTTTAAATTAATAAATTTCTACATAAATCAATTCCATTAATTTAAATATTCCAATTTGTAAATTGTGTATGCATTTGATAGTCATTTTTCTTGCTTGAGAAACGGCTATTGAATGACTACACAATTATCAAATGTAAGAAAATAAAATAGAATTATAGAAATAAAATTTAAATTTACCGCCATTTTTTGTTTTTAATATAGAAGAAATCTACACTGTCATTCTTGATTAGTTCGCGATAAATTGACGACCGGAGTTAGAGGCAGCACCATCAACATTATGCCAATTTTTAGTAAAGGATCGAACTCTCTCATCTTTCTTTCTCTATGTTCAACAGCGCTAACCAAGTAACCTGACTACCACAATGTACAAGACACTGACAAGTGACTACGACATCGATGTAGATGACAAGTGAAGTTTCCGAGAACTCGATAAAGCGCCAAAAAAAGCACTCAAGCCTTTTTCAACTACGTTTTCGTATTTATCTCGTTTTGTTAAAATAAACAGTTCGTTAAAACAAAAGTCTTATATTTCGTGGAAGCAATTACTTCTAAAAATAAAAGTGAGGGACTCAAATAAAAAACCCACAACCCATAGAGAAAGAAAGATGAGAGAGTTCGATCTCTTACTAAAAATTGGAAACGCGTCGATGGTGCTGCTGCTAGTATGGTGTCCCACGAACTAGAGAAATATCGAGTAGATTTCTTCTATATTTCAAAATTAAAAATGGGCGGTATATTCAAATTTTATTTTAATAATTTAATATTACCCATTGCAATTATAAAATAAGAACAATTTTTGATAATTAGAAATTTAAAATATCTTAATAAATTCCTTAATTTAAAAACATCCAGGAAGAGAAGATATTATTACTATTATGGTAGATTTTAAATGGATAACAATATATATTAAAAAAAATTAGACATTAAAAAAGATTACCATCGAATTACGTTACATTCCACATTAAAAATAATTATATCTTTTCTTCCATACAAAATTCAGCCTGCAAAAATGTATTGAAACATTACAAAAAACTACAATGCGCGTACATTAGTTAACATTAGCTTCTTAATACAACCAATTCAACTATAAATTTCAAGTTTATCTACTATATGTACAGGGTGGCCAAATAAGGATGGCTCTCGGCCATATCTCGCAAACTAATTGTCATAGAGACTTGCGGTAAAAAATCTTATGACTAAATCGGCAAAAAGAAAATGCTGGAAATAATTTTTAGGTCTCTAAAATGGCCGCTAGGGGGAGTATCCGCCATCTTGATTTTAAAAAGTCATTTTTTTCAAAATTTTCCTAAATAAAGGTATCAAAAATGTGTTTTATTTTGATAGTTAAGATAATTTCGATTATTTTTTGTTATATATTTTTGACTCTATCTTTTAAAATAAAGTGGTGGGGGTGGTTTGAATATTTTGACAAATAAATGTCGGCATGGTTTTTTCGTTTGTTCTCAACTAGTGCGAATAGAAGGGAAATCCAATAATTATTGAATGAATATTACTTAGCTTGGTGTTTCTAAATATCATACTTGAAGATTATTAATAAATTGATTATTTTTGTGGATGGAATAACACTAATTAGAGGCTTTTATATTGGTAGTGCACCAAAAATTACCAATTTTCTTGATTTTTTTCTTTTTTTAGATATATTTTAGGTTAGGAAGGGGATATCGAGATGCGGTTTTCACAGGCTTGTTTGGCAATTATTTGACTATTTTTCTCCAAAGAAAAAGTTATATCGTTGCATTTAAATTTTTTGAGAAAATCGGTGTTTTTTGAAGTAATGTCGAAAAACGCCATCTTGCGGCCAAGCAAGCAATTAAAATAATATCTTATACAGCGTAAATTATAGACCAAAAAAAGCCCTTTTCAACAATTTTAATTTTTTGAAAATCGGTTCAGCCGTTTAAAAGTTATTAACATTTATTTGTCAAAATATTCAAACCACCCCCACCACTTTATTTTAAAAGATAGAGTCAAAAATATATAACAAAAAATAATCGAAATTATCTTAACTATCAAAATAAAACACGTTCTTGATACCTTTATTTAGGAAAATTTTGAAAATAACGACTTTTAAAAATTAAGATGGCGGATACTCCCCCTAGCGGCCATTTTAGAGACCTGAAAATTATTTCCAGCATTTTCTTTTGGCCGATTTAGTCATAAAATTTTTTACCGCAAGTCTCTAAGACAATTAGTTTGCGAGATATGGCCGAGAGCCATCCTTATTTGGCCACCCTGTACATTAATTACTACAGTATACTAATATCACAAAAAAAACTTAAGTACGAAGAAGACTAGAAGATAGAATATGCATTGATTCAGTACGTATTTACTTAATTGATTACTAATACTATTAAAGCTTTTATGGCACCAAAGTAAAAGTGAATTAACAATTCTAAAAACCAAATATTACAGTTATATCACAGAATATGTTTCAATTAACAGAGTCTATATTACTACATTCTACTTTATATCTACTTACTCTGTTGATAACTACGAGGAAATAAATAAATTTTACATTCAAAATAACTACTACTACATAAAAATCAAAAATCACAGTAATATCACAGAAGTTCCTGCTAGATAATATTTGTTATACATAAAATTTAAATAGAAAAATAATATATAACTGATACTTGTTTTAGTAAAATTGGTTATAAAAGAAGCTAATATAAATTATGAAGTAAGAAGACTACGGAGTACGAAGTACAAAGACTAGGGAGTAGGAAGTATGAAGTGTCAGATCCCCCAGCTCGCAGGGTCTACAGCTTCTAATTCTTGTAGAGCTAACTAAAACAGAAAAAATATGAGCAGCATCGAATTCAGGAAAATAACAAAAATAGTGAGAATTACTTAGTTGCAGCCATTTCCCGATAAAATTTTTTAATTATCATTGGAACAATGACTCCAACAAGTTGACAAAAGACATCTGATTTATGATCTTTGCAAGAAAACCATTCAAAATCAACAAGTTCATGAATATACATTACAAATTTATTTACGATATCATTTATATGCCCTACAAGAGGTAATACCTTATATATAATATCGTAAATTTTTGCTACAAATATTACTAAATTTCTATTTGCATAAGTCAGACGCCTTTTCTCATCGTTCTCTTTAAAATGTGTAAAAATATGTTGCAAATTTAAAACATCACTTTTTAAATTATTTAGACACAGACACAACAAACCTGACACAAACAAAGAAACCTGAAACATATGAAGTTACCTGAGTGTCAAAAATAGAATCCCTCAGTTCTATATTTTCAAAATTAAAATTTAAATCATCAATTTCATTAATAGAGGCAGACGTTTTCTCAGGCTCGATTTCTGAATTAAAAAATCTAAAATACTACTGTCATCTGCCTCGCAATTAGTACTAACATTTTTCCCTGATATCAAGCTATTGCATATTGCAGTTTTTAATGCTGAAACGAACTGGTAACAATTTGGGCCCATATTAGCAGCTCCATACTGTCGAATAGCACCGAACATATTTTCAATGGGATCCTGATTCAAGGATCTAGTCCTCAAAAACTTGAATCCTAGTCTCCAACATTCTTGAGTCAACAATTTTATACCTCTAATAGTATGTAACCAACAAGATTTAAAAGGCAACGATTTTTTCATCGGCTTTCAGTTTTTCGGTAAAAACTCCCATGATTCAATAATTGGTAACATTCTGTCCCAAAATTGACCATGAGAAGATTTCCTAGTAACGCATCGCCTCAAATCTTTACCACCTTCACTTGTCAGACTTCTACCATTGAAACTGTCAAACAATTGATCAATATCTGATACAAATTCAGCAGTATGAATAGCTTGTTCGGGAAGTAAATTGCAAGTTACTAAACTTTCAATTGTGGCAGCCATAGTGTGACTCATTACCTTAGCAGCAACAGAAACCTTAATTTTTAATTAAGGATTCTTATTCAAATAAAAAAAAATATCTTTAATTTTATACAAAGCTTGAAATCTTTTTGTTTTATCAATATTAAAAGCTGCTTTCACATGACTCAATTTAGCACATTGACTTTCATTAAAATAAATATCATAATTAAAAAGGGCATTCCTCGTACATTTTAAAAGATGCGGAGGATCGTACAAAGTAATTATTCTTGAGCCATTAACAAAAAAATAGGGACCAGTTCTTTCATTATTTGAATCTAAACGTAATTGATTTAATGCTGCCCTGTTAGTGTTACCTAAATCACAAACTGTTGCCATGACATTTAAACCTATTTCTTGCAATTTTGAAATGACTTCTTTAATAATTAATTTTAATGCAATATTTTTAACCTGGTCCCTTGTGAAATAATAAGCCACAGGCTGCTTCCAAGATTTTTTAATGCCGTTAACGACAAATACTAACGCATGATTCGCAGCTTGCAATTTCCTACCCAAATCGTTACCTAGATCTACGAAAATCAACCACTTTGTCCCGGTACGCATCCAATGTGAGTTTCTCCGTGAGAGCAATTTCGTCAAACAACAAAACACAATTCCTGTCAATTCGCTTCATTTTAGCAACCCTTTCCTTAAGCCTAGTAAAAATTGAATTGTTAATGCCGGTTTCAAAAGGAATTGATCTTAGCATGGACTGAACAGTAGATTTGCTGGGCAAAGCAATCAAATTTTTCAAAAAGTTATATTCCCTGGGACCTTTCTTATATAATGCTAATGAAATGACTTTATCGGCAGTTGTCCATGAAGGCTTAAGTTTTTTTGTATTAAAAGTTAAATGTTTCAAAAAATTAAGGCCTGCTGAATCAAACTTTGCATGACAATTTGAAAACACTTTTGAATCTCTAATTTGAAGTGCAGTTTTAATTGAATTTTTAGAATTTTTCAAAGCTTTTCCTAATTTACAAATTTGACTTTTTTGATTCCTATAGTAATTGAATATAATTTTCTTTCTCGGTTAGTTAAATTTTTAACTCTACTTTCATTAATTTGATTCAATGTCCCTTTTTCTAACCGCAACTTTTTAGCTGAAGGCTCAAATTCTGAAAAATTACTAGGAATAATTGACTCTACATCACCTAATTTTCTTTTTTCAGCAGGCCTAGGTGATGTTTCGGGTGCTAACGGAAAAGCAAATTTATTTAGGCGTGATTTCAAAGTGCTAGTGAAACTAAGACAAACCTAAAATATCGAACCACTTTTTTTCCGCTCAATATCGGAAGGAAATTTAAAAAAATGCTTTTGAAGATTTTTATCTTCGAGGAGGTAAAAATACAAGCTATTGCACCTTGGTGATGTACATTTATGAACCTTTCTACGCATTGGGGTTGACATTTTAAATAAGCAAACACAATTAGAAATAAAAAATATAAAAACTCACCAATTTAGGTTATGCACAATAATGGCGTCTACACTAGAGTCACGAAACATACTAAAAAATACAACTCGACTCGACAGTCGACAAGAACGGCACAGAACGGCAAGGTCCAATCTTTTTGACCAATCAAAAAAATTACATACGCAATAGCACGCGCTCTCAAGACGCGGGCCATCAAAACAAGTGGTAGGGCGCTTTGAATAAGGAACGTCGCTCGATGGGAGTGTTTTTAAGTTGTCCGGCATTATACCTACTCGTAGGTAATGCACAACCCACGCCCAAGCCCCCCCAAGTCCACGGGCCCGGGAATTTGTCCCGTCTACCCCTCCCCCTTCTCACCGGCCTTGGGTGCATTATAAGGAACCACCCATGTATTTTTGTCTCCCTCTCCAAATCGAACCAGTGCTTCATTGTTTTCGTCACGTTTGTAATGATAAAATCCGCTATTATCTACAAATGTTATAGGTATAGATTTTTTGGGAAAAAATTTACTACATTTTTTTAATGTTGTATCCAAACAGGGTGAATATTAATCTCCGTATCGCGGTCGCGAGCAATGCGGTCCGTGAATCCTGTACTTCAATACTAATCTCCTCAATTCACCGTTTGCTTCGTTTTCTGAAGGAATATCGGCTCTTATGAACTTGTCGACATCAGTAGTTTGAGCCGGCCTGTTTTACAGTTTAAAAATAATATGAGCGTAAGGTAATCCACGCATCTGAAATTCTTGAAGATTGTGTGAAGATGTTTTAATTTCCGGCCACTGTCTATTAGCTGTAAACGTAAGAAAGTAGTCGGGAGTACCTAATCTTTCGACTACCATCATAGCATTCATATATTTAATTTTCATATATCTCGGTCCACCCGTAAAAGTATACGGCAAATATACTTTTCCAGCAATTACTCCTTCTCCAACGGCCGTCTCATCAGCGTTTATATCGTTTTGTACTTCTTTTAATTCGGCTAACGTAACCGTTCGCATTTCATTTGAAATATGTGTCCTCTTTTGACATCTCGTAATGAAACTTAAACGTTCTTCTTCAATTCGACAATACATGTCGACTAACCACGTTTCGAAAAATCAATTAAGGGCTGAAAATCTTTCGCATGATAATAGTAGGCATCTTTTATATTTAAGTTGTGACCTCTTTTATTTAACATGCCCATATGCCAGCCTTTTTTGCCTCTCGGGTACAATAGAGGATACTGAAATGGTTCCATAAAGATGGGAAGCGTACAATTCTCTTGAATTTTCTCCAGATACATATTTTTCTGGGATCATATGGTTCATCTGTTGTACAAATAACAGCTGCGACTTCCCTCGACTGAGGTTGTTCTCCTAATATTGGACCAGCTTTTGCATTAAAATATTAGATGCGCTTTTTCGCTAGATTCTAATGCGAGGCGCTTGAAATAATCAATATATGGATTTATCCTATCCAAATAATGTAATTTCTTTAATAATGTCATTTTTTAAATAAATATATTTCCTGATCATCTATATACATATAACTTTGGTTCGGATACGATTTATTTTTCATGTTTAAATCGTGCACTTTGTGATACGTGCGTCCTAGTATTTTCATTTTCATTTATTTGCTTCTCCTTCCAAAACAGTATTGGCAGGAACTAATATGTTGGAATGAACAATTATCTTCGGAGATTGCGGGGCAACTGCGGGAAAAAAACCGAATGCTCTTTTTTTTCTTGAAGTTCGATATCTTCATTTTTTTCATCGGTCTACCGGCTTTTTTTGTCGACCCTAGACTTACACTTATAGGTCTAATATCTAGAGTACTTACGTTTTTTGCATTTTCATTTACTATTTGGGATACCGGAGTTACCTTATGAATAACAGAAGGTGCAGTAATCGCAGTAACCTCTAGATCGAAGCGGATTCTGTAGATGTTGAATGGACTCCGAGGTCTATTCTCGCCAACAAATGTTGCAGTTGAATGAACCAGCAATTGGTAAGCCAGATGATCCAGAATCTCAGTGCTAAACAGGCGTGCCTGTTTTTTGTTGTACCGTTGTAGGAACAGTTACCGATGACTTTATAGAAAAAATCACGAATGGAATCATGACAGATTTAAAGAAACATGTTATAGTGACTGCAGAGAGTATTAAACATATTCTACAGCAAGTACAGTTCGGGAATCAACGACGAGACCATCATTGAGGTCAGGACCACTTGGTTAGCTCTAATTCCTGAAAATGCAGTCCGCCTTCGTTTAGTTGTCATGCAACTTGTGGGATCGGGCTTAACCTCATATGTGACCTCACTGCCCTCACACAATCAACTAAACTGATCGAAAGAAGTTAAGGATATTGTGAATTCACTGAGAAAAATAAGTATTACGAAAAATATTATACAACGTATATTTGCTTCCATCTCTTTACATTTGTTTAACTGGAAAAAGAGATGAATTAGGTAATATTTATTCACAACTTTTCCCTAATAATGTAATTAAACAAAATTAATTAAAAATTAATAGCGTGTAATTCCTTCTCTATTGGCTATTACGGCTTCAACTCGACGAGGCATACTTGAAATTAATTGATCCAAGTCATTTTGATCCAAGATATCCCATAAATATGGAAGAACTTGCCTCAGTGACCTTACGTCCTGAACAGGTGGTTGATGGGCAATTAGTGCCCGTCCCAGCATGCAGGGCCGTCGAGAGCAGTGGCGGGCCCCGGTAATGAAAAAAGTCACGGGCCCCTACCCCTATATAGTGCCGAAAAAAAGGTGGCGCAGACATTTTTTTAAGAGTAAAACAAAAATACAGCCGTACTTATAAAAAAATCTTTTTCTGTTTATAACGGTACTATAACCATTAATAAACTAATAATAAATAATGAAATCTATAAAACACGCTTATGATTACATTACAACAACTATTACTCGTATTACAAAACAAATTATTTTAATGGAGCTTTACGACACTTTACTGAGGCGAAATTTTCAATAATTTTTGAAAAATCGCAATTTTTAGCCAATTTAGACTCGATGGATAATATGCCAAGAGCACTCAACCGTTCCTGGCTCATGGTAGATCTTAAAGTATTTTTTATTCTAGCAAGGTGACTAAAAGATCGTTCTGCTTGGGTACAGTTACAGGGAGAGTACAAAAAAGTCTTAACGATATCACTATATTAGGAAATAGAGTATCTAATTTTAATTTATGAATTTTATTTAAAAAATTCAACGGAGCAATGTCATTGACCTGAAAATTTGCTGAAAAGATCCTTTTCATATGTTTTAATTCTTCTTCGAATTGAGAATTCGAATTGATATCTGCGTCGTAATATTTCTGAAGACCATAGGCCTGCTCTTTAATTTGTGTATCATCTAAATATAAAAATCTCCATAACGCACTGAACATGTTAACAATGTTTTTAGCTGCCTCAAAGCTTCTTTTGGTCCCGTAAGGTGGCCCCCGAGGTCTCCAGATTTATCAATTCTTGATTTATTTTTGTGGGCTTTTTTAAAAAATAGAGTTTACAAACATCGACATAGGACAGTAGAAGAGCTTCGTAATTCGACAGAAGAAGCTTTTCAATATTTACAAGATCATCCTATCATAATTTTAAATGCTTTACGAAGAATTTCAAAATTGTGTCAATATTGTATTCAAGCCAATGGTCATCATTTTCAACAGTATTTGTAATTTATATAGGTATTAAGTAAGATTTTTTATTGTTTTTTCTATTTGAAATATATATTTAATGATAGAAATTATCAAAGCCTATCTCACGGCCTACCTGTTTATACCATTTAATATAAAATTTTACGCCAAATATAACCCGCCTACTTATAATAAATGTATAAAATGGCGAAAATTTCGAATATTTCGCTAGGGTTAAATTTTAAATGTTAACATATATACATTTTTGAAATGCCCATAAAAAAAGGAATCGATTGGTCAACTAATATAAAGGGTGTCCCATTAAAAAAAGGGTATGTTTATATTATAACATAAACACTAAAAGTTTTACAAAAAATCCGAATAGATATTTAAAATCAGCGTAAAAAACTCTATATAGAGCGGGTTTTTTTATAACGATAGGATGAATAATAAGCGAGATACAGAAAGTGCCTGAATAGGGCGTATTTTCAATTTTGCCCTGTATAAGAAAATCTAAGTTAGCTATGATAATTTTGAATGTGGCATCGTTTTTTTCATAAAAAAGTATGACAGGAATGTGAAAACCGCATCCTTCTATCTTCAGTATTAACTGAGATACCGGGCAAAAGTATCGAAAAGTGGACACCCTGTACTTTTAGCCACGTTGAAGCCATTAGTAGGCATTGAAAAGAATCCAAATAAGTTAAAATGCCGTTTAACTCAACTCGTACTTCTGGTGTTAAATTAAGCTCCAATAACTCTCCAATGGCGTCTTTTATTCCGGGCAGCTTCTCGCAAACTGGTTTAACACTTTCTACTCTAGCTGACCAGCGAGTCGTAGAAAGAGAATGTAGGGATACACCAATTTTATTTTTTAAAATTTCCCACCTGGAAGGGCTGGCACTAAAAATATTCAAAAGTTTCTGAATTATTCCAAAAAAAGTTACAGCTTGAGAACAACATTCTGCTGCATGAACACCACACAAATTCAGGCTATGACAAGCACAAGGAGACCATAAAGCGAGGGGATTGAGGGCCAGAATCCTTGCTTGCACGCCCTTATAGTGTCCGCTCATATTGCTCCCATTATCATATCCTTGTCCTCGACAATCTTTTATGCCAATATTGCGCTTTTCCAGAGTTTTCAAAATCATATCAGCTATTGCTTCTCCAGTTTTTTTATTGCAGTTAACAAATTCCAAAAATCTTTCAAAAACCTCGTATTCGTTATTTTCATTTAGCCAGACATATCGTAAAATAAATGTTGTTTGTTCATCGTGAGCAGTATCTGGAGTAGCATCGACGATTATGGAATAATATTTTGCCAGATTTCTTTCGTTCAAAATTTTTTCCATTACGTATTCAGCACAATGTACGATAAATTCATTTTGGATTTCAGCCGAAATCCATTTCCTGTGGAAATGAGGAGGAGCTCCATCCATTAGGTACCACATTCGAACTCTTATGGCAAGCGGAACTTCCTCCAAGAGTATCGGAAGTGTCTGTTGCAAAAACATTAAATATCCTGGTCCATTCAGCCGATTTGGAAGAAAATATGGTCCGATTAAATAACTGTTCACAATTCCAGCCCAAACGTTAACAGAAAAAGTCCGTTGATGTCCTCGATTACGTGTGGCATGTGGATTTTCATCGCTCCAAATATGGGTATTGTGGACGTTAAATACTCCATCCCGACTAAATGCCGCTTCATCCGTGAACAAAATCGTACTAAGAAAGTCAGGTTCGATTTGGCATTGTCTCAGTAACCAACGGCTGAACACAACTCTTCGTTCTTCATTTCCAGGATACAAAACTTGAACTTTTTGAATGTGGTACGGATGAAGTCCTTGTTCCCTTAATGTACGCCACACAACAAACGGAGAAACGTCGACCTCTTGGGCAAGGTGTCGGCAACTTAACTCAGGGCGATTTTCTATTGATTGTATAATTTGTTCTTCCGAGTTTACATTTCTTCGGTTACGTGGTCTTCCTGCATTTATATTCAATGGTTCCAAACTCCAGTGATCCCGTAAATGTTGTACAGTTGCAACAAATGTTTGCCGGTCCAGAATTCTGCGATTTGGAAATCTTTCCGCATAAAGATTTTGGGCTTCATAAGCATTTTCTCCTGCAGCTCCATAAGTTAGGAGAATGTCTGTTAATTCAGCAAAAGTGAATTGGGCCATTGTAAAAATTACAATTAAAACTAGATATAACTAACACTAACAAACACTAAAACCAAAATCTAACAAACACTAAAACTACTTGATAAAAGTTTTCACTGAAAAAATTTGCTATGTACTTATTTTCAAATAAGCAAAGACAAATAAACGCACGGACTGACAAAACTGCAATGAAACTCAGTATTACTCACCCTTACCTAAAATCTTAAAATAATAAAGGTCTCTTTATTCAACACATTTAACTATTCATTGCAGTACCTATAAAAATCGCTTTATAACCGTTGTAAAAGATAATTTATGCGTAAAACCACTAAGTCGCTTACATTCCCCGAAAAACCCAAGCTTACAAATAGGTAGTTGGAAATATTTAAATTTATTTTATTAAAATTCACTTTACTTTCTCTTGATTTAATTGAAACATAAAATACAAGTCAAAGCCTGCAAATCGCGATCTATGCAATAATAAATAGCGTAAAATATTTGCTTTGTTTGAAATTACAACAATTATTAGATACCATGATTTGAAGATAGAACCGAAATTAAATGTAACTACTTTTGCGTTTAAAAACAGATCTGACGTAGAAATTTCTCCCTCCGCCTGACAGCATTCGAAAAATCTAGCCGATTGTTTTTTAGTGCGTATTGCATTGTAGGGTTGTTAACCTCGTGGTCAAATAGATAGTTATTCTTAGTGATTTGTTTGACAGTTCTTATTGTTCTTCAAGTTTAATTTGTTCTTAGTTTAGTGTTCTGGTTCTTGAAGCAATGGTACATACGTACGATCAAAATGAATTAATTGATATGCTTCTAATAAGTAGTAAGTAATAAAACATGACAGTCGATAGGGATTTGTTTGAAATTGGAACAATTCGCATTCTGAAACAACTAAACTGCAAAAAGTCAATGGGACCTGACGGGATACCTGCAATTGTATTAAAGCACTGTGCACCCGAACTCGCACCTTTGCTCTGTCGGCTTTTTAAGCTGTGCTATGAGCAGAGGACATTTCCATCTGTATGGAAGGTTGCAAGAGTTCAACCAATACCAAAAAAAGGGAAAAAGTGCCTTCCGCAAAATTACCGCCCGATAGCCCTTCTACCCATATTATCCAAAGTAATGGAATCTGCCATTAACTTGCAGGTTGTTAAATATCTAGAACAGAATGGTCTCATAAGTGACAACCAGTACGGCTTCCGACACAGTCGCTCAACAGGTGACCTGCTCACTTATGTTACACACATTTGGACAAATGTTATCGAGAACCACGGAGAATCAATAGCGGTCGCTTTAGATATATCTAAGGCCTTCGACCGGGTTTGGCACAAAGCACTGCTATCTAAGCTGGCATCCTACGGTCTGCCCCAAAAACTATGCGGACTTATAGAGAGCTTTCTGCATAGGAGACAAATTCAAGTTGTGGTTGACGGTGCAACTTCAGATCCTTACTTTTTGAACGCTGGTGTACCTCAAGGATCGATTTTATCACCAACTCTATTCTTAATTCACTTAAATGATCTTTTAAATTCAACCAAAAACAAAATTCTCAGCTTCGCAGATGATAGCACTCTCATAGCATCCACTACAAACAAGAGACCTGTCAGTGCATCTAAATCAAGTCGCCAAAGGCTCTTGCAAGCTGAGTCCATCAACAACGACCTTCAAATTATTTTGAAGTGGGGATCCGATAATCTGGTTGAATTCAACGCCTCCAAGACCCAAGCAACCATGTTTACAAGAAAGACGTCCTCCGTCATACCCCAACTAGCATTGAATAACCAAACAATTAAAACAACTAATAAATTACATCTTTTAGGGGTCAGCATTAATTCAAATGCAACCTGGCATGAACATGTTTCCACCATAGCTAAATCAGCCGCCCAGAAGCTTAGTTACTTATTTCGTGCCAGAAAAATGTTCTCACCAAAGCAGCTTCTGTTACTCTATAAGGCTCAAGTTCGTCCAGCATTGGAATATTGCTCTCATGCTTGGAGTTCTGCTCCTAAGCACTCCTTGCACCTACTAGACTCCATTCAAAAAAGAGCAGTGCGCCTGGTTGATGACCCCTCATTAACCTCTAACCTTCATACACTAGACCATCGTAGAAGGGTTAGCGACTTAAGTCTCTTTTACAGATATTACCACGGAAGGTGTTCTGCAGCCATTGCTTCCATTATTCCACCTGGTGCTCACTTTGGACGTTCTACAAGGCTAGCGGAGAGCACACACCAGTTTGCCGTACACATTTCAACAGCTAGGACCTCTATGTATCAGAAATCTTTTCTGTACAGAACCGCGACACTATGGAACACACTACCATCAGAAGTGTTCCCAGTTGGTTACGACCTTCAGAGGTTTAAGACCAACATTAACAATTACCTACTAAAAACGCCTCGGGGCGCCTGAACAGGCGTTATAAGCTTCGTCTTTTCCCGAGTCGTGTGCATAAAAAAAAAAAAAAAAAAAAAAAAAAAAAAAAAAAAATTATTGAAATATTATTATTGAATTATTGATTGCATCTGAATTAAATGAAAAATATTTTTAAATATTAACCGATTACTAGTATGATTATTAGTATCTAAGTAACCCTAATCCTTTAAATTAAATGAAATATGTACATTCTCTAATAATGTCTTATTTTTCAAATTAACAAATAAAACATGGCAACGTTGAAAGAAATCCGCCAATCCACAGCTGATCGCTTCAAAATTGTAACTGACCCTCTCAACATTTCAGAGGCGTGTACCATTTTTAGCAATAATTTTCAAACATTAATTACTCGGTAATTATACGCTATTTTGAAAAAATAATTTATACAATAGTTTTTATTAAGCATATAGTTTAACCAGTTTTAATATGTACATGTAATTTACAAACACCCTGTATATAGGAACATTTGTTATACTTTTTGACTTCATTTTCAAATATACACCTCGAGACGTCAACCTTGGGTTTTTCCCAGTTTTATCATTTAACTAATATTAAGTGTGGGGCTAGCCAAACACCCCCACATTTATTGGTGAAATTAGCATTATGATAGATGAATACTTGCGTGATAAGGCTGAACGAGATCTAGGAGCCGCAGATCAAGGTTATGTTGATCCTGATGATAATTTGGCGACTCTTGCCAATGAGGCGGTATTTAATGAAATTGTCATCTGATTCTTCAATATACTAATCCAGTAATTATAGTTATTAATCACGTTCAGTTATCGAGTAGACGTAGCTTTTCTTGTTTCATATATGTATTCTTTAGATATACTAACACTGAGTTAATTTAGACACTCTTATAACCACTTGTAGACACAAACATATACAATTAAAATTGTTTTAAAAATATTGTCAATTTGCTTTGTGAATCATCATGCCGATTGTACAGCGAGGCCCTTGCGAAAATGCGACATTTTACATAACTTACATATCATCCTCGCCTATAACAACTAATCTGGTATTCCGTAATCTAGGATTAGCTCACGGTTTGTAGAATAATACGGTTGTCTCGTAACTTTTTAGCCAATCACGCACGGTCTCTCGTGACGTCACAAGAATTCGAGTGGCAAATTCCGAGCATCTCAAGTGTAATGAAATTAATGTTTTTAGTAATATTTACAGGGTAAAATATTATAAAAATTGAGACAATGGACAGGAATAATAACTAATAAAAGTATATTTTCCATAAATATATTAAAATTTAAAAGGAGACGGGTATTTTTTGAATTAAATGATAAATGGTTTATTTGTATACCTATTAAACGGTACATATTATTATAGTTATTTCGGGCCTTAAATTCTTAAATAAAACAAAGTAGTACGACAAAATATATTTATATCAAAGTAAATATAAATAAACATTATAAACATATAAATAAACGAGGTATATAATAAATAAACGATATGAGATGAAACGAATAAATATGAATAAACGATTTTAATGTTATTAAGTGCGGATCTGTAATTGTAATTTTTGTTGGTTTATGTGAATGGTAATTCAAGTTCAATAGGTCTATTTCAAGAATTTTCATGAAAGTGTTAAGTAAATCTGGTTTTATTAAAGAAAAAATAATTAAAATCCCTTCAATTACAATTTACATGGACCAAAAATCTCATAATGTACATTTTAACGTTTAAATTTTGGTAGAAAAACGGCATGCGGGAAAATAAAAAGTTAATTAATACATTCAGTTTTTTATGCTCTTTCTGAATTTGAAATTAAATTTTTAAAAATATGATATATAGGCTGTTGTTTTAGGGTCGGTCAAATTTTATTAATTTTTCTAAATCCGGATCTGGATTTTGTAATTTTTTAATGTGGCAATAAATTGTCCTGAAGGTATAGAATATCTATGCCAAATATCAAAAAATATACTGAGTGATTCAAAAGTTATAGATATCGAAAGAAATGGGCCAAATTTAAAAAACACCCGGTTATAACTCGGTTATAAACGGCGGAAGATCCATAGTATATGGGTTTTTTGTAATCCCCTGGGTGACCTCTATACAGGGTTAAAATATTGCCCTTTCCCAATGAAACACCCTGTATTTACCTGACTCTCCGCGATGAAAGAAATATATAATGTTTAGAACAAATTAATTATTGAAAATAGTCTGTAAATAGTCTGATATACTACTAAGAAGTTAAACACAATAAAAAAAACACGAAAACTCAAAAAACTTCAATAGAAACCACAATTAACATCAACAACAAAAGAAAACTACGAAGAAAACTACGAAAACTCGTAACGATTAGTAGGCTCAAGTAAACTCTAGCATACTGGTGACGTATTCCCCCCCACTTTCGCCAGCAAAGTGAGGTAACCGTATTATTCTACAAACCGTGGGATTAGCTCCCTTCATCGATGATTGGTCCTCACTGGGGAGGGAGTCCTGTGGCGCCCCTGCAGAGGCCCGCGCCTAGGCGACGCAAACAGCTCCTCGTGGCCCGTCAAGTATTCGCCATCCGGCTGGGACGTTAAAGGCCACGAGCGAGCTGACAGACGACTGACACTCGGATGCGGGACTTTACTTCGGTCTAAAACTTTGAGCTCGACAGCATGTGCTCGCGACGGAGTCGCACACCCATTGTTACTTTCTGATTTTTCCTATATCAATAAATTTCTATATGTGAGAGGGCGATCGGCTTATTATTTACGCGCTATTATTTACCCTGCCGGAAAAATTTTCCAATCACTATGAAATAAGAAATATACGGGATGGCTCGTCTGAGATGGAACACCCTGTATATGTATACGGCCCTGCCAAAGGTGCTCTTCTTTTTCTTCTGTAACTCCTATTACTGGCTGAATAATGCTTTCGGTCGAGGCCGCACCTCCTTGTAATTTGTAATTGACTTGACACTATTGACAGTTGACAACGTTGACAAGATGGCGGTGATAGTTGCTTGGTGTTGTTATTTTTTGAAGAATTTTGGATTTTAATTACAAATTTACACAAAATACGATAAATTCGTATTTGTAAACATTGAAAAATAAAATAAACAAATGAGAAAAAGGTACGTACATCAAAATGCAAAGGCACTAGATTAATTCTAATAATGACAAAAATAGGGTTATTAAAACGTGTAGATTTAATGCATTGTAGACTTTTTAAAATGTCATTCGCTTACATTATTTTGCATTTCGAGAAACCAAAAACTCTTTCTAATATCTTCCATACATTTTCAAGTACATGAGGGTCTGCAAAATGAATTATGGCATGTTCGAATAAACACGAATAACCTTTTGCTTCAAATACGCTTTTATTGAAAAAGGAGCATATAATAGAAATAATTCCTAAAATTTTGTATATTACATACTACTGTGCATAATTTATCACAAGCATTTTTTAATATTTTTTAATTTTACATATCAAATTATTTTTATCACGAGTTTGTTTCATGTAATAGTTAAAAAGGATAAATTCTGAACTTACTTACACTGTAAACTGTGCAGCTAGAATTTCTAGTTTAAAACTATAAATTTTAATTTATGCTTTCATTATATATTGATTAAAGTAATAAACATTGTGTAATTAACCATCTTTTACATTTATAATTTAAAACTATTTGAACAGTGAAAAAAATATGGTTGTTTTTATACAATGTAAAGTACGAACCAAATAATTCCTGATAGGTTCCTGTAAGGTTTCTACTTACTATTTGTTTACGTTTTGCCAGTGTCAATTATTTAAATTGAAGCAATTGTAAATAAAAGGAAAATCTAACTCTACTTTTGATTCTACGGATAACTAAAAATCATTCGTTATTTTGATCAATTTCAATCAGTTCTTACCATAGTTGTTGAAAAAAGACGTAAACAAATGATTTTTAACTTTATTAACATATTATTGGCAATTACTTATGTTTAACACATATTCTTGTATATGAAGTTTCTTCTATTGAAGGAAGAGCTGTTTGATCGAAAGAGACAAATAGCAGTAAAAATCCAAAATATTATCGTAATAGTTGCTTGTGGTTTATTTCACGTTTTTTGATATCATTTGCCTTCTAATTTTCAGTGCAAATCGTACAAAAAAGGAAATAATAAGTAAAAGAAAAATTCTAAGCCTACTTTTCATTCTACGGGTAAAAATCAAACATTTATTACTTTGTTAATTTTAAAGGATTTTTACGATTTTTTTGTTAAAAAAACGTAATCGAATGACAGTTTACGTTATTAATTACGTTTTAAACATATTATTTACATATGGTATTGTATAAGAAGATTCACCAATTGAAAAAGTCCAATTATTCTAATTGTTGCTCACGATTTATTTGATGTTTCTTGACATCATGTGCTTCCTGTTTTCCAGCGCAAATCCTCTCCGATAAATAAATAAGTAAAACAAAAATCTAATAATAAAACTAAAAATAATTCGTAACTAAAAATCATTCGTTACTTTGATAAACTTCAATGAGTTCTTACCATTGTTGTTCAAAAAATACTTATTATATTAGATCGATATTTTGCTTTGTTAGTGATTAATTACGTTGTAAAGAACGAAAGAACAATTAATTGTAATGTCGGTACTTTTGGATAATACGTAAATCCAGGTGTTTGGTTAAAAAAAAAAATATCGAACCCTTTCTTTGACGAAAGGTTTCGGAAATCCAGTTGGGTTTCGGAACGACACCATCAACCATGAAGCAATCCCATATCCTTCATCTTCTAGAACGTCTGAATTCCTCCAGATTCTCGAATCATGAACAGAACCTGACCAGGATGCATCGATACTCGTGAAAAAATCGGTCACAGCTTAGTGGGCTTGCACACCAAAGTAGCATGCGACGTGCGACTTGCTGCCAGAAAGCAAGTAGCACGTCGCAACTAGCGACTTCACGATTTACTTTCATACCAAAGTCGCACAGTGCGACTTGTTTACATCAGAACTCCGTTGGCAAATAATAAAATAGTTATCATCAAGATGTCGTCGGAAGAAGACAATATTGCGCTAATTGCTGCTGTGATTGCAAGAAGGAAGAAGAAGAAGACGAGAAGAAAAATGTGGATTCATCCCTATTTACGAGATAATGCTGATACACATAGCATGTTTATTGTATCGCAGCAGTTACAGATACATCCTAAAAAATTCCAGAACTTATACAGGATGGAAAAAGAAACATTCAAAAAAGGTTTGTTCCAACCCATGCGAAAACGGTAATTTTACGATAAGACGCATGCGCTGTAAGTACACTCTGTTCCAACCGAATAATTGATAGTTCGTGTATCGTTTACTATTCTATTCCAACCAAAAATTGTACGACCGGTGAACGATCAAATCCGTACACAGAAGTACGTTGTATACGTTTGGACTGACATGCGCAGATTCTCAAATTGGTTAAATTTGTTTTGATCTTTGCGAAGGAAGGAAGTTTGTTTTGAGGTTATTTCTTGTTTCTGTTTGTTTCTGTTTTTGTTTCTTGTTTTTTGGTTGTTTTTGTTAATTTTATTAAAGATGAGTGATTTTGAAAGCGATAGTGACTTTTCTGTACTGATGAGTAGTGACGATTCCGACGAGGACGACATGCAATTAATGGCGGAACCTCGAGTTAGAAATGAAGATTATTTAGGTATATTATATAAATTGTTTCTAAAATGCAATTAATTCATTATCCATTTTAGAAGTAATTGTACCACGTTACTCGGATGAGGAATTTTTTAAACATTTTCGCATATCGAGAGATATTGTGAATAATATTTCACAAATGTATGAGGAGAGCAATCTTTACAGCAACCAAATTGGGCACTATGGTAACATACCTCCTACTCACCAAGTATGTATTTTAAATGTTTTTATAATTTTTTTAGATAATATGTGTGATTTATATTTTGTAGGTTACAATTTTCTTATGGTACATTGGACATCAAACTTGTAGCTTCAGAGATGTTGCTGATCGTTTTAATATAAGCGAAAGTTCAGTAAGCCGTATACTCTTCCGAATAACTAGCTTCCTAAGCAATTTATCTCCAAGATTCATTAAATGGCCTAGTGAGGAAGAAAAACGCATCTCCGCTGAACATTTCAATGAAGCCGGATTTCAAAATGTCATTGGAGCTATGGATGGATGCCACATAAAAATTGATAAACCTTCAAACGATCCCGAGTCATACATAAATCGTAAAGGTTTTTATTCAATTCAGGTACATAAGTACAAGTAAATGAATATAAACAAAATAATTTATTTAATTTTAGTTACAGGCAGTGTGTGACCACAATAATAAAATTATTGACTTGCTTGTTGGCTATCCCGGATCGGTCCACGATAGCAGAGTTTTTCGCAACTCTCGCCTGGGAAATAATTTAGAGCAAAGATGTGGAAGATATTTTTTATTAGCCGATAGTGGTTATCCCTTAAAGCGAAATTTATTGACACCTTATAGGGATAGAGGAAATCTAACCAGAAGGCAAATTAATTACAATATAAAATTGTCGAAAACCAGATGCATTATAGAACACTGCTTCGGAATTTTAAAACAAAAGTTTCGACAGTTATATCACGTTAAATTAAGGAGCATTCCATTTATTGTTCACCTAATTAGAGCAGCCTGTGTTCTCCATAATATTGCTATTGAAGATAATTTTAATTTTGAAGAAGTTGTAAGAGACAATGAAAACATACAGCAATATAATTTAGATGACAGTGATGATGATGAGGAACTGAATGCTGTTAACGTTAGAAATAATATCTGTAACAATTTGCCAATGTAACTTTATTAAAATAAAACTTCTTTAATAAACTCTTCTTTATTTTATAAAATAAACTAAAAACAAATTCTGATACAAAACAAACTCTAAACAAAAACAAACTCTGAAACAAAACAAACTCCAAACAAAAACAAACTCTAAACAAAAATATACTCTGAACAAAAACAAACTCCGAACAATAAGAATAACTCAACTAACCTAAAAATAAATATGAATAAATTAATATATAAGAAATATTTACATTAATTGTGTGCAATTGCAATTTTTTTCTTTTAATATTTCACATCTTTTTTGCATAATGTCAGTTCTTCTTTTGTATTCTTCCAGCTTCCTTTTATTTATTTCTAAATTTTCTTTTGCAATTTGCATTTTGTCGTCTAAATATTTTTTTTTGTCCACCCTCATCTGTTCGATGGCGGTTTTTCTCTTCTTTTTAACTATTGTTCTGATTGATTTGGTCTCAGTTTTTTCGTCTGTTGCTTTAGTCCGCTGCTCCAGTTGAATATTGTCTTGTTGTTCTAGGGGTACCTCATCTTCATTGTGTAACAATATTTCCGGTTCGATATTCCTTTTTTTTTCAAAAATCTTTTCAAATTCTTCTTTGTATTCGAAGAATTTTTTTCCTCTTCCGGTGGAGTTTTGGTTTTCCACAAATTTTTTATATCCCCTTTCGAGGACTCGCCATCTATTTTGACAATGTTTTTCTGTAATTCGAGGGTTTACCTTTTTCATTTGTTCGCTAAGTAGCCGCCACATGTCTTTGAAATTTTTACACTTAAAAGTGCCAACTTTTTTGTGCAAATCATTGTAAAAGTCTAATAATATTTTGGACTCCGCAACTGACCATTTAAAATCAAGCTGAATTGCCGAAGTTGCAGCAACTGGATCAACTGAGGCAGTTGAAGTTGATGGAAATATTATATATTCCTCTAAAACTAATTTAATAGATTAAAACATATAAGATATGTCTACTTCATTAACTTCAAACAAACTCACCATTAATGTTTTCCATTTTCGTCGCTTTTGAACTTTTACTGGTAAAGGTAAAACTCTGTATAAGTGTAAGGCGTGTAAGTCGAAACGAAAATATAAACATAACAACAACATAACCTTACAAAATATTCTTTTTTCCTCTTCTTCTTTTTTAAAGTGCAATACAGTCAGATTTTAGTACAAGCTCCGTTCCAACCAATTTTGATTATCAAATTGTACATGAACTAGAGTTGCGCAGTAAACAGTTTCTGTACGAGTTGAAAATTAATTTATGTACGGTACAGAAATCGAGGTTGGAACAAACCTAAAGCTTGTTGATTTAATGAAACCATCAATGCAGTTACAGGATACAAATTATCGAAGAGCTATTACTGTGGAGGAAAGACTACTTATATTTTTGAGGTAAGTACCTAAAAAGTTAATAAATGTACGGGAATAAAAGGCAAGAAAATGCTTCAACATTAATTTATTATTTAGTCAAAATATATGAACCACAAAATCGTTATTCAGTCGACGAGATAATAAATGTTCGAGGTGAATTTTAGCCCTCATATCCAGGAGAATAATTTGGCAGATAGTTACCTTCGTTGACGAGTATGCTTCCATCGGAGGAAAACGAAGTAAATTGGCCAGTGTAATTTTTGTTATATGCTATGTGCGTCGTATTTTGCCTGTCATTATT
This sequence comes from Phyllotreta striolata, assembly GCA_918026865.1. Lineage (NCBI taxonomy): Eukaryota > Metazoa > Arthropoda > Insecta > Coleoptera > Chrysomelidae > Phyllotreta > Phyllotreta striolata. Next base: position 5,147,891 of record OU900106.1, read on the forward strand.
AGATACAGAAGTGGAAGCACTCGCTGAAGTTGACGTAGTTTTTTTTGCAACATATCGTCCAATGTCTGCAGTACTATTACTTTAAATTTTCGTTTCTCCGATGCGTTTAAAGTGGCAATATCAGGAAGAATGCTTTTAAAAAAATTTAAGTCCGGGTTTTCAGGCTGTGGCGTACTTTTTTGAGAAAGGTAATTGACCACAGCATTCTCCATTTCATCCACTGGAGTTTTTGGCGGAACCTTTCTTTTTGTTGAGGATCTACTCGATGTACGTGACGGTGTACGTGAGAAATTAGTATCCAGTAAATCTGCTTCTGGTTGATGATCAGGGGGGTGTTCTTCAGGACCGGTAGCTCTTGACACATTGTCATCATCATCTATACTGTAATGATTGGTTTCAAATATTTCCTCTTCATCACTGTCAACAGGCAAATTGCCCGATTGGGGTCTTGATTTCGTAAACGGTATCACAAATTGCATTACATCCCACAAATAATATATTTTTTTTGATTTAGCTGAATCTCCACTTTTTCCAGCACACTGTTTTAAATATCTTGTTAGACTACCCCGCAGTACTTTCCATTTTTTCTTGCATTTAGAAGCTAAAACAAAAAGTGTGCGTCTAAATTTGTGTCATTCGAATTTGGACGTTCTAATTAGCAATATACTATTATCGTACATAATATTAACATTTAAATTTATGAAATATTTTTTCTGCTTCTTTTTTAGGTTTCCAGCAACTGGTATGTCGTTTACGGCGTTGCACTTTGAATTTTATCGAGGAATTTCAACGATAAGTAGCATTATTGCTGATACTGCTCAAAAATTGTGGATAGCCATTCAAGCACAATATATGGCATTACCTACAATAGAGCAGTGGATAGAGATTTCTGCGCGATATTATGAACTTTGGAATATGCCAAATTGCTTGGGGTCCTTAGATGGCAAACACATCAGAATTAAATGCCCTAAAAAAATCAGGTTCAGCATATTGTCACGAACGCCAATGGGTCGTGAGACGGTTAGGACACTCGAGTATTGAACCTGTGAGAATCGTCGCAAATAGTGCAACGATAGGTGAAATATTTCGAGGAATCATGTAAAACAGGATGCAACCAAACTCCACCGTCGATCGGACCACCGTGAGAACGGTGGACAAACGGGGGAGATTGGTTGTCATAAAAAGCCTAACCGCCTCGCGCCCGGGGAGATTCCTTATCCCGTACGATAAGGGACAGTACGCGTGATCTCTTGCGGGCCAAATCGAATTGTAGAAGTAGTTCCGAGCGTGTGTTATAGTTCCACCGAGTTCAAGTGTAACGGTGTTGTAAGTGCTCGAAAGAGTAAAGAGATCTCGCCGGCCCTCGTGACGTGCCCCGAAGTCTGCTAGACCTTCTAGATGAGGTAGGGTAGTTTGTAGGGCTATTTGTTGTTGCTTGGTGAGGTACAAGTACCTCACCCTTGTGTACTTAGTTTTAAGCAATATACCTGTTTATTATTATCTCTCTGAGTATCATTCTCTGGGCCCCTAGTAGAACCCCATTTTCAGAGTAGAAAGAAAGCCAAGGCTTTACCGCTACGCCCCGTAGCAAAGAGGTTCCGCCGATAAAGGAATCGGCGAAGCACGAGTTGAACAACACGATAAGAGGGCAAGTAGCCCCAAACATAGCAACTCGTGACATGGTGGAGGCGCCGAGTTCGATCTCGAGGGTAAATTCCTCCTAATTTGCCCCGTTAGTTTTGTCAGTTTTTTTAATTATTTAATTTTTTTTTTGAGTACATTCTTGAGCATTTATAATTATTAATTAAACGAGTGCCCTGAGGGGGTAAAAAACCCAGAGAAAAAACCAGAGAGACATTTACTTTCTCTTTCAGCATCTGTGTGACTTTTTTTTTATTTTTTATTTTTCTGCATGCTCTTTGATTTTCTATTTTTTTCTCATCGATCGTTTTGTGGTTTGACATTTTTTTTACAGCGGTTTTTATATTATTTTGGTGTGGTTGGAAAAGGTACCAATCAAAAAATTTAATTTTTTTTTCTTTTAAAATTGCAATCATTTTATTACAATAATTTTGTTACAAGTATTTGTGTGCCTTATCTACATTTTTTTTACCGAACAAGCGTTTTACAAAATTCACACAAGAGTTACATGATGAGCGGGCATTAGCCTCTCATTTACAATTGGATCAAGTTTACATAGTCTGACAGAACGCTGAAATTACAAAAAAATTATCGAAATACAGGGTGTACAAACAAATATTTCGCCGCGAATAATCGTACGGCGTTAGATTAATGTCACGCCCAGTAACCAGGGCTGAAATAAGAAGGAGAGGTGTCGAAGTTGAAATAGTGGAGTCTTTCAACCGCCTCTCAATAGACGCCCAAGGAGGCGTCCAGGACCCCTTCGCCAACTCCTTTTTAATAAGGAGATCACCCCCTCCCCCACCCACAGGCAGTGAACCAGCCGGGGAGGAATCAGTCAGGACGTCGGGGAATACTTCCGGAGGAGAAGAAGAAGGGGCATCGTACTCGAGAATACCCCTACGAGAGAGTGTGGACAACGCACCTAGGGAAGACACACCCCAGAGACAGAGGGAGGAAATAGTCCCAAGAAGAAGGGCACCGGAAACCATCGATCGTGACACCCAGTTCATAACCTTAGACAGAAGAATGGCAGACGTCACGATCGCCGAAGCCCTCCAGGTGGACCAAAAGCCGGCAAGACCGCAATTTATATCCCCCCCGACATTCGACCCGTGCACGGGAAATGTCCGTAACTTTTTATCCTCCTACGAGAGGACGGCGATTGCCAACGGCTGGAACAACGGGCTAAAGATCCTGTATTTAGGGTCATTTTTGGAGGGTGCGGCCAACATTTGGTACACCGAGTACACAAAACAGAGCGGGAACGAACACAAAACCTGGGCTGAGGTGAGAGGGGACTTCCAACAGGAATTCCACGAAGGCGATTCGCGGAACCAGCTGGAAATGCGTCTGCTCGAGAGGAAGCAGAGAAAGGGCGAGCCGATCAAGTCGTACTTTTACGACTTGAAAACCTTATATTACGAATTCGATCCAACACTGAGTGTGGACGGATTCAAGAAATTCTTTGAAAACGGGTTGGATCCCGAACTGTATCCAACGTATAGACTGCTTCGCCCGGAAAACATTTCCATGGAGAAGCTAAAGGAAATCGTCCTAGCAATCCAGGACATAACAGCGAGCAGGGCGCTACTCGCCAACCAGCCGGGGGCGACGTTTACGCCCAAGGAGGGGATGACCTGTGTAACAGAGGAAAGAAGAAGGGACAACCAGGAACAAAGCAATCCTCCTGGTAATGGCCCACGAAGAAACCCCCGCAATCGTTACAATAGGGGAGGTTTCTACCCCCACCAGTTCAGCCAAGGGATGTACCCGCAACCCCCGTTCGTCCCGCCCCACATGTACTACCCCCCGTTTGGCTACCCCCAACCCCTCCCTCCGACGAACCAACCCTCTCGGCAAAATGAGGCGAAAACGAACGCCAACGCCCATCCTCAGGAGCTAAACCTGGGCAGACAAGCCGGCCAACAGAGGCCAAAGACAAGAACGACTGATGGACGTCCGGTATGCTTCAATTGCGGAAAACCGGGACACCTGGCGGCGGTATGCAGGTCAAAGAAGGCCGATTACCCAAAAGGCCAAGGACAACGTTAGTAACCCCCGGAGTTGTCCACACCGTCAGGGGGTCCGGAGCGGCGCCGTATACGAGAGTACTAACTGCGAGCGCCGTCATCAACGGAAACCGGACCGACATCATCATCGATACAGGATCCGCTCAAAACATCGTGAGAGAGGATTTCGCGGGGGCTATCGATACAAGAAACAAGAAACATCTAATGGCAATGGCATCTAAAGTAGGGGACACAAGGATCACAACTCTAGGTCAATCGAACGTGTCGATACAGATCGGAGGACTCAAGGATTCCTTGACGACATCGGTAGTTAGACATCTACCGGCGGCCTTACTAGTAGGGATGCAAACCCTTACAGAACTAGGGGCCGTGATTGACCTACGAAAGAACACAATGCTGTTGCAAAAGGATAACCGGACACACATGATAGAGTTAAACCCCACCAAAGTAAGGAGTGGAAAAAAGGGGTACAACATAGGGTTAACAGGGTCCGCAACAAGCAACATATACAAGGAATTGTACCACCAGAGTTGTGTGAAAGAAATCCAAAGTGCCCTACGACGCGGAAAAGACACGAAAGCCACCCCGGAAATCCTCCCCCAGATGACAGCCACCGCGGAAAACCCCCCCACCCCACTATTGGAGGATAACAACCCCTTAGAGTGCACCTGTATCGAAACACCCAGCCCAGTAAACAAGCTGTCCGCGGGCAAAGACTATACGTTCCCACCGTACAGCACCTTAACCGTGAAGGGTAAGACAACTACCCCTACGAGCAACAACCCCCTCCGGTTCACCCCGAACTTCAGGAACCTAGCAAAGAAGGGGCTGCTTGTAGAATCACGGGACGCCCTAAAAAATTGTATAACACTCAAGAACACCAGACACTACCCCGTGGTGTTATACAAGAACAGCACCTTGGGTGAGTTAGCCGAAGATGCCGACAGAGGAGCAACGGTGTGCGCCGTTACATCGAGGATGAAAGCGCCGCATGAGAGGATCTCCATCAACGATTTCCAATTACCAGAGGATACTGACCCGGTATTTAAACAGAGTCTGGCGAAACTGGTCAAAAAATACCCCGACGTATTTTCCAAAACGATGGACACGATGGGAAGGACCCATCTAACGGAACACGTCATCGAAGTAGAATGCGACACGCCTATTAAAAGTAGAGCATATAGGGTGTCCCAGAAGGAAAGGGAAATCGTTGATGGACAGATAAAAGAAATGCTCGATTACGGCATCATCCGCCCTAGCCACTCACCCTGGGCGAGCCCGATAGTGCTGGTGAAGAAAAAAGATGGGAGTACCCGGTTTTGCGTCGACTACAGGAAGTTAAATGACGTAACCCGGAAGTCAAACTACCCAATACCGCAAATCGACGACATCCTAACATATCTGCACGGGGCGAGATATTTTACGACGTTGGATATGTTTAGTGGATACTGGCAGGTACCGATGGAGGAAGGATCAAAGCAATACACCGCCTTCGTCGCACAGGGTCATGGACAGTACGAGTGCAACGTCCTACCCTTCGGACTCTCCAACGCACCCGCTACATTCCAGAACCTCGCCGACCGAGTGTTTGAAGGGATGAAGTGGAAGGAAGTCCTAATCTACTTAGACGATATAATAATCTTCTCAAGAACGCTAGAGGAACACCTCGAGAAATTGGAGAAGGTGTTCCAACGACTTAGGGAGGCTAACCTAACCCTAAAACCTAGCAAGTGCACGTTCGCACGAGAAGAAATAAATATCCTGGGGTACACCGTCAGCCAGAAAGGGCTGGAAGTAAATAAGGCCCCTTCTTGACCTCTGTTGCGAAAGTGTACGTAGCCCCAGCATTTCTAAAATTATTCTATCTTGATTTTCAATGGTTGCCAGAGAATATTCAATCGATTGTAGGAAGGAATTGCATTGAATATTCTCCAGTCCTCGTGAAGAGGCTAATTTACAAAGTTTTTCCAGGTCTTTTGCGAAGTATAAAATCGTCTTATGCTCATTGTGATAATTATTTAAATCAAAATACACTAACAATTTCCATTTATCATTATAAAGATTCAAAGTACCTATTTTTTCATAATAAAGTCCTGGGCTATTAGTTAACAACGTATTATTGAAATATAATCCGGATGACGCGACAAGCAATAAATGTGCAATCGTCAAAAGGGTGAGTGACATCCACGGTAGACACATGGTTCTTGACCTAGAATCGCCGTAACGATCGAAAAACGAGAAAATAAAAATAATAAAAATAATTAAATTAAATAAGCCAAAGAAGTAGCAGAATATAATACAATTTAAGCAAGCGAAATAACAATTAATTAATTGGAGGAAAATGAAAACCACGTAACTAATTATGACGTAAATAGTTTTACTCGGTTCATATGAACCTTTACCAATTTTTTCTTTACTTTAACGGTACAATTCACATCCGAATCCACGGATATAACCTCATATGGTCCTTCATATAAGGGCTGCAGTTTTTTAGTTTTTCCTGCAACGACAGTTTCCTTTTTCAATAATACCTTATCCCCGACCTTTATGTCTATGGGATTTGCATTCTTGTCATAATACACTTTTGATTTCTCTTTCTTATCGATGAGATTTTTTCGGGCAATCTCGTGTGAATGTTGCATCCGTGATTTTAATTCATTATAATAGTCATCGTAACTGTAGAGCATCTCGGGAGATTTGGTAAGGTAGGAGGGTAATTCGGCCTTATAACCGAAAAGAAGTTCAAAAGGCGTATAATTTGTTGATATATGTGGAGTCGTATTATACGTAAAAGTCGCGAAAGGCATGAATTCATCCATGTCTTTGTTAATGAAATTTCGTAGATACTCAGTATAGGTGCGATGGGATCTTTCTAAACAACCGTTACTTTGAGGATGAAAACTGGTAGTCTGAATTTTGGTTATTTTTAATAATTGACACGTTCGTTTGAATACGTCGCTGAGAAAATTTGTTCCTTGATCAGTCAACAAACATGTCGGCGTTCCATACTGACAAATGATTTTCGTGGTAAAGTGATACGCTACTGTGTTTGCTGTTTGATCAGGAATTGGAATAGCTAAGGAAAATTTTGTCAAATCGTCCATAAATGTTAGTAAGTATTTATTACCCGATTCTGTAGGGTTTAAAGGTCCTACAATATCCAAAAATACCTTCTCAAATGGCCTCGAAGATGTTGTAGTGATGATCATAGGTAATTTAGTTTTCTTGTTGCATTTATTCTTCTGACATTGATCGCAGGATTTGACGAATTTTTTAATGTCTTTGAACATGTTTTTCCATTGATATTTTTCCTTGATTTGGTTATACGTTCTGTTCACTCCTTGGTGCCCTACAAGAGGACTAACATGATACTCCTGCAAGATCTTGTCGATCTCTTCCCTGCTGAGGTCTTGGTTTATGTTGTTATGAAATATAGTAATCCGCACGCCACTGTCTTTAAAAACGTATCGTATCATTATCCTAATTGCATTTATCTTCAAATGTTGTGACCTGCATTCTTCTGCTGAAAACGCAAGGTCGGTGATATTGTTGTTGTCAACGAACTGTCGTAAAGTCATAAGCGAATAGTAAACATTTTCGTAGCTACCGACTTCGAAATCTGAGTCCTTTATAATTAAATAGAAAAAATAACGATCATTGTGCCGTAAATACGCAACATCGCGTACTTTCTTACCTTGAACTTGTAGTTCGCCGTTATTACCGTCGTATTTAGCAGCATCGTCAAATTTTTCACTCGCGAAAAATATAATATTAGTTTTATTGGGAACGTCAACGATAGTTTCTGGTGAATCGATAACGTTTTTATTGATAACAATTTTCTTTTCGATCTCTTTCAAATACGTTTTATATGAGTTTAGATCGGAAGAATCTATTTTGTAAATTCGCGACAAACTATCAGCGTTGGAAATTAGTCTCCCTGGTTTGTATACTATTTTATAGTTGTATTCCTCCAGTTTCAACCTAAATCTTGTGAGTCTAGACGAGGGATTGGAATGAGAGAAAAGATAGGAAAGTGGTTTATGATCACTAACTATTGTAAAAGGTTTTCCACCCCATAGGTAAGGTCTGAAATGCTGTGTCGCCCAAACTATGCCCAAAATTTCTCGCTCTATGGTCGAATAGTTTTGTTCCGCTTTATTTAGGACACGACTGGCATAGGCTATCGGGCGATTATTTTCGCCTAGCTTTCCTTGCGACAGTACGGCGCCTATCGCATACTTGCTGGCGTCCGTTGTCAAGATGAACTCTTCTTCGAAATTTGGATACTGCAGAACGGGAGGTGTTATGAGCTTTTCCTTAAGTTTGCAAAAAGCTTCGTCGCAAAGAGACGTCCATTCAAAGCTCACGTTCTTCTTCAATAGATTATTCAAGGGATAAGCGATTTGCGCGAAATTTGGAATGAATCTCCGATAGTACGAGGCCAATGCCACGAAGGATTTAACTTGTTTTGCATTTTTCGGGGTTGGATATTCCTGTACGGATATGACCTTGTTGGGATCGGGCTTTACGCCTTCTTCCGAAATAACGTGTCCCAAATATGTTATTTCTTTCCGCAGGAAATGACATTTAGAAGGTTGTAGCTTCAAATTATTTCGCCTTAGAGCGTCAAAAACTTCCACCAATTTTTTATTATGATCAACTAAGGATTCTCCGTAACAGACTATATCATCTAGATAAACCAGGCACTTAAGACCTTGAAGACCGGTAAGAACATTGTTCATAAGCCGCTGGAAACAAGCTGGGGCTCCTTTCAGACCCATGGGCATCCTCTTATATTCATAATGACCGTAGAAAGAAAAAGCTGTGAGAGGTTTACTCTGCTCACTCAAAGGAATTTGGTGGAATCCACTTGCGAGATCCATCACCGAAAAATATTTGGATCGACCTAGTTGATCCAGAATTTCTACAATATTAGGCTGCGGGTAAGCATCAGCTTCCGTGGCCTCGTTTAATTTTCGAAAATCCACTACCAATCTAAAACGTTTTTGGCCATCCCCTTGAGATTTCTTAGGGACAATGAGAATCGGTGAATTATAAGGTGATCGACTTGGTTCTATAATGTCATCGTCCAGCATCTTCTTTATCTGCTGACCAATTTCGGTTTTTGCCTGCTCAGGAAGTCTATAGGGTTTTACAAAAATGGGCTTTTGGGTTGTCAAAGGGATAGAATGTTTGATTACGTCAGTACAAGTTAATTTGTCACCTTCTAGATAAAATATATCATTGAATTGTTTACAAATGTCAAGTATTGTGTCTTTTTCTTCCGAATTCATGTAACTAGTATCTATTTGAGATTCTAACAAGGAAATTCTTTCACCTGATTTGATTTCATCAAGGTGAACAACATGATATTTGTCTAAATCGTCAAAATTTACATTTATGTGTTTTATTCGAACTTCAGATTCGGTAGAATTTATGAAATTTACTTTGCAGGTTCCATTTTTAGGGTTAACGATAGAATTCCCTACGTACACTCCGGGTTGAATTTCTTTGTTTAGACATATTTTCGGGTCTGTGAAATTGACATAAATTTTGGCAAAGTATTCCAATCTAGGCGGTATCGTTATGTCATAAGGACTAGTTAGTTTAAAATGGAATAATTCCGAATCTATAGGAATAGTGATTTGTGAGGTACTATAGTCTATTGAAACCCTAAATTTTGAAAAAAAATCTTTCCCTAAAATTCCGTCTGCTACTATATGAAATCCGCCTGGTACTATGTGAAATTCATTATTAAACTTTTCCCTAGTTGTATTTGACCGTAAGCGACGCCTATGGATCCCACGAGTTCGTTCGTAATTCCTTTAAACTTAATGGTTTTATCGGTATAGACTATAGCGTCATCATGAAGACAACCTAATTTTATAATGCTGATGTCGGATCCTGTATCAACTAATAAATTTGCTTTCGCACTACCGATTATTGACATAGGGATATTTACGCATGATGTATTAACAACATTTGAAATAGTGAAGATGCGACTTTCATTGTTTTGAACTTCTTGTATTGAGTTTATTTCCGTAGGGCCGGATATTATGTTTTGATGGGAAACAATTATTGGTTTTTCAAGGTTCCGGCGCGAGTACCGCTGTTGGACGAAGTACTCGCGCCCTGGTCGTTTCCCTGAAACCCTGGGGAAGTATTGGAAGGCTGCTCTGCGTTACTATTTGTATTATATTTACTGTTATTATACATGCGTTTTCTGCACTCATCGATCGTGTGGCCGTATTTACGGCAGTATCGACATTGAACTTGGGCTAAATTAATATTTCTTTCACTCTTTACTTGAGGTCCCGTAGATGCAACATTGTGTCTTGGATACCCCGGAAACCTGTTCGAATAACAATTTTCCGTGGTGTGATTTGACTTGCCACACTTATTGCAAGATTTTGGCTTACTGTAGCGATTTTTATAAGATTGATTATTATGGTTAAAATGAGAATTAGACGATTTTAGATTTCGTTCCTCCTCACAGGCTGCCTCGACAGCGTCCGTGAGATTTTGGAATCTGCTGACTTTAATAATTAGTTGAATTGGGGGCCGTAGGCCGTCCACAAATGCCTTAAGGGCGGATTTTCTGGTTAGACTTTCTATAGTATTTCGGGCTTCATTGCCTTCGCTTGCTACACAAGCGTCAATTAAATCAGTAGCCAATTTTTCTATTCGGTTTGCGAAATTTCTGACATTTTCATAGTGATTTTGTTTTGAATTCGTAAGTTCTACTTGTAATTGAGCAACCGTCCGTCGTTCCAAGTATTGTTCTTGTAGTATTGCTCTTAACTCGGGCCAGGCAGCGATTTCTTTGTATTTTATGATATCATAGGCACGACCTGACAATCGCGATTTTACTATATTTAAAAACATTAGCTGGCTGGCCCTAGTTGTAGCCGTTTCCCAAACAACATCGCAGCAAGAAATAAATTTATGTAGATTTGATCTATCCCCATCGAATTCAGGGATTATTTTAAAAGCGAAATCAGTTGAGAAAGCCATTGCTGCGTTGTCGTTTTCGTTATCAGAATTATCAGTATCAGACATTAAAAATGCACAGATTCATAAAAACAGTAACAGTTGTAATAGAAAAAAAAAAAGAAAACAGATAGGACAAAAATTTTTTTTGGAGAACTCACAGTGACAGTAGATATTGTTGGTCCTTGTAATGGTCACGAACAACCAAGCTCGTGCGATTCGAACTTCTCTTCAGCCAAGATAGAGCTGAGAAGACACCGCTGAGGCGTGGAACCACTCCGGTGAATCAGGATTACCGGACGCTCGTAGCACCCACTTCCAGGATCTCGATGACTTCCGTCGTCCCTCAAGAACTGCTCCGCGATTATCTGCTCTGCTGGGCTGGAACTGGAACCACCGCTTCTCTTCGGTTTTCACGATTTTTTGTATAACTCGTTGCCTATTAGCGACTAGACTTTCACTACGTAGAATTACGCTCTGGTACTGTCTTATGTCCCGACACGAACTTCAAAGTAACTACTTTTCCGAAGATTTCCGCCCGGGTTTAACACAAGGTGTACCCCACACCTGACACCAAATTTGTAGGGAATATCTAGTTAGGACGAGCACTAAAACTCCGAAATCCTCCAATTTGTTTTATTCCAGTTCCCAAAAAATTATCAGCTTACAGAAGAGGTTCAAATCGACACGTTTATGTTACAAAATTCCAATTCGTTCCCTCCGCTTCCTGAGTTCTCTCTTATTTATTAACTTTTTCAGTCATGTGACCGACGCTAGTTTTATGGCATTTTCGCCAATAGCGAAGCGACAACTCTTATGTTTTAACCAATCAAATTATTCAAAAAAAAGTGCTTACTTCTTCCCTGAAGAACTACAGTAACTCGGCCAAAAGAGAACTCAGCAAAACTATCGAGTTGCGTAAATTAAAACAATGATGTAAAACAATATTATTAAATATTCATGTTTCAAATATTTCCAACCAGAACGACACGTGAGAAATTACAACTTATGGACTTTACGTATTAACAAATAAGCAAAATACCCTGAGAAATCTAAGATAAGAATAAAGGAATGTCAACCCCGTAGAGGGTGTAAAGCTAGACTTTACAACACAATGGAAAGAGCTGACTCTTTTCGAATGCGCGACGAAGCCCTTTTTTTGATTTTCCTTGTCATTTGTTAATAATTAGGTTGAATGTGTTTAAAAATTCAACGTTTCAGAACACTAAATTATCAGTTTTAGGCAACTTGTTATACAGTCCAAGAATGATTTATGAGGGGTTGGTTTCGTCTTCAATTTTACGACCGATAAATCCGAAATCCGATAATCCGATTACCTACAGTTAAGATGTTAAATTTTAAAATTGCAAATATTTAATTTAGTGTTGCTATTTGATTTTTTATTCTGCTCATACTCATATTTTCACGAATTTATCCGGTTACTAAATTTGATATTTTCAAATTCATATTATTTGCTTATATGAAGTTGACCTTGAATTTGAAACATATAATTGTGATTTGATTTTAACGTAATATCTCCAGAATTATTTATAGTTAAATATTTGATTAAATTGTTTTTTACAGCTTCCTCAACCGTGTGTTTTCGGGCGGAATAAGGACACTTTACCTCAATAAGTACATTATCTCCTATTAGCCCGTCCGGGGAAGCTCCCAAAAACTTCTTTTCCTTATCAACAAACAATCCGCATTTCATTATATTTTTATTATATAAGGATTCAAATTTTTCTATCGCTTTTGATTCGTTTTCGATACCGTGTTGCAATGGTGCAGGATAATTACTTACTTGACCGCTACAAGGAGAATACAAAATAGTTTTCACCGTGTTACCCGTATTTGTTGTTGACCGCATGTTGCAAATTTTACCGAAATGACTAGCTGTCAATCTAATAGATTTTTCTTTAAACCATAACGGATTTGTATGTTGGCCAAATGTGCTTTGTGAAATTTCATCAATGTCACAATTATTGATATTGTCTAAAAATTCCTTTTTAGCATTTTCAAATTCACTTTCTGCCATATCACTCAAATCCTCTACATTGTCAGCATCTAAAATGTTACCACCATAATCAGAATCTACCCCGTGATAAATATGTTTTTTTGTTTGTTTTGGTTTCTCTGCGCGTTTCATTTTCAAACGTTAGATCGCCAACTGTACCGTTATTACATTTTTTAATAATTTGTATTAAATATGAATTTCGTTTGTTGTAATCTATTACTGCCGCATAACACCTCCCTTCGTAAGATCCTTTAAAAGAATAATTAATTCGTTTACCGCCAATAAATTTGTTTACAACAGAATTGAATGATTCTGCTGCATTGTTGTCAACATCGCATAGTAAACTGGAAGATAAACCAGCTACCCGAGTTATATATTTTTTAAAGCAATCATATAAGGAGCTATTAATAAATTCGTTTAATAAAATTTTGAGTGATCGCCGATTATGTGTCGCCGTCCATTTATGCTGTCATTTCTTAAATTTTCGATTTTATTTTGCAATGGCGCCGCCTTATTCTTTCGATATTTGATAGCACTAGTTACCGCTGTTCTAAATTTCTTTATATTATTAGCTAAAAACTTTTTCAAAATTACGTTTTTTCTTAGGGGTTTCGATCATTCTCTCAACTTATTACAACAACTACGCAATACATGATTGCGACACTCGATTTTTTCTATAAAGAAATTTGGACCATAGGGTTTAACATCACGAATTTTCCCTTAAACACTACTGTCTCCATCGCCTATAATTTTACCGTATTTTAAATTGTGCATGTTCATTGAAGCTTCGAAACCTTCTAAGATTATCTTACTTTCCATGGACGTTGAGGTTTCGTTCCAATTTTTAAAGCAATCATGTTTCTTAGCTTTTTTCAACGATTTATGCATTTTACATTGCAAACAAAATTTATTTTTTACACCTACGTATAAATTTTTTTGCGTCCTAGCACCTATAATGCATCCTATGCCCGACAATGCATTATAATTACATTTATAAGACCTTTTGCTCCAAGCGCCATCTACTACTGCTGCTATTACTGGTACCCCGTTAATTACATCACCAGCTTCGACCGCTAATTGATATTCTTCTTTACCCGCCAAAATCATCTCTTCTATTACTATGTCTTTGGTGTTTTTTATAACAACATTTTGATGCGACAAATATGTGTTAGGAAACATTGTAGTTAGACACTTCCAAAGACCGTTGATAATTGTTTATATCCTAGCCTCGCTGCTATTGCACCGCACACCAAAGCTTTATTTATGTCAAGCTCCTTTTCATCGTTGGTCGTATTAAATGTTTTCGTAACACCGCATATATTACATTTACAAGTAATTGTACTTTTTACTCCAAAGCGCTTTTCATGAATTAAAATTACATTAGATATATCGCAACGAAACGCTAGTCTGAGTGCTTGCATTCGTAAATGAATTGTTCTGTATTTCAATCGAATCGTCAGTGGACAAAGATTTATCTAATGAGTATTTTGCTGCGGTAACGGTACTTAAACAACTAGCTTGAGCATTATCACTAATTTTAACAGCCTCTTTCATGCTTTGGCAAATTTGTTTTCGGCTTTTCCTCTTATGACAAGAAGAATAATGGTAATTTTAAAAATGTTCGAGAATATATCGTCCTTCTAATACTACAACTAGGTAACTTGAAATTAACGCTTTGTCAGAAAATCAATTTAAAGTTTTTACATAAAAAAAAAGTGTTAAGTATGATAATGAATTCTGATTATATAATTTTAAAACACATATTTATTAAGAAATATGATGTTTTTTAATTAGATAATATAATTATTTTCATTTTTTTTAATAGAGTTATCCAATTTTAGCATAGTCAGTGTAGCGGTAGTTATCCGCTACATACTATAACCTCAACGTTATAATTTTGAAGTCATGTTTCAATTCATTTTGCTAATTGTCAGATTTAGAATTCTTCACTCTTTAATAATTTCGCAGATAATTGTTGATAATCTAAGACATCTGATCGTCGACTCAGTAACGCGAAACAATAGATTTGTTGAGAATTTTTAATATATATAGGGACGTCGATGATAATGTCAATCAGATATACTTCAATCATTTTTATATATAGACAATTAATTGGAATCCTATAACTGATATGTACATGTTATAGTCCGTTCATAAATAAAATATTATATCGTAATCAGTATAAATTACTACCTACAAATTGGTGACCCCGATCCAGACATGCAAATTTAAGAAAATTTATATTCAGCTACGAGAATTAGAAATGTAGAATTTAGAAAAGGAAACGAAGTTAGAATCAAAATACATAGAAATCATTCAATAAAAGACCGCTGACATCAGAAGAATTTTAGAAAGAACATCAGAAAAATTGACACAGAAATAAATTGAGTCGTAAACGGTAAGTTGTTTTGAATTAGATACAATTATCTGCCTAAATTTTAAATTTAAAGATTTTATTTATTACATTCGAAATTTTCACATCACATTAGATAGAGCAGGTTACAGCCCAAATGCAAAATTCAAATAATTTAGAAATTGAAGATATTTCTCGAATCAAATTACCCGTTTTTTGGTCCAATCTACCTGAACTTTGGTTCAAACAAATAGAGAGTCAATTCTTTATTAACAGAATTAGTTCAGATAAAAGTAAATTCCATTTAGTAGTAGCTCATTTACCGGTAGAAGTTTTCAGTAATGTCGTCGATATCATTAACGACCCCCCTGAAGGAAATTCGTACGAGACAATTAAAAATAAAATTGTTAGTCGACTTTCCTTGTCAGAAGAAAAGAGATTAGATAAATTATTATCAAAATCCGAATTAGGAGATAGAAAACCATCAGATTTTTACCGCGAGTTAGTTCAACTTTCAAATAATTCTCCGATCAACGAAGAGTTACTCATTAAAATTTGGAAGAGAGGACTCCCAAGTTTTATTGAAGTTTCCCTTACGATATCGGGAAAAACTACTTGTAACGAATTAATTGACATTGCCGATAAAATATGGGAATCTTCACATTTCGTAAATAATAAGAACGAATGCGAGACCGTTAACAAAGTCGACTCAAACTTGACAAAAGTACTTAAAGATTTTTCTGAGAATTTCCAATCTTCATTAAATGAGATTATGACGAGACAAGCATCTTTTCAAAACCAAATAGACGCATTGAAAAAACAAAATGCGAATTCCTCTAATTTTTTTAATAACCAAAATTATTATAGGCCAAAGCCCAGTAGCACCAATCATAATTTTAACAATTCTAAGCCCAATAGTAGTTCATACAAAACAAGCGAAACGGATAATTTATTATGTTATTATCACAGAAGATTCAAAAATCAGGCGACAAAGTGTTCAGGCCCTCCTTGTTTGTTACACGATTATTTTCAAAATCAGTCAAAAAACTAAATAGGTCAACATTAGATAGTTTGGGACCTTCTTCAAAAAGACTTTTTTTCTTCGATAAAATCAATAAATTGGATTTTTTAATAGACAGTGGTGCCGACATAAGCGTCGTACCAAATAAATTATTTAAAGGGATTAAAGATACTGACTTCATACTAACGTCAGCTTCTGGTAATACAATTTCTACGTTTGGAAAGAAATTACTCAAAATAGATATTGGATTAAGAAGAAGTTTTCCCTTTCTTTTTACTATTGCCAACGTAACTAAACCAATTTTAGGTGCAGATTTTCTGACACATTTTGGACTAATCTTAGATTTCAAAAATCGTAAGATAATAGATAACGAAACCTTACAAAATACAGTTGGCAAAGTTATAAAATTAAATTTAGAAGAAATGTCCCCTAAGCTATTTAATGTTGAAAATAAATATACGGAACTAATTAAACGATATCCTGGAATTTTTTCATCTCCAAATTTCCACCTACCTGTTAAACACAATGTCAAGCATCATATCGTAACAGAAGGGAATTTACCTTTTTGTAAACCTAGGCGTTTAGACCCAGGAAGGTATAAAATCGCGAAACAAGAATTTGACCAAATGATTGAATTAGGGATTTGTAGACCGTCTTCATCATACGTAACTTCAGCTTTACACATGGTACCTAAGAAAGAATCTGGAGAATGGCGCCCGTGTGGAGATTACCGTTTTTTAAATAAAGTAACAATTCCGGACAGATTTCCTTTAACATTGATTTCTGATGTCAATTTCAAATGCCAAAATTGTACAATATTGTCAAAAATAGATCTAGTCAGAGCTTATCACCAAATTCCAATAACAGAAGAGGATATTTTCAAAACAGCAATTACTACACCATTCGGTTCGTTTGAATTCCTAAGAATGCCATTTGGGCTTAGAAATGCTGGTAGTACTTTTCAGAGATTTATTACAGAAGTGACTAAGGGACTAGATTTTATTTTTGTTTATTTAGATGATATTTTAGTGGCTAGTAAAAATAAAAAAGAACACTTTGAACATTTAGAAAAATTATTTGATAGATTGCATTCTTTTGGCATTAATGTAAAACCAAGTGAATGTATTTTTGGAGTAGAAAAAATAGATTTTTTAGGCTTTACTATTTCTGCTGATGGAATAAAGCCCTCTGAAGAGAAAGTTAAATGTATAGAAAATTTTCCTAAACCAAATACACTTAAACAATTACAACGATTCATAGGAATGGTAAATTTCTACCACAAGTTTGTCCCCAAATTCGCTAAAATATTATCTCCCTTACATGAATTCGTAACACACTTAAATCATAACAAAATTAAAAACATTGAAGATTGGCCAAGTGATTACGTAAAGAGTTTCGAGGACGCTAAAAAAGCCCTAATTAATTCTACTCTATTAACACATCCAGTAGATGGAGCTCAATTGTCTATAACTACGGATGCAAGTAATTCTTGCGTTGGTTCCGTATTAGAACAATTGGTAGATGGTATGAGACAACCCATTGCTTTCTTTTCCAAGAAATTGTCCAAATCACAGTTTAATTATAGCGTATTTGATAAAGAACTTTATGCAATTTACCTTTCAGTTAAACATTTTAGACATATGGTCGAAGCTAAAGATTTTAAGATCTTTACCGACCATCGCCCTATCGAAAAAGCAATATTATCAAAATCAGAAAAATCACCTAGACAATTCAGACACATCGAATATATTTTACAATTTACAAGTAAAATAATATATGTAGGTAGTAAAAACGTCGTTGTAGCCGATTTCCTTAGTAGAATGGAGTTAGAAACAATTTCTAGTTTGGACGAAACTATCGACCTTGATTTAGAATTATTAAAAAACGAACAAGACATTGATCCAGATTTAAAACACTTATTAGAAAAGCAAAATTTAAACAAAAACAAAAAATATATCCTAAAACCAATCAAAATTCAAATCCCACCAACCATAATTTGGTGTGAAATGACGGACGAGAAACCTTACATTCCGAAAATGCTACGTTATAGTATCTTCTCCAAGTTACATAATATTTCACACCCGGGTAGTAAGGCATCTTCTAAAATGATTAAAAGTAGATATTATTGGCCGAGAATGGATAAAGAGATAACAACTTGGGTTAAAGCGTGTGTAAGTTGCCAAAAATCAAAAATTTCAAGACATACAAAGTCGGTCCCTAGCGATTTCAAAATCCCGGAAGGTAGATTTCAACATATTCATATTGACCTAGTGGGACCACTCAGACCATCTGGTAATTGTTCGTACATACTAACTGTCATAGATAGATTTACAAGGTGGGTCGAAGCTTATCCTTTAGCTACGATTTCCTCTGAAATTATTATAAAAACTTTAATCAGCCAATATATCGCCCGTTTTGGTGTACCTCATAGTGTGACACACGATCAAGGTAGTCAATTCGAGTCTGATGCATTTAAACAGTTTAGCAAAAGATTGGGTTTTAAAAAGATCCATACTACCACTTATCACCCCCAATCAAACGGGATGGTAGAGAGATTTCATAGAACCTTAAAAGCATCACTTATGGCCAAACTTCAAAGTAATAATAATTGGAAAGAGGAATTACCGTTGATTTTATTAGGTCTTAGGACGACTGTTAAAGAGGACATTGAATGTTCATCAGCAGAATTAGTATACGGCCAAACGCTCAGATTACCAGGGGAATTTTTTATTAATAATAATGAGGATGTTGATACGCATTCGGTTCTGATAAAATTACAGGAATGTTTTAACAAAGTTAAACCAAGTAAAATTAACAGACATGGAACAACCAAGACTTTCGTTTCTCCTGAGTTAGAGAAAGCTAGTTACGTTTTTGTCAAAGTTCAGGGGATTAAACCCTCCCTAACACCGCCCTACGAGGGTCCATATAAGGTCGTTAGCAGGAACGATAAGATTTTTAAAATATTAATACGTGGCAAAGAGTCATTTGTCAATATTGATAGGCTTAAGCCAGCTTTTACATTATTAGAGCCAGATAATATTCCAAAACCAAATAATAATGTTCGTACTTTCGTTTTAAATACAATTAATAGTTGATGTTTTTGCATGTGCGTTTATCTTTTGTAGAGAGGGAAGTTATGTAGCGGTAGTTATCCGCTACATACTATAACCTCAACGTTATAATTTTGAAGTCATGTTTCAATTCATTTTGCTAATTGTCAGATTTAGAATTCTTCACTCTTTAATAATTTCGCAGATAATTGTTGATAATCTAAGACATCTGATCGTCGACTCAGTAACGCGAAACAATAGATTTGTTGAGAATTTTTAATATATATAGGGACGTCGATGATAATGTCAATCAGATATACTTCAATCATTTTTATATATAGACAATTAATTGGAATCCTATAACTGATATGTACATGTTATAGTCCGTTCATAAATAAAATATTATATCGTAATCAGTATAAATTACTACCTACAGTCAGGTATTACAAAAAACTAGAATATCTAGTTTTCTGGGATAGAAAATTAAAATCAATAAATTTATAAAGATGTATATAATTTCAAACCGACTCATCCGTCATCCGTCAATGTTATGAAAAATGGTGCAGGAGTCATGTCAATAATCAGCGGCGCGTTATGAGTATTAAATATTCTCATAAATAGCATTCTTTCTTGAAGTCTGCTGTGACTTTTTCAAAGTCGAAAACTCCACTTCCATAATCCTTAATAAATTAACTTGGTGTTAATCCCATGAGCACATATTCTTTCTTCACAGCATGCTGATATATGAAGCTGGGTTTGATCCCTAAACTTTTATATGTTTTTAAAATATCTGGATCAATATTCTTCGCCCCTAGGTGCTTGAGTGCATCTTGTATTGTATGAGATTTTGCACTCATTGTAGTTGTTATGTATCTCTATTGTCTTATTAAATATATGAGTAAGGACAAAGGAATCTTCTATATTAAATTCTATAAGCTTTGCTAGAACTAGCTTTACTTGTTCAGGAGTGTTGAACACACTTCTATTGAACTCAAAATCAATCAGATTATATGTACTTGTTTATGAACAGTATATATTTGTGATCACTTTCTTTAATCACTTCTGGGTAAGCAATACCACAACGACAAAACTGATAACTCACAATTGCCTTCTTCTGATTAGCACTTTTGATAACAAATTTTATTATTTCTTCAGATATATGTTCAATTTTCACAGTTACACTATTGAACATTAGGACTATGCGTGCTGCTGCGAGGCCCGGTGGTGGGGGCCCGGCGTCTCCACCATGTCACGAATTGCTATGATTTGTTCTTCAGGTTTTATGTTGAATTCGCAAGTAATTCGTGCTTCGCCGATTACTTGATCGGCGGAACCTCTTTGCTACAGGGCGAAGCGGTAGAGTCTTCAGTTTACTTTTTACTCGTAAAAATGGGGTTTCTACAAGGGGCCCAGAGAATAATATTCTGTTTCACATAATTGTGTTTTTAGTGAGAGACACAGAATATTTAAATTATTAATATTAAAAATTAACAATGAACATAAATAAGGGTAATATTCAATATTTTGAAATTATAAGTAAAAAGACAGAAAATTATTTTAATGAACATTTATTTATTTCTTCTGCAGAATACAATTTTACCGGCTATGAAGCAATATTATAATAACAACTAATATGAACACGCTATATCTGCAAATTTTTGCAATATTCTTTTCTTTGCCAACCATTAAAGGACGTATTTAGGACGGATGAGAGTATACAGTGTATCCGTATTTTGCAATATTTATAAGATTTGTATTTGTCAATATTAATTCCATCTCATTACACACCCTGACATTTATTGAAAAATACGAATACGGACAGACTGCATATAGGCTCCCAAATACTCTACGCGGCATATAAGAAAAATAAATATTAGAAAATACAAATTGTTAACAAACAATATATAAGTATTAACACTTAGTATAATAGCCCTTAGCATCTATCACACTTTGTAGTCTCCTTCCCATTGAATTCACTAAGGTAGCGCAATAATCGGGAGTTATATTATTCCACCGCGCCTCCACCACTTCTCGTAATCTAACTCCAGTCCTTAGGTCTCTACTCCAATCCCTGGTGACATGTGACGATAAATTTTCAATGGGATTTAGGTCCGGTGACTTCGCTGGTCAGTCTATTTTGTTGATGTCCCGATGTTCATCGAACCATTCTTGAACAATCCGACCAGTATGTACTGCCGAATTGTCCTGCACAAAAGCTACTTGGTTGCCATCGTTCGCAGCAACTAAAGGCAATACGTGGTCATTGAGGATGTCCACGTATTGTTGGGAAGTTAATCTATTGTTGATTAAGACAAGATCGCCAATGCCATGGGAAGTAAAATAACCCCAATACGCCGACGTTATTCTACCGCTTTTTTTTGACTGTTGAACGTTTTCTTTTTCGTAACGAGTATTTGGGAGCCTATAAACGTATTCACGATTACATTCATCCGTCCTAAATACTTTTTCGTCAGAGAAGACAACGTTGTCAAAATTAGCATTCAAATAACGATTAGCAAAGGTTAATCTTTCCGTGGCATGTGTTTCTTGTAATTGGACCTTTTTGGCTGGACGGTAACAACCAATTCCATTAGCTTTTAGTCGCCTAGAAACAGTTTTTCCTCTACAATTTACATCCACTGCATTTAAAATTTTTGTGGAATTAGTCAAGGGGTTTTCCCTGACGTGGTTCAGAATAGCCTCGTCCTTTTCCATCGTCGTCGCCTTCGTAAGGCCAAGTGGTCGAGGCCTTCGATTGATGTGTTCCTCGGCTTCAAATCTTTGAACCCACCGTCTCACTGTTTGTCGCTATAAGAAATATTATATTTGTTAAGATTTGAAAATTCAGAATTTTCATAAAAAACTTACGTCTCTGTTAGTCAGCCGAGCAATTTCATGAAGAGATACTTCTTGTTGCCACAAAGTTACGATTCTAACTATATCTGCCGCGCTGCAGTTGGGCATACTATAATTAATAAAATAACAAATTCTCAATCAAAACAGTAATAAGCTATAGTTAATTGGAGAATTTTTTTAATTAGTAATTTGTTTTATTTTGTAATTACATTCTTAACGAAATTGCATAGTTTTTTTAATAATTTCACATAATTTTAAATTATTTTGATGATTTTTATTAAAATTTTTAAGATTTTTGAAGAACTTTATGAAGGTATTTAAAAGGCCCAGATTTTTGAAATTATATAAACACGGATATATCGCAATTTTTCTCTCAAAATTTTTTATAGTAAATGTAAATAAATAGTAAATATTGACTTACCTGATACTTAAAAAGATAACAAAGTAACAAGAACAAAATACAGTTGTTCAGATTATATAATACTATTAATATTTTTTGTTAATGTCGCAACGCAGCGAAATTTCCACTCTCGCACGATTTTCCAGCGCATCCTGGCGCGCAACCCGACTGCAAGACGCGGGCCATCAAATCAAGTGGTAGGGCGCGTTGAATAAGGAACGTCGCTTGATGGGGTGCTTTTTAGCTGTCTGGCATTACACACTGGAGCATTGATTACCATTTATAATTACAGACACTTTCATTTGTTTAGGTAAATTCGGGTCAAAATGAGGTACTGGTTCTGTATATGTATATGTCCCTATGCTGTTTTGTATTCTTGTTACGCCAATTAATTCTTCTCTTAATTTACGTAGTTCATCAAAGTTGTCATCTGAATGCTTTCGTTTCTGCTTTACCAGATCTTCATTTTCAAGATTTGAATCAGTCTTTTGCTGAGATGTCTTGTACTGAATGTCGTAGCAATTTGGAACCATTGAAAGTTTCAGTTTTTCTTTAAAAGATGATAAATGATGACTTAAATTATACCTATACTTACATAGTTAAAACGTATATTAAAACGATGGGCCCAAAAGGAATTTGATGATGAAAGTATTAGAGTATTGTAGTTTCAATGGATACTACTCAATTTATAATTAAATAAAAAAAACGTTCAACATTATTCTACCCATATTTACTTGTAATGGCATAAAATGCTAACTCTAAATAGTATAACGAATAGCCCAGTCAAAATTAGACAGACGTACAGTTGAATCGTTTAATATTTTTCGTTTATAGAAATTAAACGTGTTTGCGTATTTGTTATGCATATTTTATGCAACTCAGATAATATTACTAAATCTTTGATTATTATATTATGTGTGTAAGTAACACTATTAATAACATTTTTAGCATTTTATCTAAAATACGCTTCTTATTCGGCGATCTCAATCTACTTAGAGCAACATATAATTGCCCATGAGTAAAGCAAGGAGATCGAAGATCGACACCTACAATATCTAATGTTTGTCCTTGCGATTTATGAATTGACATACTATAAGCTAACTGTAATGGAAATTGTCGTCTATTCATTTCAAATTCGCATTTTTGATTAAGTTTAAATTTGAAATTAATTCAAGGAATGATTACCTTAGATCCATTTACCAACCGATCATCAAAGTTGAGATTTCGTGTAATTAGACAGAGCGCACCGACTTTTAATTTCAGTTTGTGATCCGGTACGCCGCTGTCTGTCGCCTGTTGCAATATCTCATCGGTAATTGTGGCGACAAGTTGTTTTTGATCCTCATCTGAATAGTCGGCACACGTAGCGCATGCATAAGAATCTTGTATAATATCTGCAGAAAATACGAAATCAATTAATTCATTTAAGTCATTTACGAATTCCACTTGTCGTAAAAGTGGAATTATTAAACGACTATCGGTACCTACAGATAAAGAAGACATACTACCGTCACCAACACCTAGCAAAAATTTCGAAAATTGTGGATTGTTGGTGACACGCTGTGGAGTAGTTAATTTAAATACTTTCACGCACTGCCAAATGTACGAAAATTTCATTAAAACTGCTGCAACATGAGCCGGCAAAATGGCATTGTTCACAATCGGAGCAACCAGTCTGAAATCGCCCGAAAATATTACAATTTTTCCACCGAAGGTAGGTCACTTTTCATTAAATCTTTTAAAGACCTATCGATCATTTCGATCATACAAGATTTACTTGTCATGGGAGCTTCATCATACATTATTAATTTTAAGCGTTTGATTAATTCGGCTCTTTGACTTTGCACCCTAATATCCCAATAATCTGTTGAATCTTTTAAAACAGTAAGGGGTAATTTAAACATCGAATGCGCAGTTATACCACCTGGAAGATTCAAAGCAGCTATGCCAGACGAAGCAACATATAAAACAACTTCGTTTTTCGATCTTACATCGGCTGCAATAACTTCCATTAATTAACTTTTTCTGTATCCTCCAGGTGCATCGATAAAGATGATGTTACTTCGAAGAGATTCGACATATTTGAATATATTTCCTTGATCATGCGATAACAATGGTAACCATTGGTTAACAAATAATTTTAAATCTACTGTATTATATTCAGTCAATTCTCTAATTAACTCAGTAGTATAGTCGTTAATTTGATCGAATCCTTGTTTTTTTATGGAAGTTCCGTGTCGTCTTAATGCTCTATCGATTTCTCCTAGTCCTTGTCGATGAGCTTTATTTGCGTTATTGCTTAAGCAAACCTAAGCAGATTGTATCTTTGAGATCTTTCCAAAATCATTTTCCTTTCGCACCAATCGTTATTAAAAGTGCGAAAAACGATCTTAAACGAAATCCGTACATGAATTGGGCAGCTTCACGAATTGCTTCTCGATATTCAGTATCATCGTTAACTAATCCAACGTGCCTGGCAGCTTCTTGGAACGTTTTACAATCGTTTCAGCCTAATTAATATAAGTCCTCATAACTTATAGCTGGAAATTTAGTTAAGAGTACGTAAATAATATACTTCACCTCGATTCGGTGCAATCCAATACATTCTAACAACGACTTTTCGACGTTGTCGTTGAGTTATGAAATGTTTACCGTCCGCGTACGAGTAAATTCCTACATTTTCCGAAATTTTCGTTAAATTCAACATACGTCATATTTTTCAATTCGTCTTGTAGGTTAATCGGTCTTGTAAAATACAAAATCAGCATTGATGTGGACGTATTCGCTGCGTTCAACTCATCGCCTTGTTTAAAATAAACATTTTGTAGTCCTTCCGTATGAACCAGTAACATTACTATAGAAGGTTCCATTCCCGTTGTATCGAATTCGAGAATACGCCAAGCCGCATCGGTTGCGCCAATGTAATGTTTGGTGACGTATTCTTCCACTTCGTCCACTTGATTCGGTTCGACCGACATTCTTCTTAATTGTTCACCTTTGGTAATATATTTAAATAAATAGTGAACGACTCTACGAGCCGAACACTTGTCCAAATTCACGTGACAATTATATTTTAGTAGTAGTGGTGCATTATAAGGGACCACCCAAGTATCGTCGAACTCCGTATCTCCCTCTCCAAATCGAACGGTTGCTTTGTTATTTTCATCAGGTTTGTAATTGTAAAATCCTTTATCATCCGCGAACGTTGTAGGAGTAGCTTTTTTCGGGAAGAATTTGCTACATTTATTTGATGTTCTATCGAAACACGGTGGATATTTATCACGGTAGCGTGGTCGCGAGCAATGCGGCCCGTGTATCATATGTTTCAATAATAATTTCGTCAATTCACCGTTTGCTTCGTTTTCTGATGGAATATCGGCTCTTATGATTTTGTCCACATCTGTAGTTTGAACTGGCCCGTTTTTTACTTTGAAAATAATATGAGCGTCGGGTAATCCACGCATTTGAAATTCTATTACATAAATAAGATATAAGCAATCACCAAACCATCGACCACATCGTATATCAATAATTGATCTAAATATAATTTAAATACACGATTAATTACTTGTGGTTCGCCCATTCTTGATGATTTGTGTGTAGATGCTTTAATTTCCGGCCATTGTCCATTTGCCGTAAGCGTAAGAAAGTAATCGGGTGCACCTAATCTTTTGACTACCGTCATAGCATTCATATATTTAATTTTCATATATCTCGGTCCACCCGTAAAAGTATACGGCAAATATACTTTTCCAGCAACTACTCCTTCTCCAACGGCCGTTTCATCAGCGTTTATATCGTTTTGTATTTCTTTTAATTCGGCTAACGTAGCCGTTCGCATTCCATTTGAAATGTGTCCTCTTTTGACATCTCGTAATGAAACTTAGACGTTCTTCTTCAATTCGACAATACATGTCGACTAACCACGTTTCGGATAATCTATTAAGGGCTGAAAATCTTTCGCATGATAATAATAGGCATCTTATATATTTAAGTTGTGATAATTTTTGGCCTCTTTTATTTAACATGCCGATATGCCAGCCCTTTTCGCCTCTCGGATACAATAGAGGGTACTGAAATGGCTCCATTAAAGGGTGGAAAGAGTACAATTCCCTTGAATTTTCTTCATTTTTCCATATGCATATTTTCCTGGGATCGTATGGTTCATCTGTTGTGCTAATAACAGTTGCTACTTCCCTCGACTGAGGTTGTTCTCCTAATATTGGACCGGCTTGTCTTCTCGTTTTACATTCAAATATTAGATGAACTTTATCGCTGGGATCCAATGCGAAGCGCTTGAAGAAATAATTAATATATGGATTTATCCTGTCTACTCTTTGGCTATACCAAACGGTATTAATACCAAGATTCCTGTATGCTGCAGTAGTCTGGTGGCCCAGGGTAGAATTGGTGGGGAATCGGAACCTGTTAAAAAGCCTGCAAGGTAACTACCTGCGGGCTGCGACAGGGGCCATGAGAACCACACCAATTGACGCGCTAGAAATAGCGCTCAATATTCCACCCCTGGACCTAAAAGTGACAAATGTCGCCCGGCAGACAGCATACAGAATGAAATGTCAAGGGGAGTGGAAGGAAAATGGAACTGGACATACCAGGATTCATGTCCTTCGAAACACACCTTTTACATTAAAACAAGACAGAACCTCTAAACAGGTTACGATTGAACACACCTATAGGGTAAAAATACCAACCAGAGAAGACTGGAAGGAACAAAAACCGTTGATGGAACATCAGGGCGAAAACTGGTACTCCGATGGCTCGGGGTGTGGGGACCGCCATGGATCGGGCATCTACTGGCAAAATACCAACTACAGGGAGAGCATATCCCTGGGTGAACATGCTTCGGTCTTCCAAGCCGAAGTATTTGCTATACTGAGATGTGCGGAGCATCTCATAAATAATGGAGCCACACATTCCCGAATAAATATTTATTCGGATAGCCGCGCTGCCCTAGAGGCACTGGCGAAAAACACCACGGTCTCCGCCGTGGTGCGGGACTGCATGCAGAACCTCGCCAGGTTAGGGGCTGAGAATGTAGTGACTCTAATTTGGATCCCTGGACATCAGGGAATAGAAGGCAATGAGGTAGCCGATAATCTAGCCAGAGAGGGGGCCATGGAGCAACCTGGTAGGCAGATAGTTGGAATGCCCTTTGCAGAAGGTAAACAATACCTAAACAAACTCCTAGAAAGGGAACATCTCGTTCGATGGAGGAACTCGACAGGCTGTAGGGTATCCAAACAGTTCATGGAAACACCCTCAAAAGAAAGGGCAACCGAGCTCTGGGCTATGGACCGTGACGCAAAACGCTTGGACTACTCACAGGACACGTAGCACTCAGAGCGCACCTATACCGCCTCAAAATAGTAGAGCAGAAAACATGCCGTCTATGTGGGGAGGCTGATGAGGACAGCATACACATACTGTGTCACTGTCCAGCATTATCCTTGCGCAGGTATAATACCTGTGGAAGGACCTCATTAGATCCTAGCGATCTCAAAAACACAAGGGCTTCCGAACTGCTGAGGTTTGCAAATACTTGCGACCTCTGGCAGAATCAATGACCTTGGGAAACAGCGGGAAACTACAGAGGATCATTAGATCTAGGTGGTCACGGGGCTGGAAAGATCGCCCGCATAAAAACAACAACAACCCCTATTTTTACCCCACGTTACCCATTCCATTCAAGGGGACCAGCATACAACACGCTGAACCTAAAATCTTCGTTTGACCGTTGAACAATTTTACAATAAAATTTTGAAAACAACTTCTGAATCTTTCCGTGCTTATATTCTACAACCTTTATCCGGCACTCTACTAATCATACCTTCCATTCGCTTTCCACAATTTTCCTTTGCCCACTCATTCTGGCTATTTGCATGTATGTTTATGTTTGTGTTGTGTTGACGTCTTAACACGTTGACGGACAGTAGAAACAAGTGAAATTCGAAAATTGACACTATATGTTTTTGTAATTTTTAGAATATTAGAAGTATAGTTTTACTCTTTCTGCTTAAATACACTTAATTTTGATTAATTCAGCACCTTTAATTAGGTTGCGGCTACAACCGTCATGGCGCCAGCGGACTCTAGACACTATGTAATGGGACGATGGCGGCTATAACAGCAAAAATTTAAAAACGTAAATGACAGGTTTAATGACTGAAATAAGCAATTTTTTGTGAGCAACAAAGTATTTTTGGGAGTTTTACACGAAATGTTAGTTCATGATCAAACAAAAATAAATAAATGACAAATAAATTTATTATAATTTTATAATTATTATACATTATTTTCGGTATGCCATGTTTCAAAGCATGGTGCAGGACACAGTGCAGGTTTTGATATGCAATTCTTGCAGCAATATGATGTTTCCTTCCTTACTCCCTGTTTATATCATTGTTTACAACGCTGAAAATATGTTTTTCGCTGATAATTTTCAGGAGGAGAAATTTTCTCAGGAAAATGCTGTGTTCCATTGTTGTTGATTTCATTGGTTTGGATTCGTGCACGTTTAAATTGAACCAAAGACCTTCCATCCTGTTTATAATCTATGCCAGTTAGAGATCGTATAATTGCTTCCCTGAATTCTATAAACTTCATTTGAGAACCTGTCTTTTCTTTAAAGATGTAGTAAGAATTCCACACTGCTACATCCAGTAGATGAAAGATTATCTTTTTATACCATCTAATTGTTTTTCGTGGACAGGAATAATAGGACATCATCTGATCTGCTCTGTCGACACCTGACATATTCTGATTATAATTCACTATTTCAATTGGTTTTCTCTTTTCCTGTTGTCGACGGTTAGCTGTGTTTATCATACTTGGGTGGTAAGCTGTTGTTAGACATAGCACATCCCGTTTATCTTTCCATTTGGACACGTATGTCTGATTTTGGCGTCGCCATACATGTTCTCCTTTTCTAAGCTTACGACCTGTTATTTCTTGCGGCAGACCCTTCCTATTTACACGAAGAGTTCCTATCACATGTGTCTTTTTGCTCAGTAATTTGTTAGCCAATGGTACACTGTTGTAATAGTTATCCATGAACAAATGATGCCCTTTGTTTAAATATGACTGCATCAATCGCATCACAAGACTTTCAATAGTTGTCATGTTTTCTTCGTTTTCTCGATGGCCTTTGTATATTTCTATGTTCAAAACATAACCTTGGGCAGAACAAAGTTCGTACAATTTAATTCCGTATTTTGCCTTTTTGCCTTTCATGTACGTGCGAAAAGAAAGCCTTCCTCGAAATAATAACAAAGATTCGTCTAATGATAATGCCTCATTTGGTGCATATGCATTCGCAAACTTTTTTATGAGCAAATCAAGAAATATTTTTATTTTCCTCAAACGGTCGTTTGAATTTTCTTCTTCTACACAAAAGCATCTCAATATTTGCTCAAACCTCCTTCCAGACATTTGTGAAGGAAAAGCTGGGTGGTAATGTAATGCATCAATGGAAAAAAGTTTTCTAATACTGGAGAATTTTAGCTGGGACTGAAGCAAACACAAACCCAAAAACTTTCTCATTTCAATCGTATCAGTATTTTTGAAATTTGCCTTCCTACTATGCCTTGTATGTGGCCGTGTTTGATTGCAAAGTTTTAGGCCGTAATCATTCGTAGATTTTATAATCATTTCCATTACTTGGTCATCCCAAATTTTTTCAAAAACCTGAATTGGAGACACATTTTCGTCTATATCCAAAAGAATCCCAGCCGCATCTGCATCAAAAGAAAAGTTTCTTATAGGTGTTGTATTGATATGCCCTGTCTCATCATTTTCTGGTTCTTCTGGTGCTTCATATTCCTCATCTGTAGTTGATTCATTTTCTTCGCTACCCGAACTGTTATTTTCAGCACAGTCAGCATCAGGTTCAGATTCACTGTTGCTTGACCCACTACTTGTTTCCTCAAAAAACTTCAGCAGCCTAGCCTGTTCTTTTTCCCAACTGGCCATTTTCTATAAATATTGAATAAAACATTCAATTTTATTTTATATTATTATTTATTGTATATTATTTATATATTTATTATTTACATTATTGTTTTTATATTTCAAATGTAATATCATAAAAAACAAAAAGTAAACAGTATAACTATAAATATCGCTAAATGAATCAAAAAATGCTAAATTTAAATTTTTTTATTTCTATTTAAAGTGTAAAATCAATCATAAACAAATACTTACCAGTATAAACAAAAAATATCGTTAAATGTGTCAATAGCAACTGTAAATTGAAGAGAAAACAAGATCGCACTACTCCGTTCACAACCACGTGCATACTCAATGTGTTAACCTTGCATACTAAATTTTTTTCGAAAACATGACACTAGGCTTCTACTTGTACGCTGGTAAATGCACATTTGTGCTGCTACAGCCGCAGTGTCTAAAAACGACCGTTTCGTATTGGACGGCTATTGCCGTTATGTCACATAGTGAACTTGAACTTGACGGCTATAGACGCAACTGTCCCTCAACGTGTTAACTGAGGTAGCCTCTTTAGTTTGCATTCATTCATCTTAATACGCTGCTTGCTTCCATCTATTTCCACATACTCATACCATTCCCTCCCTTATTTATCACCCTTCGTGTAACCGGATATTTTCATAACGAAAAGAAAGCGTGCCCAAGCGCACTACCATATCCCGAATCTATGTATATTACCCAAACGTATACTTTATTCTCGGTATTGCATACTCTTCCCCCATACGTGCATTTTCCGCTAACGTGGACAGAACTCGGTACATCCTATATTAGCATGTTTTTCATAACGTACTACTATAATTTCTTAGTACTAATTATACTATTTTTTTTTCTTATTAACCATTTTAGCAGCACCCATTACATTACAACATGATTACATTTTAAAAATTGTCATCGTCCATATCAATTTCCAGGTTTTCTTCCTCATTGCCATAGTTGTGGCCGTCCATCAAAGTCCTTTTAGCGTTGTCCATAAGTAGTTGTTCCTCTGGTGAAAAAATCATATTATTTCCTTCAATCTCCAGAATTGAATATAAGTGTTTAGAGATAATTGAATTGTTGGAGGGATAATTAACTAATGTTGTTGGGTCAATGAAGTTTATTAATTTAGCTGCTTCATGGTTAATTCTTTCTGTCTTGGCATCCTCCTTTTTGTCTTCTCTATTTAAGGTTCTGTTTGATTTTTTGAGAAAATGAAAGCATGTTCTTGGGGTCTCTATTGTGTTTAGGATCAAAGTTCCATGTTCTTTTGAGTACATGAGTCTATGAGTCATTTCCTCATAAGGCTCTTGGGAGAATGGGTTGTTAGGGTTCTGGACTCTTAAAAGGTAATTCTTGTCAGCCTCAGTAGCAGCCCAATTGTTTCTCAAAGATACCTCTTCTAAGTGGCAGTTTGTACTAGTCCAGGGTCTTGATCCGCCATCTGATAGTAGAAGCACCGTGTCACTGATTTTTGGTCTTTTATAAGGGTCGTGTCTTATTCTCCATATTCTTCTAACTCCGTCCACGCCAATTCTTAACCTCGCTGTAGCACCTATGTGATTGTTTGTAAGGGTCGCTATAGACGTGGCTGTTTCTCTAGACATGGTTCTAAAATCATCTGGATGATTTATCCCTTTAGGCCTTAAAGATGCTGTTTCTGTTCCAAATTGAGATAAAAACTTTCTGTCCATGTACCATGAGGTGTCTCTCCTAAACCTTCTCTAAAGAAAAAAGTCTTATCTGAGCTCAAATTTATCCCTATCATTCCTAAGTTTCTTTTATTCATTTCTATACATTTTCTATTATCTGTTGGAGTGTTTCCCAAATACAGAGACATCGAGTCATCACTTGATCGTAATGTTACCACTTTCATGTATCTTTGGTCCATCCGATGGTTTACAGCAAGGAGACCAACATTAGTAGACAGTGCATTGTGCATCCCCATTAACATCCCTGGGCTCGCTTTTAAGAAGAAGTTGTCTTCAGTTAAATAGTTCTTTATTCTACTGTACCACTCTTTGGTGAAGTCATTATAGCAGCTCACATTCTTCGCTGGTTACGAAAATCGACCTCTTTTGGCTAAATTAGTTTTTGTTCGTAAATCGAAATTAAAAATGTAAAATTTTTGACAGATTTGACAAAAATATACGTTTCTTGGTCATTTGTACTTACCAAAAACGGAAAAACGATCAAATTATTTTTAAAAAACCTACACTACTGACAGCGGCGATGAACAAACTGTCAAAGTTGTCATTTCCGTTACTACGGGATACGTTGACATTTAATTTGATGTACAGGGTGTTTTTCATTAAGGAAATCGGAAAAATTGATATACGGGAGCGAGCGAGGACTCGGCTATATAACTAATTTAGCGTAGAACGCCGATAGGCGTTCGAGCAGCCGGTCTATGCGGCAGAGCCCATCGTTATCCACAGGGATTTAGTCGATCTCGCACAGAGAGCGAGACCTTGGTTATTTAACTCTCTTTGCCTAGGAGGCCGTGAGGCCTCCGAGCTGCAGGTCTATGCGGCAGAGCCCGTCGTTATCCATACGCTTTTATAAGAAGAGAGCTACTTGCTTCAACTTCTTCGCTCTCAGGGCCTATCTGGAATCCAGATACGACGATTGCTTTACTTTCACAAGTTCTGACTCTGCTAACTTCTTTTGCTGCAAAAGAGATGATTAAATAATCAAATCGATCAAATCGTTTTCCATTTTCTGCTAAACAGTCCCAAACGATGGTAAAAGTTCCGCCGTACATTATTAATTACGATTAGTTCTACTAATTTTTTCACATTCGTCAGTAATAATATTTTTCAATTCCTCGTCTGTCTTTGGTTGATATTCAGCAACCTTATTTTTTAGGAAACCCAATAAAAAATTGTCTAAACATTTAATTAAATAAAAATAAATTTATATCCCAATTAAGCTTGTCTTTATTTAAATACTTTTATATAACATTTTTTTAAAACATTAAAAAAAAAAAAAAAAAAAAAAAAAAAAAAAAAAAAAAAAAAAAAAAAAAAAATTTTGCCCAAGCGCGGTTTGAACCACATTACTTCAAGTTTAATTTTTCAAATTGCAGAGCGTTAACCATCTCTGTTAGATTTAAAATTATCTCTTGAGAGATCATCATCTGATGTTGACAAGTCTTGACATACAGGTGAGTAATTTTGCTGTTGGTTGCATGTTAGATAAATATTGAGCATATTTGCTTTGATCAGTGTAGATAAGGCAACTCTCATTATTAAAGAGTGTTTTGTATTTGAAATAGTGGTGTGAACGGAGTTTAATGGTTTCATTAAATGATATGAATGGATGAAAAGTCCACAGAGAACAAGTGGTGGACATGCATATCGGAGCTCTACTATATTAACATTGCTTTTGAAATCTATAGTGTTGCTTACCCCTAATACTTGTCTATCTGCCAGATGGCTGATATAAAACTTGTCAACATCAGAAGCAAAAGATTGTCCTATTGATAATGACAGGGCTGTTAACAATTCATCATCTCTGTAAGATGTTATTGAATAAAGGCCTTGATTTCTCTCTTCAGGGATCTTTGATGTATTTAGCTGATCCTGAGGTAACGATTATGTAAATACAATCCTATATACAAATATAGGTGGGGTAGATTTTTTAAAAAGTCAAGGAAGGGAGTACCAGTCAAAAATAGAGTTCTCGTTTGATTTCATCTTTTCCTTTGGATCTAAAGTATACAGAGTGTTAACTCTAACGCGGAGCAATCTCGGTACGGGATAGCCAATACGAAATTCATTAGCGAAACAAAAACAGAATTAAAAATTGCTTGTTTCGATCGCGTATCGGTCGAGCCTCCTTTCCAGTCGCTACGTCGGGAGTGGCTGCTTCTAATATTCTCTCATTCTTAGACATACGTATATGCTCCATTACACCGTCTCTCTCAATTTTTGCTCCGGGCTAAAGTTAACAATCTGTATAGGTTTTCTACCTAAATTTAAGTTATAGAGAGTGTTACAATTAACAAGTTCCTATGAGAGCTGGATGGTAACACTTTTATTATAATAATTAGGGTCTAAATCTTCAAAATTGACAAGTTGAAACATGCTTCCAGGGAACAGGATGAGAAGAACCGATAGGCTCAATTCCCCAACTGTCAAAGCGGATTGGGCGGGTCATCTCGTAAGAACAGGGATATTTTAGAAAATAAATGTCTAAAGTTTGTGTACGTGATTTATCTTTGCTTACTACTATTTTAAAAAGCTGGTTGAAGCGCTTGCATGTGAATTGTCTGCAATTTTGTCCATATCGAGAATCTGATTGTACACATCTCCCCTATGGTCTTCTTGTGTTATCTTTATGATGGATTGAAGAACATTAGTTAATTTATTTTGGAGATTTTTTATAGTTCCTGCATTAGAATTACGAAAGATTTCATGTATGATAGGTAGATATAAAGGGTTCATTGACATTAAGTAGTCTATTAGTGCCTCAGTTCCACTGATATCAAGGGCTAAAATCTTTTTTATCTCTGCGTTTGTTGCATAAATAGGTATATTCTTGGACAATATCTTTAATTCTTAGGTTAGCTACAGGTAAAGTAGGGATATTTAATGAAAAAATGTCTTCAATTAATCTTTTATAATCTTTCTCCTTCCTGTGGACAAGTGTAACTAACTGCATTATACATTTCCAAAGATGAGGATTAATTTGTTGATTTCTAACTGTTTTATATAGATTCAGCCATAATGTAAGTTTATCATCTAGACCTCGAATATTATGATTAGCGTAGGATGAAATGGGTAATCCACCCAGTATGTTTAGCCAGAATGAAATGCAGGCTAGCAGAGATATATTCTCGTCTAGATTTACTACATTTTTTATGACCTCGAGATCTAAGATTATTTTCTGAAAAATCAGTATGAATAGTTCTATAATAAGATTTATAATATAAGCCGGATCTGCAATTTGAGTATATGTGGCTATATTTTCTGTTGATGTAGCTAGTAAACATATAGAGGATTCTATAGTAGATACACCGTCACTTTCTTCCGAAATAATTCTCATGGCTCTCTTTGTGCCGTTGGAAATAGGTATCCCGTATAACCACCGTTTCTTTCCATACTCAAATAATCTTGTGGATACCCATGTTTCTTCTTGTTTTAGTCTTAGTCCTTGTCTTTTGAACAATGAGTCTAGAGTGTTCAAGAACTCTTCTCTAATTGTTGAGGTTCTATGTCTTTGAGATGGTCTATATTTTAGAGCCAGAGTTTGATTGTCAGCGGATCCCATTAAGTTTACATTTAATCTGTGCATTTCTGCTGCAAGAAGAAAATGGCCACTTTCGAAGTAATTTGCTTACAATTTGAATTTTAATAAGGCTCAAAGTTTATCAAAATAACAAATACATTTACTTACTTTCTTGTATACTTTCTTGTCATTTTTTAGAACCTCTAGGAACCCTTTTATGTTTTTCCTTTATGTGATCATCGCTTAAAATAAATGACAGCATTTATGGGAAATGGATGTTCCCATTGTTTATAGTTCCCCCATTTCCATATGCAACATTAAAATCCATGTCGATCTGAAATAATTATAAAAATGAATATTTTTTTTTAATAATTTTTAAACCTACCAGACGATAGCTAGAAGTGCACATATTAAAACTGGTTAAACTATATGCTTAATAAAAACTATTGTATAAATTATTTTTTTATAATAGCGTATAATTACCGAGTAATTAATTTTTGAAAATTGTTGCTAAATAAGATACGCCTCTGAAATGTTGAGAGGGTCAGTTACAAATTTAAAGCCATCAGCTGTGGATCGGCGGATTTCTTTCAACGTTGCCATGTTTTATTTGTTAATTTGAAAAATAAGACATTTTTAAAGAATGTATTTCATTTGATTTAAAGGATTAGAATTACTTTAGATACTAATAATCATACTAGTAATCGGTTAATATTTAAAAATTGAAGTATTTTTCATGTAATTCAGATGCAATAATCAATAATTCAATAATTGTTATAATTTTAAACAAATCGACTCGCGCGATCCGATCCGTAAAGTTCACCGTCAAGTTGTAATATCGACAAAATAATAATTGATAAATGAAAAATCATGTCTCATAAGAATTTATTTATTACTTACTACTTAGTAGAAGCACATCAATTAATTAATTCATTTTGATCAAACGCGTCTGCCATTGCATTGCTCCAAGAATCAGAACACTAAACTAAGAACAAACTAAACTTGAAGAATAATAAGAAGTTAAACACTATGAAACAAATCACTAAAAAGAATTATCTATTTGACCACGACGTTAACAACCCTACAAAACAATACGCACTAGAAAACACTAGATTTTTCGAAGACCGGCAGGCGGAGGGAGAAATTTGCACGTCACATCGCATAAATTATCTTTTACAAGGGTAATAAAGCGATTTCTTTAGTTACTACACAAAGATAGAGACGCAACCAGTTCGTGCGGTGATTTGCCTTTGCCGATTTGAAAATACATAAAAACTTGTAAATTTGTTAAGTGTGAACTTTTATCAAGTTTGAGTTTTTGTATTTGTTAGTTTTTGATTCTTTACGCAGAAGAGCAGAAGCTTGTATGGAAATTAATGGTGGACACTTTGAACAATAATTGTTCAACAATTAATCACAACAATTTGTAGTGTTTAATTTTGGGACGTAAATCGCAAGTGTTATATTAGTAAAATTTGTGTTTACAATTCAAATATTGAAGGTAATATGACCCGTTAATAAGCCCTAAGTCAGGCAATACCAGAATTCAATCCATATCTTTTACCAACAATATTCGGTATTTATGTAGAATCAAAAAAAAAAATCTAACTCGAAACAGAATTAACAATGTTTATTGGTTACTTCTATAACAATGATATTTACTTCTGGGACTTCCGATACAGTAAATTTAGATAATCAATCAAATTTAACAATTTATACGTTTATACAAAAGAAATCGAATTCATTTAAAGTGAATCAGCCATTTAAGTAACAGCGGGTTCATTAAATGTCACAATGAAAATTAAATTATAAAGACTATGATAAATGTGAAACAATAAAAATAAAATTCTAATAATCTACGCCATTATCAAACAAAGGCAGAAACTAAAAGGGGAAGAAATTTAGTCAAAAACAGAAAATTTGAATTTTAACAAAATTGGGTTTTCTTTTCAAAAATTCTGAAATCGTTAATAATAAATTATTCGTCCTTTAAGTGAAAACAAAGGCGAAATTAAATTCAAAATGCACAGGATAAAGGTGACAAATTACGAGTTAGAATACCATAGAAAGAAAATGTCGGCCATCACGAAGATGCCACGTGTAAAAGAATCGATGTTACCTAATTTTGTCGACCCTGGAGCATTCCATCAGGACGTTTAACAAACCAAAGCCGCGCCTTACGGCTTTTTCACGTTACGTTTAGCTACACATAATTTTAAATATTTTACATGAAAATGAAAATATAAATAATACACGTCTTAACTCGACGACGATCTGGATTGGAGTCCGCGATCAGGGCGTTGGCAATTTTCACGAAATAATCTTTCTTCGAAACATGACAGATGATTAACGTTATTTGTGTTCTATGAATCAATCAATCCTATTGACAATCAATACTATTGACAATTCTGAGTTTGACGTTAGTAGTAAACTTTTGACATTTGACTTTTGTCTTTAATTAACATAAACAAAGTAGCATTTTGTTATAGTTAAATGTAGCAATTATTCGTGGAGTACAACATTTTTTTTCCGATTATATTACAAATAAGCAGAAATACAACTAGTAATACAATGGATATCGATACATAAAGTTATAAAATAACAAGTAAGAAAAGTAAGTACAAAAATAATATAAACAATGGATTTGGTTATCTGTACCAGGCAAATGAATAAGTATTTTCTAAAATTAACACAATCAAATTTATATTACGACGAAAGAAACAATTTGGCAGTACAGAGAACTTAGAAATTCGACTTTTGTAGATTCAAATTATCACCCTTAAAATGGCGGATAAAAGAAAAATAAATATTACGTTACAAATTATTGTTGTGATACTTTGTAAGGATACCTAGATAATCATGAAGATTTTGGGTAAGTTTAATTTATTTAAGGAATAGGGTTCCTTAGTTTTTAATGTATTCAATGTTTCCGAAATTCATGAGCTATTTTCGAATATTTTGCAAAACATTTTTTGACGAAATTCAACCATTTTTAAAATGATTAATTTTTGTATACCTAGTTGGTTTGACGATATTACGGAAAAATTATCACATTATTTCGTTTTATAAACATTTTACAACACTGTTCGTTCAACGCGCTCCCAGCCGCTTATGCAGAATGCGCGTAGACAATACGACGTAGAGTTTGGGGCGGATAAATGTTAAATTGCCCCAAATTTAAACATTTGGATTAAAAAAAATAATAACGCCAAATCACTTTTAGAGGTATTCTAAATTAAGACTTTTTACTTCTACAAGTCTGTACTCACTGCATGCCTTCCACGTGCAGTCAGATTGTTCTACACTTAAATTGTCAAATTTTAATGCAGCGATGTAAGATTCTTCATCTTCGGGCTCTAAAATTTGTAAAATAATTTATGTAAATAAAAAAAATTCTCCCGTCTTTAATAACTTACCAAATACTTTCTCCAGTTTATATTTTTTTACTTGATTTTTTACTACTTTTTTTACTTTATTTTTTACCAACTGCTAACTTGAAGGAACTTTTTAAGTTGTAATATTTACTGTATATTTTTTCTCTTTTACCGGAACGATAATATTCTTAAAAATATTCATAAACTTTATTCGTTAAAACTTTGATCAACTTATCTACACTATATTATAAAGATGAAATATATAAACTTGTATAAACTTGCAAAGAAAAAGCAATGTTATGTGTATATTGTATGGAAAAAATTAAGTTAATTTTTTTTATGCAGCTTACCAATTTTTCAGTGGGAAATTGTGTAATAATTTCCTT
The DNA here is from genome assembly GCA_918026865.1 of Phyllotreta striolata. NCBI lineage: Eukaryota > Metazoa > Arthropoda > Insecta > Coleoptera > Chrysomelidae > Phyllotreta > Phyllotreta striolata. The sequence goes on from OU900106.1 coordinate 5,187,242, forward strand.
TTCCAACTTATGGCTGGTGGACAAAGTAAGATGAACACCATTTTCATCATAATAAGCAGCAATCAAATTAATTAAGGCTGTTCGCTGATATTCTTGATTTTTTTTTACATTTCTCGTAATACTTCACAATAGTTTCTCCTTAGAAGTTTCATTCAACATTTTTGACAAGGTATTTCTCCACTTTCACTTATATTATATTACTATATATTATATTTTATACTACCTTTACTGTAGGGTTCAAAATGATTTTCTCGAAATCTTGAAGGTGTCGACTCCCTAGAACGGTTCACCGGCTAACTCGGCGGAGAATATTAATTTTCTTTATGGGTCGAAGGAATTCACTTAGACGACGCACAATTTAACTTTTATTTATTAATACAGAAATCAAGTTGAAATCTCACAATCCTAGCCGTTGAGACTGCTCAAACGGCTAGTACTCTAAACAAAATATTATAAGCAATCGTACAAAAATAACCGAAATTTTTATTAACCTTCCCGCAACGGCGGTTGGGATTCGAGGGATTCGAATCCCCGTTTCGCGCATCCACCACTCTCTTGCTTATCGTCGCACGCAGGACCGAATTGGCGATTCATATATATCCAGCACATCACCCCCCCCTTAAATCTAACAACTTCAAAAGATAGTATATCTTGACAGAATGTGAGATTTAACAATAATTCAAAACAAGAGAAAAAACAAGAACAAAAGTAAACTCAAATAGTACTTAAAGTGAACTCCGAAAATAAAAAAAAACTAATTTGTGGCTGCAACACCAGAACAGCCCCTTTCTTATCTACTGATATTGCTTAAACGGTTTCAGATTAATGACGTTATGGTGACCCATGCCGTTACCAAGCGCATCTACCAAATAATACGAATTAGGTCCCGCAACCCCAGAAACTACATACGGACCTTCATATAACAACGCTAATTTTTTTATAATACGGTCTTCAGCGGAGGACCGAACATGTTGCCGTAACAAAACCTTATCCCCTTCTTTAAAAATAACTGGCTTAATTTTTCGATCATGTCGCGCAATTCGTTGTTGAGACTTGGTCTTCAACCGATCCTCGGCGAACAACCAATAATATTCCCTTGATAACCCCTCAACTTTTTTAATCGGGGGAAATTCTATACAGTCATCCAAAGGATTACGAATCCTTCTGTTTAATTGCAAAAACGTCGGTGAAAACCCCGTACTCTCATTAATACAGCTATTTAAACATCGCTCCGCGAACTCTAAGAAATTCGGCCACTTCGTGTGACGGTCATGACAATAGGTCCGAAGTAACCGCCCGATTTCCTTGTTGTACCGTTCTGTCATATTTCCTGATGGAAAATAAACCGAAATCAAAATTACCTTTATGTCATTTTCGGCCAAACGACGCTTCCAGGCCCCCGACGTGAACTGTGTTCCGTTATCACTTAATATCACCCGAGGTTTCTGTACATTGGGAATATAATCGTTAAACAATCTATTTAAAACTGCTACCGCTGTTGCCCGTTTCAACGCGTATAATTTAACATATTTACTAAAAACGTCCACAAAAACCAGAATATAAGAAACTCCCCCCCTTCCGGGTGGAAGCGGACCCATTAAATCAACGCAAACCAGATCGCCCGGTCTACGCATTAAAACCGAATTCATTGGCCCCTGACTGGTAGGAGATATTTTACTTTTCTGACACAACTCGCACGATGCCACAATCTTCCGAATAGACCTCTGCATTCCCGGCCAAAAGAAAAACAATTTAAGATAATCGTACATCTTCTACTTACCAAAATGACCCCGCGATATGTGTTGCGAAATAACTAATTCCCGCACTTGCGAACTGGGAACGCAAACACGACAATTTTCCTCATCCTTGCCGGGTTTCCGGAAAAGTATACCCTTGTATACTAAAAACCACTCCGCTGTCCTTTTTTCCCACCGGTCCAACTTTCTACCATCCGAAGACTTTTCAAAAAACACAATCTTTCTTCTGATCCACTCCTCCTTCCTTTGATCTGCCTCCATTGACTTGAAATGGTTCCCAATCTTTGGAAACTCCCTCTCTACAGCAACGCTGCAAATCCCAATTTCTCTTGCTCCTGACGGTTCCTGTCGTCCCCCTCTTTTTTTCGACGGATAACGAGACAAAGCGTCCGCCAATAGATTCTCCGAGCCGGCGCAATGCTCGATGTGCAAATTGAATTCTTGCAAAAATAACGTCCACCTAGTTATTCGTGCGCTCTTTAACTGGCAAGACATTAGAAATCTCAATGACTGATGATCACTAAGAACTCTGACTTCTCTCCCCAATATTAGGATCCTCCAAGTCTTACAACAGGTGACCAACGCCCACAGTTCCTTTTCGGTTACTGTATATCTCACCTGAGCCCCCTTTAAAACTTTACTCATATATGCAATAACCCTCCTATTACTATCGTCGTCGTATTGATACAAATACCCTCCAACTGCATAGTCCGACGCATCGCACTGTATGTAAAAAGTACGATCCAGATCTGGATGAGCCATTATGCTAGCCAGCAAAAAAACCTGCTTTACTTTCTCAAAAGCCTGCCGTTCCTCATCATTCCATCTCCAAACGGTACCCTTCCGCAAAAGACTGACCAACGGCAGAACGTGCTGTGAAAAATTATGACAAAAACGGTTCTCGTAATTAACGAGCCCCAAAAATCCTCGCAACATCCTAATATTTTTAGGTGCCGGAAAATTCTGTATAGCTTCCAGCCTCGATTCGTCCATCCGAATTCCTTCGCTGGAAATGATGTGTCCCAAAAAACATATCTCATCCCTAAAAAATCTGGACTTCCGCAACTTGATCGTCAAACCTGCCTTCTGCAATCTCTCGAAGATACAATCCAAATGATCGAAATGCTCCTCGACCGTGGGAGAAAAAACTATAAGATCATCGACATAAATCAGCGCGAAATTCAAATCCCCCAAAACTGTTTTAAGACATCTAATCAGCGATGACATGGAAGTAGACAACCCAAATGGCAGACGATTAAATATATATGACATTCCCTCGTGAACAAATCCCACATACCGTTTATGATTTTCCTTAATTGGTATTTGCCAATAGGCTGCTGTAAGGTCGATAGTGCTTAGTATCAGCCCCTTCCGGATACTTAAAATAAGTTCATGCGGATTCGCTGGATTTATGTAATCCTTATTCATCCTTTTATTTAACCATCGCGCATCTAAACAAATTCTCAGTCCAACATCTCCCTAATTTGCCTCCTAACTTCCTCCCGATAAATGAAGGGAATAGGATACGAAGGTGCACAAAAAGGCTCCTCGTCCTTCATCTCGATTGTATGTTCATAGTTTAAAACCCTACCAGGATTTTCGGAAAACACCCCCCGGTAACAATGTAATAATTCTAGCAAATGCGACTTATCTACCTCTTCCAGTAAGTTAGCTTTGCTACTCGCATCTATAAAATACCTTTCGTCATATTCATGCCTGCGAAATTTATCCGCCCTCAAATTATGAACCTCGTACAATGCTATAGAATTTTCCGCATTAGCAACGATATGCTCAACCCCTTCTACTTTTTCGTTAATCTTTCCCCCGAACTTACATCCGTTCGCACGAAAAAAGAATTGCATTTCTTTAAAGTCCAACTCCACTTCATTTCTTTGTAACCAATCGAATCCCAACAAAATCTCCCGATTCAATTTTGGTATAATCAAACAATTTACCGAACACGTTACCCCGCTGATTTTTATAGGAATCTGTGTTTGTTCCCTAATCCTTTGTTTTTTTCCGCCAACAGCTACCGCTACAGACGTATTAGTTACCGGCAAAATTGGGTAAATATTGTCCCTAGAAATCTCATTAAAAAAATCCTGCGAAATAGCTGATATTTCACTTCCGCTATCAATTAGTACATTCATCTCTTTGTCGGCTATTTTCACATCAATAAGGGGCGCCGACAAAAATCCTTCCCGCTCGTCCCCTTCGGCACCACTTAGCAGATCAATCGGCTCCGCGTTAAAACAAGTAAGAGCTTGCACATTCCAAGAATTTCCGCGAGTCTGTCTCTCCGCGCGACCGTTACCCGCACCACCGCTTGCATCAGCCGGTTGTGCGGGTTTTCTCATGGGCGTCCTCCCATGAGAACCAACCCAATTTTCCAATCCCAATTTTGCCAAGCCCAATTTTCATGGGCGTCCTCCGCTCTATTTTGTTGACCGCTTCGCTCCCTATTACGCCATGACCCCGAAACATTTCTCTCTCCATTACGACTATTATTATTTCTTTCGGTTCGATTTCCCCGACTATCATTTCCCGAATAAGTACCGTCTAATTCCCGCAAATATTCCTCTACCTGTTGTACATCTTTCAATCCCTGAGTAATAATACCCCTTTGAATCTCTGCCGAAAAATGCTTAGAAATCATGTTAATCAGTCGAATCTCTTCAATCCATTCGTCCAAAAACCCGGCTAAATTGATTAAATTCAAAAAATAATCTGACATTTTGTTATTACCATTAAACTTGCCGTAATTTAACTCATAAAACAGATCACGTTGTCTCTCCAAGCCCCAATAACGTTGTTTAAACATTTTTTCAAAGTCATCGAATGAATTCAATTTATGTTCATGTACCGCAATCCAGTCCGCCGCTGAGCCCCGTAACGCATTACAAGCCAGATCTAACCGATTTTCCCCTGGAACACCCGCGTTGACTAAGATCTTTTTTAATTTTCGCAAAAAATAAATCGGATGAAATTTTCCGTCTGGGTAAAACGTAAGTGCTGACCCCCCCAAATCTTTCCAGCTCGACAAAAATCCTTTGTCCACGACTATTTTATTTTCGTTTTGTGAAGTTACATTTTCTTCACCCCTGATCGCTTCGTAAGCATTGGCATGTCCCCCCATTGTAACCGCCTCATTTACACTGCCACGCTCATCCATTTTTAACGACAAATTATGCACGATTCTTTGCAAATCAGACATATCATTCGACATTTTAGTTAGAAAATCATGCAATACTGAATAATCCCGATTATCCCTTGATGTACTCTGTTCTTCATTATCCGAAGAATCATTAAAACCGTTCTTTTTGCTTTTCCTCTTAGGTGCCATTCTGTCATTACAAATTGTCTAACGATGTGATTACAATCCAAATACAACAACTCTTACAACTAAAACTTTTCCGCAGTAACGTTTAAAAAAAATGATGTCCCAAAAAAAAAATCTCGAAAGAATGTTAATAATGAAACGGTCTCACCGAATGTACTGTTTCTTTTTACACTAGGTCCTCGCCTCGCTGTCCTCTCCGCCGTCCGCAGTCGCTGCTGAACGCTTTCCTCCCTTCCTGGCTTCGTTGTCCAGAAGTTACTTCGATTTCTTCCGATGCTCTAGGCTCCTTAGCTACCGGAATTCTTCCTGCCGCACGTGTCCAATATGGCCTCGAGTTGGGCGCCAAATATTCACCGGCTAACTCGGCGGAGAATATTAATTTTCTTTATGAAAAAAAAGGATTTTAGTTGTGTAACATTTTCAGGGATCGGTGCATTTTTAATTGCCAGAATTTTATCTGGTGTTGTATGTAAACCTTCTTTATTTATAATATAACCTAAATATTGTATCTCGCTTCGATTGAAACTACATTTATCGGCTCGAACCTTAAAACCAGAATCTTGAAGTCGATAAAGTACCTTTTCTAGACGAAGATTGTGTTCCGCGATATCTTTTCCCGCAATCAGAATATCATCCAGAAAAATTACTGTTCCTTCAATGTTTTGCAATTTCATAATTTTTTGAAATTTTGCGCATGCACACTGTTACGTTGATCCTTTTATTTGTATTTTTTTTTTATTGTTTTTATCTTTCTTATTGTTTAAATTAATATTGTTCTTGTTTAACTGAAGGGAAAAAGGCCAAAGTGTCAACCAAAACAATTGGTAGTACTGGCATGACATAACCAAACTTTCACGATTCACTATTCACGCGCTAAACGAATTAACACGCGCTTTTCCTTTCAGCAAACTTTTTGCTTATAACTTTTTTATAACAATTTTGTCTACTACATTGTTGTTTAATAAACTTCCAACAAAAACAAACGCGTATACATTCATACGCAAAACATGGTCCTTCGACACGGATAGTGAAACCTGCATGCCGCCTACTGGAGTTCAGGAGTTGCACAAGGTTAGTGAGCATCCTTTTTTTGTTCTCATTTCCTTACACATTCAATCCAATTTGAGTCAAAGAATCTCATGGATTCGGTTTATATTGGTTCGGTTTATTCGGATACTTTGATTTAACATTTCTCGATAAGTTATTACAACTTATTTATACATTCCATTGCATGCCGACTTTCGGTTATTCTTATTATCGCCTACAGTGGTAGGGTCGCCTACACTTATTATCACCTACAATTATCAGTGGATAATTGTTGTTCATACGGTTGAGAGGTCAATATCGCTACTCGGGATAAAAAACTGTCTATTCGTATACTTTAAATTAGTCTTCGACAAATTGTTCCGCAGTCTATCATTCTTCGATCAACTATATTTGGTAAAGTATATAGCATTGCTTTAGCATGGGGGATGATAGCAAGGTATTAAAGGCCAAGAGGGGTGTAATTAAAGCCAGGCTTACAAGATTTGAAACATTTTTAACAAAATTTACTGCTTCGGAGGATTTAGACTACTCCACTTTACAACGCCGATTAAATGCTGTTGAGCCCTTGCTTGATGATTTCAACAACGTTCAATTTGAGATAGAACTTTTAAATTCGGGTGATAGTGACGAGGTTGCTCTTGAGCATGATGAGAGAGATGGGTTTGAAAGTGCTTATTATAAGCTGATAAATGAGGCTAAGAATATCCTTCCCAAACCTAGTCGTTCTACCTCACCTAATTCATCGACCAATCGGGTTTCGCAAATATTTTCACTCCCGGGTCCTGTAAATAATAACGTACATCCTGATAATAATATTAATACCCAATTTCCACATGATTCAGTGAGTTTAAAGTTGCCCGACATTAATTTGCCAACCTTTGATGGACACTTCGGTGACTGGTTATTTTTTAGGGATACCTTTAAGTCCATAATTCATGATAAGGCAAGCTTATCCAAAATACATAAATTTCATTATCTTAGACTTGCTTTGAATGGTGAAGCTGTTAAAGTTTTGCGGGACTTGGAAGTCTCTGAAGATAGTTATGATATCGCATGGCAAAGCTTGTTCGATCAGTACGAGGACACTAAAGCTTTAATTAACTATCACATTAGGGTGTTACTGAAACTACAACCAATAGTAAAGGAATCATATGAACCTTTGAAACAAATCCATAGTACTATGATACGTACGTTAAGGGTATTAAAAAACCTCGGTGAACCTACCGAATACTGGGATAGTTTGATTATTAACATAATTTATCTAAATCTCGATATAAAATCGAAACGTAAATGGGATTCCCTCACTTCCAAAATCAGTTTTCAGAATTTTTGAAGGAAAGATATAAGTCTCTCGCTAATGATCCAACTGATCGTAAACCTGATAATTGTGTTAAAGGTAAAGGTGATTACAAACAATATAATTCAAAAAATAAATTTAATAAATCGTTTATCAGCACAAATACTCCGAATTGCCCTTTATGTAATCAGACGCATGTTATCCAAAATTGCACAAAATTCCTAGATTTTAGTCCCAAGGCTCGATACGAAGAAATCAAGCGATTGAATATGTGTGTTAATTGCCTGCGAAGGGGACATAACCTAAAAAACTGTACTTCTGGCAAATGTCGTAAATGCAATAAGTTGCACAATACCCTCCTACATTTCGAACATGTTAATTCGGCTTCAGAAACTCTGTCTGAACCATCAACTTCTTCTCACTCGATCCAGTCTACTGAAAATTCATCAACATTAAACTATTGTTCGTTTGAGAGTAAACAATGTGTTCTGCTTTCGACTGCAGTAGTCACAGTGCATGACAAGTTTAATAAGGCGCATAACTGCCGGGTTCTGTTGGACAGCGGTTCACAGAATAGTTTTGTAACCAATAATCTTTGTTCTAAGCTTCAACTTGCAACATCTAAAACCAAAATTAATGTTCATGGCTTGAACCAAACATTGTCCAAGATAAATTCTAAAACTAATATTAACATCCAATCGAGAACAACAGCTTTCAATGCTAATGTTTCATGTTTCGTAATTGAAAAAATTGCTTCCGCACTGCCCTGTTTCACATTTGATAAAAACTTGGTTGAGTTACCACCTAATATACTCCTTGCAGGATCTAGGGGTGCAGTCGAACGTAGATTTCTTGGCTTGGAGAAGAAATTAAATAAAAACCCAGATCTAAAGAAGCAATATTGCAATTTTATCGATGAATATTTATATCGAATTATAGTAGAAGGTTATTTTTTTAATTTATCATAAAAAATCAAAATTTTGTTTACATACTGAATTTACTTGTAATGACCACAAAGGTAACAAGTCAATAATACATTTATTTTAATTTGAATATTTTTTGCAGACCAGGAGTTGTTAGAAGAGCCGCCCCCGCTGGCGCCCTACCCGGCGCCCCAGCCGGCGCCCCAGCCTGCGCCATTCCCGGCGCCCCAATGGGTGCCCTGGTCGTCGGCACCTTTAATGGCGCACCTTCTGGCGCCATACCAGGCGCCCCTGAGGACGCCCCCTCCACCTCAGTACCCGGCGCCCCCGCCGGCGCCATATATGGCGCCATACCAGGAGCGCCCGACGACGCCACCGATGGCGCCCTACCCGGCGCCCCAGCCGGCGCCATTCCCGGCGCCCCAATGGGCGCCCTGGCCGTCGGCGCCATATATGGCGCCCCAGCAGGCCCCCCACCCGGCGCCACCGAGGACGCCCCCGCTAGCGCCATACCCGGCGCCCCCGCCGACGCCATATATGGCGGCGGCGGGGCCCCAGCTGGCGCTAGCGCCACTTCAGTCGATCGCCTCTACGAGTAAGTACAGAATCTAATAATAACTAATAATAAACGGCCGATGATTCCGGTGATATATTATTAAAAACCTTTCAATTTCCTTTTAATTATTAATAATTATTAATAATGAAACTTATTTAATAATAACTTTTTAATTTTAATTTCAGTATCCACGTCGACATCTAGAGGGCGGGGTGGTCGGGGTCGGGGTGGAAGGCGGGGCCGATGGAGGGGCAGGGGCGGCCGCCGCCGCCGCCGTAATGAAGGAGTCGGAGCTACGCGGGGCGGCCGCCCCATTCAATTTAATTATACATTTTTTGTATAATTTTATCTAAAATAAAATAGTTTAAGTTTACGTTTTTGAGTTTTTTTTAACCTTTTTACTTTTTATTTATAGTTTTAATAACTCGTTTCAAAAACGTTTTAAAACTCTAAAAAATCATTAGGAATAGACGAGGAGGAGGGAGTAATTTAGGGGATATTTATACGTATACAGGGTGGCACATTTTTATGAAGGAAACAGAGGTGTTTTTGGGTAGAAAAAATGAAAAATCGTTAAGACACGTCAATTTATATATCGAGGGGGACGTCATTAGAATCGTTACTTTTTTCTGAAAATAAAAAGAAATTTATACATGTGTCAATTTGTTTTTGAGATTATACCTTTAAGGATAAAATTTCAATTTTAATACAATGAAAATATATTAAAATTAATGGAATATCTATCAAATTATGGAACGTAACTTGTTATTTAGTAATTTCGAAGTAACTTCGAACCTTTTACAATAGAGTTGCCAGAGGTACGAAATTGTCAAGTATTTTGTACAATACATACACATATATATTTTTCGAGAATAACGATACTTATAAGTAATAATTTAATGCAGTATAAATTTACACTTTCTATCAATTTACAGTAGGGTGTGAAAAAAAAATCATTTTTTTTAATAACTGTGATACTATTGTGAACATCTTTATGAAATTTTGCACAAGTCTTCTATGAATCAAGATGCATTTTCTAATGTACAAATAATTTTATTATTTTCACCAGTGGCGTCCGTTTGGGTTTTGCATTATATATTTTTTGAGAAAAAACTAATACGCCACTGCCTAATATTAAAATAAAAATTATTTTCGAAATCCTCTTCAATTTAGAACAAATTTTATTTCTTGGCTTTATTCCGTACGACTCACTGTTTCGGATAAAAAAAATAAATGCATTTATTTGTACGCTGCCGCTACATTAGCCGCTGTGCTAAAATTAAAAAATAATACATTTTAGGTTTAGGACATATGTTCATATAAAGTTTTTTTCTTTAAATGGGTCCAAGAATCGCCCCCTTAAATATTAGCATGTCATTATAGAACACCTTGTATAGGTTTATTCGTTTTTTTTTCTGTTTTGTACTATATTTTGTCCTGTTCTAATACTATAAAAGCTTTAACAGAGTTGACAACACTGCATTTCTCATGAATATTATAAAAATAATACAGTCAGTTGTTGAGCTTGACAGAAAAGGTATTGCAGTTCAATTCAAATCAACATTCAAATCTGTAGATAAATTACATAAACAAAAGCAACAAGCTGGCGGACTGGCCATTTTAAAACAACAAACGAGCCGTGGCGATCGTTACATTTATTATTTAGTAACCAAAAACAAATCAAATGAAAAACCTACATATAAGAGCTTTGAACAGTCCGCTAGGTTACTCCGAGACCACGTAAGAAACCACAATATTAAATACTTAGGCATTCCAATGTTGGGTTGTGGCTTAGACAGATTAGAATGGACTAAAGTCAAAGATATTTTAGAGTCTTTGTTTTGTAATGTTGACACTAAAATAGTATGCTGTACATTGGATAGAAAATACCAAAGGTAAAAAAAGGTGCATTATTAATTCCTGGAATTTTTTATCTATTTTTTACAGCATCTACTATTATACCATGACTATGATACTATATTGTAAAATTTAGCAGAATAACGAGATTCATTATGATTCAATAATTTTACCAAATATTGGGTTTTATACAAAAATTGTTTGTACGATATTTATATATCGTAAATGGTTCGAGCGAGCGCCATGTGCTCTGGCCAAATAAATATGGCGGGACGACGGCTCCTTACACATTATAAAACTATTATTAAACAATTAATATTAATTGACATTATCCAATTTAATTTTTTTCTCATTTAATTAAAAGTATGTATTAAATATACAGAGTTGGGCAAAAGTCCGGAATAAAATTATTATCTTTTGAACCAGTAATTTAAACAAAAAACGCCGAAACACGTAAATTGATTTTATATTGTACGGATTTGTTGCCAATAAAATGATTTTTTTTCTTCAACCCCTTAGTTGCAACCCTACCCAACTTTATTTTTTCAAATGCAAAGGTATGTCGTGTGTAGGGTCATTGAAAAGCCCGTGAAAAATGGAATCTAAAACATACCTTTTTTTTATTTTTCTCATGTTGTTATTTGGAAATGAGCAAAAATTTCTTTTAAAAACAAAAAAGTTACAAATACCTTTTTAGTGCTATCGACGTAGCAATGTTGAAAATGCCCTTCACCATCTACTTGACAGGCTCCCAGCCGTTGGTAAAACTTAATATCGATAGCATATCTTTAATTCTGAATGACTTTTTACTAAAAACAGGCGAACCTTTGGTAAAAAAAAACTTGTACAAAAATGCAACACCTGTTTTCCTTTTTGAAGTTCACTGATCAACAATGGCTTAGATTTAAACCCATTTTATGTTTTTGTTTTTTCTTTAAACATAAATTTCAACGAATGTTGTTGCTAAATTGCCTTATCAGTTTTAAACGGTAAATCAATAAAATTTGGTGTGCTGCCTGACCAGGCTCGCCTGCTTTTAATAAAAGTTCATTCAGAATTAAAGATAGGCTACCGATATTAGGTTTTACCATTGCCTTGGAGCCTGTTAAGTAGAGTAAGCCTTAATTCACACGTCGATACCACTAAAAAAGTATTTGTAACATATTTGTTTTTAAAAAAATTTTTTGCTCATTTCCAAATAACAACATGAGAAAAATAAAAAAAAAGGTATGTTTTAGATTCCATTTTTCACGGGCTTTTCAATGACCCTACACACGACATACCTTTGCATTTGAAAAAATAAAGTTGGGTAGGGTTGCAACTAAGGGGTTGAAGAAAAAAGAATCATTTTATTGGCAACAAATCCGTCCAATATAAAATCAATTTACGTGTTTCAGCGTTTTTTGTTTAAATTACTGGTTTAACAGATAATAATTTTATTCCGGACTTTTGCCCAACCCTGTATAAGTAGTAAAAAGGTTTATCAATTATATTAATTTGGTTAATAAATCAAAGCAAAAAAAATGTGATATGGTCCCAGTCGGAGAAATTTACATATAAGCGCCACTCCGACTTGAATAATTGCCTTGCGCTGCCAGAGCACCGTTCAATGGAAATATATATGTAGACGATTATAAAATAAATGTTTATAAATACAAACATAGGGTACCTATATATTTCTAATTGAAATGATGCACCGTTTCATTTGGAACTGACATGTGATATGATTTAAATTAAAAATAAATATTGGTTCCAAAGTAAAACGAGGAGCGCATAATTAGTGGCCCCCAACCATGTAGATTTATAACATCTACAAAAACTCAAACAATTAAGCCGTCACTAATACTTTGGTAAAGAAATAATTATATTAAAGTTCTAAATAATTACTCATTTCTACTCTCATTTCACTTATTTATTCGATACGTGAATATGGCTACTGGCGAAAGGCACGTAAAAAACCTTAACGCACCTTCGGAGTTCTACCTCATAATATGTAATTTTATAACAAATAACGATTTTTGTTTCCTTATCATTTTAGTACCTACATTTATTTTATTGAAACATTTCTTCTATTCGTTGTAAAATTATATTATTTAAGGTGGTGTGGAAAGGAACTCTTTTATTTTTCAGGTAATTCGATTTTTTGTCAACATTTATTAATTTGTTTTGTAAAATTACGCCGCCGTCGCCGCTCTCAAAACGAAATCAGAGTTATATGTTTTCGTTGATGCGGGGTGGGCACCCCCATTAATTGAAACTTTAGATTCTAAGTAATGGGAAAATAAAAACTTTAAAACTTTAGGTATATTTGTTTTTTTTACTTTGCGTTTTTTACAGTTACCTTTTATACTATACAAATATAACAATGATTTTCGATTAATTAATTAATTAATAACTATACCTTTAATACGTCATATTGAGGTCTTTTAGAATTATTTTTATCTTTAGAATTAAAAAAAAATAAGACAATGTTGCAAATAATATAATTGTATTTGAGTTTTATAGGTCTACTGATATATTAATTTAGTTTAATATTATGATGAAGGTATTCAGTAGTTTATTCACTGTGCTTACGCGGTTAATTTAATTTTCGATTAATTTAATAATTAATTTGACCAGTTTATATTTTCCCAAGAAACTAGCAAAATTTGGTAACAACTCGCATGCGTCAAATTATTGATTTTTCTAAGCTGATGGGAGCGCCACCTCATCGTCAGTTTAAAAGGCTCCTCCTGCTGCTTGTAGATTTCGTTTTAAAGTTCGATTAGAAATTAATTCAATTAATTCATTTTTAATAAATTAATTGAACACTTAGGCATAGTTAACAATAAACAATATACAATGAATCATCTCACCGCCTTTGACGACGTTGCGACTATTTTTGCCGACTAGACTTCCCTAGTCGCATAAATAGGAGGATCCGTCTAGGAATCGAGCTTTTTGCCATATTCAGTTAAAGTAGTAAGAACCGTAGTATTTTTGTCGGGATTTAAATCTGTAGTTTCCAAAATAAAAGTTAATTTTCGTTTTTTAAAAAGTGAGTTTACGTTCCTCGTGAGTTAATTGGCGCAGTCAGTAGGATTATCAGAATTGATCCGAATCGATCGAGTTCAATTTTCGTGTCAACGATTAACTGATAAATTTCGAACCCTGAAAAATTTGTGTCGACGAACTGTTCGGAAATATTGTGCGGGGTAGTTCAAAAATCGAACTCCATCAATCCATTGAGGATCCGTGCAAGTTTGTGCAATAATCGACGGAATTTGGTACCACATCGACCAAATTCGTGAGGCGACGTTTCTGGTGAAGACAACCATTGCCGATCCAGCTCTACATCAGCCTTATAAATGCTAAGATTTATTCTCTTCATACTGTGAGTACAATTTTTGTTTATGCCCGACATAAGTGAAATCGAAAGTATTCTTGAAAATTTAAATATCTCGACTGACTCGAACTTAACCCCCATAACCCAAAGTCCTCGAAACAAAATGGCCCAATTCAAACCCGAATATCTAAATTGTATCCCGGATTTCGATGGAAATCCAAACGATTTGATAAGATTCTTGAGTGTTAGCGAGTCGTTACTGACCAAATTTTACAATGCAAATGATCCAGCAGACTTTCAGAACATTTATTTGTTAAACTCAATAATTTCAAAGGTGAAAGGTGAAGCGAAAGTTGTTATAGACATCCAAAATTGTCAAAATTGGGAAGATTTAAAAATTGCATTAACCACCCATTTTTCTGATCAACGAGACGAAGCTTGCTTGAATAGAGATCTAGTGATGCTAAAGCAATACCCAAACGAGGAGCCCAAGAGTTTCTACAACAGGTGTTTGCATATTCTAAATTGTTTAGTTAGTTACATTGACATTCACGAAACCACAGCAGTGGCAAAACAATTAAAAAAGAACTTGTACCAAAATTTAACGCTTAAAACTTTTCTTGCCGGGCTGAGGGAACCCTTAGGTACAACCATCCGTTGTATGAAGCCGGATTCCTTAAGCCAGGCCATGCAATTTGTCTTACGAGAAAGTAACGCGCATTATTTACAAAATCAGGATAGGAAATTTAATTATCAACCGAACCAAAATTTCAGGTCCAATCAGAACCCTTCGAGAAATCCGAACCCAAATTCTAACCAATACAACAATAATTTCTTCCCGCATCGCAACAACTTTCAATTCCAACCAAAACCGAACCAAAATTTTCCCACCAACAACCAAGCACCTCACCAACAAATAAACCCAAATCGTAACTTTAACCAAAACAGAAACATTAATGTGTTTAAACCGAATCCAAATGCTAGATTCCCGAGGCCAACCCCCATGAGTATCTCCACGAGAAATACTCTACAACCTAACAAACCCCGAAACTATTTCCAATCCACTGGGCCCAGAAACTTTGAGTCGGAAGAATTATTTAATATCCAAACTGATAATGATAATCAATTTGACGGAAATGATTATTTTGCTGATGGAAATTGCGAATATACTCAAAACGATAACATGGGGCAACCAACGACCCCTGATAATGCCTCTAATGTAGAAAAAGAATCCATAAATTTTCACTAAGAGCCTCGGAACCAACCCAGACACAAAACCCTGAAATAATATCGCTGAATAGTTCTAGAACTACCGGCGAACTACCGTACATAGTGTTCCCCGAAAATAATTTAAAATTTCTGATAGATACAGGTGCAACAAAATCCTTCATTGACCCAAAAGTAGCATTTAAACTATTTCCAAAATCAATAAGGGATGACCCGTTTATTGTAACAACGGCTTTGCAAAGTTCATCTCATAAGTATAGTGCGAACATAAATGCCTCAAAAATTTTTAATTTGCCAGAACCCCTAAAACTTAAATTTTATCTCTTCAAATTCCATAACATTTTTGATGGTTTGATAGGCATAGATAATATCAAATTGTTAGAAGCGCATCTCGACTTCAGTAGTGGATATTTAGTTACACCTTCCGCGAAAATAAAAATTTTATACAAAAAGATACAAGGAAATCTGAACCAGGTAACTCTGGAACCACGAATGCAGCACGTAATTAAGGTCAAAACAAGTGTCACTGATGGAGATATAGTTATCCCATATCAAAAAATTTGCGACTGTGAAATTCCTCAGTGTTTGAGTACAGCAAAAAATGGTTATGCCCTGACAACAATTTTGAATAATTCAACCAGTGCCGTAACAGTAGAATTTTCCCAACCTATTTCAGTAGAAAAATTTGAGGACTACGACATGAAGAATTTTAACATAAATAACATAAACATGACAGAGGCAGGAAGTCAGACTTTGGACGAAAGTAATGACATTTTAAATAAAATAGAAACGAACCACATGAACGAAGAAGAAAGGAAAAAAATCATGCAACTTTGTAGGGAATATCGAGACATATTTTATAAAGATGATGAACCCCTGACCTTTACGAGTAAAGTAAAACATAAAATACGAACCACAGACGAAATACCTGTGTATACTAAGACATATCGTTACCCCTTTATACATCGACAAGAAGTAGCTAATCAAATTCAAACAATGTTAGATTCCAAAATTATTCGACCTTCCAGTTCACCCTGGTCCGCACCAATCTGGGTAGTAAGTAAGAATAGAACGGACATAAATGGAAAACCGCTATGGAGAGTAGTTATAGATTACAGAAAACTTAATGACAAAACGATTGACGATAAATATCCCCTCCCGAATATAAATGACTTATTAGACAAGCTGGGTAAGTGTCAGTACTTCTCCACGCTAGACTTAGCTAGTGGATACCACCAAGTCGAAATGGACGAAACCGACATTGAAAAAACTGCTTTCAATACAGAGAATGGCCACTATGAGTTCCTCCGTATGCCATTCGGATTAAAGAACGCACCAGCAACTTTTCAACGAATAGCCGATAATATATTGAGAGGGATCCAAAATGAAATGTGTCTAGTCTATCTTGATGACATCATTGTATTTTCGACTTCTCTTCAAGAACATTTAGAGCGCCTGAGGGCCGTATTTCAAAGACTTCGCGATGCAAACTTTAAAGTACAACTTGATAAATCCCATTTTCTTCGAAAAGAAGTTGCTTATCTGGGTCATGTTGTGACGCCAAATGGGGTCAAACCAAACCCCGATAAGATTAAAGCGATTGTAGACTTCCCCATACCAAAAACCCCCAAACAGATCAAAAGTTTTCTCGGTCTACTTGGATACTACCGGCGTTTTATAAGAGACTTCGCAAGACTCACTAAGCCCTTCACAAAATGCTTAAAGAAAAATGCCAAAATTGACATTAACGATGAATACAAAACTTGCTTCGAAACATGTAAAAACTTGCTGATTAACGACCCGATACTACAGTACCCTGACTTTGAAAAACCCTTTAATTTGACTACAGATGCTTCAAACGTTGCCCTAGGAGCCGTCCTATCACAGGGACCAATTGGAAAAGATTTACCGGTAGCTTACGCTTCTCGTACCCTAAACGACTCCGAACAAAACTATTCCACCATTGAGAAAGAACTTTTGGCGATAGTATGGGCCACTAAGTATTTCCGACCTTACTTATACGGACGACGATTTAACATTATAACGGACCATAAACCCTTACTTTGGCTCTTCTCCTTGAAAGACCCAAATTCGAAACTCCTTCGTTGGAGAATTAAACTTGAGGAATTTGACTACCAAATCATTTACAAAAAGTGAAAAATAAATACAAATGCAGACTGCTTATCACGTATCGAAATAAACACCAAAGAAACCAGATCATTTTGGGACGATGTCGACGAAATCTTAAAAGAAACCTCCCTATATCCAAATGTGACATTCCCCCAAGCGACGGAAAGCTTAAATACTCCATCCCCTCCTAATACGGAACAAACGAACCCTACTTACCCGCAGCGGATTGATGAGAGCCCAGTACTACCAATAGATTTTGACGATATTTTCAATAACGAAAACAATGAGACAGAAATTCAAGTTCCAGATGACATGTCAATGATTGTACATACAGGCAACGTGCCAATAACGGAAAATGAGATGCACGAACCCCAAGACATTACTGACGACCAAACTATCCACTCGAACGTTGACGAATTCCCCATCATTGGAATACCTATTGTAGATTATCCTATAAATTACGGTAAAAACCAAATTTTCATAGACTCCGTGCATCATTCACCGGCCAAACCAAAATTAAAATTTCTATTTGAATCTAAACAAAGATTTCACGTCCAAATCTCAAAGAGTAACATGAATCAGGATGTTACTGATTTTGTAAAAGAATACATAGCTCCTAACGTCACGTACCATGTATATTTTGAGGACCCAGATTTGTACGAACCTTTTTCTTGTTGTTTGCAACGAAACTTCAAAAATTCCGCTATAAAATTCAAACGGTGTACTTCTAAATTATTGGACGTTTTGGATAAAACAGACATTTTGGAGACGATTAAGAATTATCATGAAGGAAAGTCCAATCATCGTGGCATTGATGAAACCCTTCGACGAATTAAGGAGAAATATTTTTGGCCTAATATGAAAAAATCTATACAAACATATATTAACGAATGCGAAATTTGCCAACGTTGTAAATACGATAGACACCCAGTAAGAATGGAAATGAATCAAACACCCACACCCACTAAACCATTCGAAATAATACACATAGATACCTTTACATACGAAAACTCAAAATTTTTGACAATAATTGATAGTTTCTCCAAATACGCGCAAGCATATTATTTGAATGTTCAATCCGGCACAGAAATAGCGGAAAATTTGATAAAGTTCTTCTCCCACCACGGCGTACCTGTTCAAATCATTTGCGATAATGGCACAGAATTCAAAAATTCAGTAATACTAGAACTTTTCAAACTCCATAAGATAAAAACTCATTTTTGTTCCCCCTATCACCCTCAATCAAATGGCCAGATAGAGCGTTTTCATTCGACAATTGGCGAACATTTGCGTTTGCTCAATGCACAAGGTTTTACTAAAACCCCTATAAAAATCAAAATGATTAACGCCATATTGGCATACAATAGTACAATCCACTCCGCTACCAAACTTAAACCAATGGATATAATAAACGGACACATAACGAATAACGACCCATTTGACTTGGACATTGACAGACTAATGATCAATGACTACGTTAACAATCACAAAGAAAGAGTAAAAATATTGTATCAAAAAATTAATTCGGACTTAATCGAAAACAAAATTAAATTGTTACAAAAAGAAAATGAAAAACGCGAAAATCCCGGAATGTTTGAACCTAACCAAGAAATCTACATAAAAAATCCCCAAAAAGCGAAGACCGCGAATAAATTTGAAAAGCCCGCCACTGTCGAGACTGTTAACGAAAACCGCAAAACAGTTACAACAAATAGACATAGTAAAGTACACATGGACAACATTAAACGACCTCTAAGACGACTATACTCCTTTGATAACTAATTCTCATTTTTCAGATTTCCTAGCATTCTCGGGATGCAGGGAACGATTTCTTTGAAAAATCTTCACGATAACCCCGGTATACTGCCGCTGAATCTTGGTTCTGCGAAAATTACAAAATACTATCACACGATGATATATTATTACGACTTGAAACCCATTGCTGACGAATTCAATAACTTGAGACTGAAATCTTTACATGCTACAAAAACAATAAGGACGAATAGGTTTTATTCCGAAGACATATCAAATTACATAAAAATCCTAGAATTCTCGGAAAGGAAAACAGAAACTAAATTATCAGAAATTTTTCCTCGACTTAACAGATTTAAAAGAGGCCTTATCAATGGTCTCGGTTCAGTGTTCAAAGCCATAAGCGGAAATTTGGACGCCTCTGATGGAGAACGTTACGAGACTCTTATTCAGCAGCTTCAACAGAATCAGAATAAACTTTCCAAAACGATTAAAGACCAAAATTCAATAGCAATTTCACTAATCACCAAATTTAATCAGACTATCAGACAAATAAATCACAATGAACTTTTGCTGGACAAGAAGCTTAGAGCTATCGAAGTCTTCGTTAAAGATGCAGCTAATATTGGTGACGGAATCCATATCAAGGACATTTTAACACAAATCATAAACATGTACGAATTACTAATTTCTATATTACAGGACATAGAAAGTTCAATAGCCTTTGCTAAATTGGGTACTATGCACCCTAGTATTATCAGAACTCAAGACTTATACAAAATTCTCAAAGAACTGTTTACTAATTTGCAAGAAAATCAATTACCGATTCCGTTGGAGTCTGATAATATACCTGTATTTGAAAAATTGATCAGAATTTCATGCTACATAGTAAATTACAGAATCACATACTTGCTGCACATACCTGTAATGCAACCGTTTGACCTAAACCTTTATCACCTCTACCCTATCCCCGTGAAAAGGGAGAGTCAGTTCAAAGTAATTATCCCGGAAAATAAATTCTTGTTAAAAAACGAATTGTACTATACATATATGGAGAAATCATGCATGAGGCTGGCAGATCAACAATACATATGTGACGAGGTCAACCTCCAGGAGGTCAACGATCGATCCCCTTGTGAAATTCAGATACTAAATCTGAAACCGACAACAAATTGTCACCAGTTGCCTCTCAGAGTACAACAACCATTATATACCAAATTGGACGAATCAAATCAATGGATAATGGTTCTACCTGCACAAACAACTATCAAATTAAATTGCCAAAATCAGGAGGAAATTCTGAACCTCGATGGTACCCATCTCGCGATGGTCCCAAAGGGATGCAAAATGTGGACCAACACACAAACGATAGCGAGTAACACCGAACCCGAAATTGTGGGTCAACCCATATTCCTCCCTAGTATAGTGGTTGACCTGAAGAATTCGACAACAGTGCCGTCACACCCCTCGGAAGCCACCTTGAAGAAAATCGACCTAAGTGAGTTGGACACTTTGAGACAGCAAGTGATGAACAATGACCCGGACTTGACAACCCAATTAATTTCGAAATCCCCGAGTTTGTGGACAATAATCATATACTGTTTGATAACGTTAGTGTTAAGTTATTTAGCTTTTAAGAAGATTCACACGCGGTGGCTACAACCCAGGACCCAAGGAACCACGGACCTCCACGATGTTCACCTTCCTTAGCCTGCAGCCCTCGGAAGCTGAATCTCCCGGGGGAGGAATCATCTCACCGCCTTTGACGACGTTGCGACTATTTTTGCCGACTAGACTTCCCTAGTCGCATAAATAGGAGGATCCGTCTAGGAATCGAGCTTTTTGCCATATTCAGTTAAAGTAGTAAGAACCGTAGTATTTTTGTCGGGATTTAAATCTATAGTTTCCAAAATAAAAGTTAATTTTCGTTTTTTAAAAAGTGAGTTTACGTTCCTCGTGAGTTAATTAATGTTTAATGTTTAATACAATGTTCCAATTCTCATCGAAATCTTAGATCTAATTTCTATATATGTACTTTGCTATTATATGACTGGAATAAATTGAATTAAAATTTAACATGGAAGAACTGATTAGATAATACTATATTATACTTAAGATTACATACAAATAATATCTATCAACTTATTGTATAGGTAAGAAATGAAATTGTTACACATTAAAAAGGCTATTGCATTTTTTAATTTGCAAAATAGACACTAATAGATAGGCAACCAATTTATCTAATAAATACCTCGTTGACAACTGAATTACATTAGAAATCATATGTGGTTAGAAACAAAACTATTGCATTTTTTTATGTTTAATTGACAAAATAGAAATAAGATAGACAACCATTTATCTGTAAATACTTTATTTATTTACAAAAAATCTACAATAATTAGAGTTAATCATAAATGATAAATTTTTACATAGATAAAACTAAAAATAATACACTTTTTCGTTGATGCATCTTATTGTTTTTTTGTTCTCAGTATAAACTATGAGATAATAAACAGGACTCGTATAGAAACGTAAAAAGAATGTTATTTAAATTAATTTTAAAACGAAAACTCTTAATATTTCTCTCTCATGCTTCAGTATGCAATCTTCTGAAGCCAATGTAATAAAAGATCTTGCCAAGGACGAAATCCCAGTTGATGCTAAAAAGTAAAAACGTTATTATTAATTTATACTACACTATTTCACACATACACCCACACACCCACACACCCACATACACACATTAACATGTTACCTGGGTTTATTGGCACTAAATTAGCAGATTTTTCTTAATACAATTAAGGCACATGGTAGAATATTTAGTACATGCACTGATGTATTTCAAAGTCTCACCGCCACCTTACATAATTTGTTAGCCACTTCTTGATTACTAGAAGATCGGTAGGTGCATCATAACACCATCGACATCTAAATCGACATCTGAAAAATGTTCAATTAGCATTATTCATAAAAGGTGAAACTTACTTACTTACATGAAACTAAAAATAATATACTTTTGATCTAGAGCTGACGCAATACAATATCTTGACAAGGAAGCTATAAAGTAAAAACAGTATTATTAAATTACTGAACTATTTCACACCCATCTAAGTAAATATATTCTTCCTAACTACTGCGTGAGTTATGTTAGAAATGTTACCTGGTTAATTGGTACTTCGAAATGGTACATATCAAGATGGTATTTTGATAACCTGGTTGAATTTGTTCCAATCCGAGATGTACGTAACAATTAAATGGAGTTTTAACTAACTAATACATTAGTTAGTTGCTTTTATATTTCACCGAATTCTATGTAAAATAACCTAAAAATTAAAAAATGTTATTGAACATTTCAACAACAAAGATAATGCTTAGAAGTAAAATGAATACATACTTACATCGCAACAAAGGAGGATTTGTAAACCGTTACTAAAAGATCCATTAGGTTTATTAAATAACCTCTCGATTTACTTCTGCAGAACACAGCAATACATATAATCGAAATTCTCTGGATCAGTGTTCCTGGTATGTATGTTCTATATCTATTGGAGTTGTAACAATTGTAAATTCATTAACTTAACATTTCGTATAAGATTCATCATCCTGGAAATAACCAATATTAATTATGTATTAATAGTGTAATATGCATTAGTAATACTGAACAACATTTTATACTTACTATTTCAACTCTTCAATTGGTTTGTTAATTGGTATGTTAAAGTTTTTCTACAATGTCTTCTTTGATTGGACAGTTCTACTTTCTTTCGAAATACTACAATGGTGAAGTTTAAGCGTTTTTGTTTTACAAACTTAATTAAAGAAAAACTTAGGTAGGCCTCCTGATCAGCGATTAGGGCATCTTGTCTTCTTATTGATGAATTTCTTACATCTTATGTAAACGTTGTTCTTTACTTTACCTTGTAATCCTAAATTAAAGGAAATTGTAGTTGTTATATTATTAGTGAACAGTTCTAACGCCGAAATCTTACCTACTATTGTAGTTCTCCTAGTTTTCCATTATTATCTAAGTTGTTCTTTAGTTAAATTGGTATAATTTTGTATCACAACTGTTTTGTTTATGTTAGGAGTTTTGTTAAAATTCGCACAAGTCGACATGTCAGTAATGTCAATTGCCAAATAAGTCATTGTCATTAATCATTAAGTAAAAAAGAAGATTTAACATCAAGCAAATGTTCAAAAAGGGCTGAATTACTCCATAGGCAAAGCCTAAATCTTTTCGAAGGATATAAGTCATTTGTTATCATAATGTTAGTTTGAGATGTAAACAAATCGTCTCACAGACTACCATAGAAGAACAATATGTAGACTAATTACTAATTAGTTGGGAAACTATTACGAATTTTTGTGACTCGAAAATGTGCTGCCATCTAACACATTCACACAGAACTTAAGAAATTGAAAAACAGGATTTTTTTTTATTTTTATGGCATTTATGAGGCGGAAATTTTAAAATTATCGTAGAGTTGAATGAATTGAACTGCAATAAATGAACCACATATAATAGGCGAATATTGTTTAATTACTTAAACTCTATCTTATTAAATTAGATTTTATCTAGAATCTAATTAAGAAGATTCTATCACGATTTTTTGTGACTCGAAAATGTGCTGCCATCTCCGTACTGAATTCGTAAGTCATTAATAAAATGTCTTAGTCTAACGAAATATTCGATTACATTTATGCTTAATAAATCCTTTAAAAATTAATAAAGTAATGAATGATATATTGTTTGGCAAAAAAGAAATATTAGATATCGAATGTGTGAAGTTAGAAACCTAACTTCAGTTCTCAATAGTTCTGATTAAAATTCAAAAATCACTTGTATTTTTTTGCATGAAGTGATTTTTGAGATTTTTGAAGTTGGGTTTCTAACTTCACTCTTTGATTTCGACTATTTTTTTTATTTTTAGGGCCGACAAAGGAAAATCAGGAGAGAAATTATAAATAGAAATGAAAATAAAGGATCACAAATAATTTTAAAGCAAATTTTTTTTATGTCAAATACATTCGTTCAGAGTATAAGGCAGCGGCCAAAACCGCGGTACTAAAGGCAAGGCCGTTAGGCCTTGCCTTTGGGCCGCGGGGAAGTTGAAAGGGGGCGCAGCCCCCTTTCCGAGCAAAAGCGAGTCTCGATATAAAATCGAAACGTAAATGGGATTCCCTCACTTCCAAAATGCAGAGATTGTCAATAAATCAGTTTTCAGAATTTTTGAAGGAAAGATATAAGTCTCTCGCTAATGATCCAACTGATCGTAAACCTGATAATTGTGTTAAAGGTAAAGGTGATTACAAACAATATAATTCAAAAAATAAATTTAATAAATCGTTTATCAGCACAAATACTCCGAATTGCCCTTTATGTAATCAGACGCATATTATCCAAAATTGCACAAAATTCCTAGATTTTAGTCCCAAGGCTCGATACGAAGAAATCAAGCGATTGAATATGTGTGTTAATTGCCTGCGAAGGGGACATAACCTAAAAAACTGTACTTCTGGCAAATGTCGTAAATGCAATAAGTTGCACAATACCCTCCTACATTTCGAACATGTTAATTCGGCTTCAGAAACTCTGTCTGAACCATCAACTTCTTCTCACTCGATCCAGTCTACTGAAAATTCATCAACATTAAACTATTGTTCGTTTGAGAGTAAACAATGTGTTCTGCTTTCGACTGCAGTAGTCACAGTGCATGACAAGTTTAATAAGGCGCATAACTGCCGGGTTCTGTTGGACAGCGGTTCACAGAATAGTTTTGTAACCAATAATCTTTGTTCTAAGCTTCAACTTGCAACATCTAAAACCAAAATTAATGTTCATGGCTTGAACCAAACATTGTCCAAGATAAATTCTAAAACTAATATTAACATCCAATCGAGAACAACAGCTTTCAATGCTAATGTTTCATGTTTCGTAATTGAAAAAATTGCTTCCGCACTGCCCTGTTTCACATTTGATAAAAACTTGGTTGAGTTACCACCTAATATACTCCTTGCAGGATCTAGGGGTGCAGTCGAACGTAGATTTCTTGGCTTGGAGAAGAAATTAAACCCAGATCTAAAGACCCAGATCTAACAGATGAGATCATGTTAAAAACAGATGAGATCATGTTAAAAACCCAGATCTAAAGAAGCAATATTGCAATTTTATCGATGAATATTTATCCTTGAACCACATGACTCCAATTTCTGATACCAATGCTGGTTATTTTCTCCCTCATCACTGTGTATTTAAAGAAGATAGTTTGACAACTAAATTACGTGTCGTATTTGACGGGTCGGCTAAAACTTCTACTGGTTATTCTCTTAACGATTTGATGTTCGTTGGTCCCACCATTCAGAACGATTTAATCTCAATTCTCACTCGTTTTAGACTCCATAATTTCGTATTAGTTGGAGACATTGAAAAAATGTATCGTCAAGTTTTGGTACATCCCGATGATAGGTGTCTTCAGAGGATATTATGGAGACATGATTCTTCTCATCCATTAACTGTTTTTGAACTAAATCGTATTACTTATGGCACCGCGTGCGCTGCATTTCTTTCCATAAGATGTTTACACCAAATCGCTCATGATATTTCTGATAGTAATCCTTTGGTTAGTAGGATCATATTAAATGATTTTTACGTAGACGATCTATTGACTGGTGCTTCCACTATTCAGGAAATTTGTCATATTAAAGAACAGCTTATAACCGTCCTCCAATCGAGAGGATTTCCTCTTCGAAAATTTCTTTCTAACTCAAAAATCGTACTTCAAGAAGGAACCTCTGCTTCAGAGACCTTTGTTAACTTGGGTATAGATGAACCTACAAAGACGTTGGGACTACACTGGTACCCTGAACGCGATATTTTCACTTTCTCTGCTCAAATTAAATCTCAAGATCGTGTGACGAAAAGAACCATTCTAAGTTCGGTGGCTCAAATTTTCGATCCCCTTGGTTTAATATTGACGTTTACTATCAGAGCTAGATTAATAATACAAAAATTATGGCAACTAAAAACAAACTGGGATGAGTCGATTCCTCTAAATTTGCATACTAAATGGGTGACCTTCAGAGAAAGCATCAAAACTTTAGAATCCTTGTACATACCACGTCACGTGTTATCTCGTCAAGCAAAGTCTGTGAGTCTTTACGGGTTTTCTGACGCATCTCTCTCAGCATATGGTGCAGTAGTATATGTAAAATCTATTGAATCAAATAATACTACTCAAGTACATTTATTGCGAGCTAAAGCTAGAGTGGCACCACTAAAAACGGTCACAATACATAGATTGGAATTATCCGCAGCGGTTCTTTTGGCTGAATTAGTGGATTCTGTCAGAGATTCTTTAAAAATTGAAATCGATATCGTATATTATTTTTCAGACTCAACAATAACTTTAAGTTTGATTAGGAATTCCCCGCATATATTGAAAGTTTTTGTGGCCAATCGAGTGGCACAAATACAGTCATTGTCTAACATTGATCATTGGTTTTATATTCCTTCTTCCAAAAATCCAGCTGATCTCCTGTCAAGGGGAGTATCTGTAGCTGATTTGTGTGACTCTCAATTTTGGTGGCACGGTCCAGATGAAATTAAACTACCTCCTAGTGATTGACCCAAAACCATACCAAACATACATATTTCTGAAATACCAGAATTGAGACCAAATTCCGTTTCTTTACTATCTGTCACGAATCACAATTTCCAAGGATTACCTTACTTAAATAAATTTTCTAGTCTCAATAAATTGATAAGAATTTTCGCTTACGTCCTTAGATTTTGTAACAGGTTCTCGCATAAATTAAATGGTGATGAATCTTTTGGCTTTAATAAAATTGGAGTTAAACTTACAGGCGGTCAAATTGTTAATGTTAATACTGTTAGTCCTAAGGAGATAGATAGTTCTTTGACAGGCTTAATAAAGTTGGCTCAATCTAATTTTTTTCTTCATGAAATAAACGAAATTCGTAAAGTTGGAGTTGTTCCATCTAATAGTAAGATTTTGCGTTTGGCACCGTTTTTGGATGAGTGTGATATCCTGAGAGTAGGAGGACGGCTTAAGCGCTCCTCATTTGACTTCTATAAAAAACACCCTGCTCTTCTTCCGAGGGCACATATTTTAACTGTTTTGATTGTAAGAGAAGAACATAATAGACTAATGCATGCTGGACCGCAGCAAACTCTTTTTGCGTTGCGAGAGAGATTTTGGCCAGTAGATGGCAGAAATTTGGTTCGAAAAATTATCCATAGTTGCACGACTTGTCACAAACTCAATGCTAAAGCAATGCATCCGCTTATGGGAGAGTTACCTCCTGAACGACTTACTCCTACCAGGGTCTTCTTGCACACTGGTTGGATTATTGTGGGCCCTTTATGCTGAAGGACAGAATGACTAGACCTTATAAGACTACTAAATCGTATGTTTGCATTTTTATATGCTTGGTAACGAAGGCTATTCACTTAGAATTGGTACATGATTTGACCACTAATTCATTTATATCAGCATTGAAACGCTTCATATCTCGTAGGGGGCGACCATTGATAATTCAATCCGATAATGGCACTAATTTTGTAGGTGCAGCTAAAGCTATTAAAGAATTTTTTGATTTAAATGCTAACAATATCTGCGAAAATATTACGAAGGAAGGCATGCTGTGGAAATTTATTCCCCCCAGATCTCCTCATTTTGGCGGACTTTGGGAGGGTAACATTAAATCAATGAAGCATCACTTAAATCGAACTGTCGGCAATAATTTATTGACTTATGAACAGTTTATAACTTTTTTGACTCAAGTTGAAGGCATCCTCAACTCACGACCTCTTTATTCACTTTCTGATGACCCTAACGATCCTTCTCCATTGACTCCCGCTCACTTTCTTATCGGAGAATCGCTTACTAATATTCCGGAGCCGAGTTATATGGATGTTCCAGAGAATAGGCTGAACCAGTTCCAACTTCTACAAAAGATGACGCAGAGATTTTGGCATACTTGGAAGAAAGACTACATTAGTCACCTTCAAGCTCGTAACAAGTGGATGAATTCCAATGAAACCCAAATTAAACCTGGAGTTTTGGTTCTTATCAAAGAAGAAGACCTTCCACCATTAAAATGGATGATGGGGCGAGTTACACAGGTTTTTCCTGGGCGAGATGGTATTGTAAGAACGGCTACAGTCAAGACCTCGAATGGATCCTACCAACGACCAGTCGTCAAATTGTGCGTAGTTCCTATTGAACATTCTTGAAAGCTTGCGCTTTCCAGCGGGGCGGCCATGTTACATTGATCCTTTTATTTGTATTTTTTTTTATTGTTTTTATCTTTCTTATTGTTTAAATTAATATTGTTCTTGTTTAACTGAAGGGAAAAAGGCCAAAGTGTCAACCAAAACAATTGGTAGTACTGGCATGACATAACCAAACTTTCACGATTCACTATTCACGCGCTAAACGAATTAACACGCGCTTTTCCTTTCAGCAAACTTTTTGCTTATAACTTTTTTATAACAATTTTGTCTACTACATTGTTGTTTAATAAACTTCCAACAAAAACAAACGCGTATACATTCATACGCAAAACACACGCTACTCCAAATGGTAATCTTTGATATTGAAATAACCCTTTATGAGTAGAAATAGTAACTAACTCTTTAGATTTATCGTCTAAAACAATTTGCGCGTAAGCCTTTGGTAAGTCTAGTTTGGAAAATATACTACAACCGCCCTGTAATTTAGAAAATAAATCTTAAATTCTGGGTAAGGGAAATTGATCAATTTTTATTAGTGGATTAATACTAATTTTAAAATCACCGCAAATGCGCACAGAACCATCTTTTTTAATTACCGGCACAATAGGAGAAGCCCAATTAGAATAATCAACAGATTTCAAAATTTCTAGTTCTATTAACCGGTTTAAGCAAGGGTCTTGCTCTAAAAAACTTTGGGGATTGATCAGGATCCTTTAATTTTATAGAAACAGTTCCTTTATTAAATTTACCCAGGGTCTAGGTAAATTGTTCGAAAGCAATTGTTCGAATGCAATTGTTCGAACGCAATTGTTCGAATGCAATTGTTCGAACGGGTAAATTGTTCGAACAGGTCAATTGTTCGAAAAGATCAATTATTCGAAAATTATTTTTTTTGGAAAACGCATTAATATATTATATTTATATTAGATTGGAAGTGCCTAAGTACTGAAAGTGCTTTTACTTATTTCCAAAAATTGCGGTTAAAGGATTAAATTTGTACCATAGACAAAATAAAAGAGACTGTTTAATGCATACGACAAAGTCAACAACATGCCTTAGAACGAAGACCAGCCGTTAGAGGCGCTGCTATCGAAAAATTAAATGAATTTCGATTGTTTTGATTGGCTAATTTTATATGAGATCCGTATGGAAACGATCGCGATCGCGGGTCGTCGGTCGTCGCCCGTCCGTTGTTTTAATTAAGTGAGTTTCGTTAGTGATGTAGACGCCATTTTAGTGCTTAACCCAAAATGTGAGTATTTTTATTTTTTATATTTATATTTGTTTGCAAATTTAAAATCTCAACACCAATTCGAAGGAAGGTTCGTAAAGGTGCATCACCAAGATGCAAAAATTTGTAAATTTGTTCCCCCGAAGATAATCTTCAGAAGCGTTTTTTTTTTAAATTCCCTTCAAATTTGAGTGAAAGAAAAAATGGTTTGATATTATAGGATATTATTTATAGGTTTGTCTCATTCATCCAAACAAATGAGACTCTGTGAAGATCATTTTTCTACATAGCTATTTACTTATAATATTTGATTTCTATGTTTTTCTAATACATCTCACTGTTTTTGTTATTTTCCTAAATTAGATGCTGCTCATATTTTTTTTCTGTTTTAGTTAGCTCTACAAGAATTGGACGCTGTAGGCCCTGGGAACTGAGGGATCTGACTCATCTGACTTCGAAGTAACAAGGTTGTATTTGTTTTACGTTTCTATTTATTCTATTATATTTTCTATTCCACATGTATTATATACGTATTCTATTTATATTTTCGTATTAGTGTCAAATGTTATTAATTTTGTCGAATGATGTTCAAATGTTGAATTGTATGTATTGTATTGTCTATTTAGGTTATATGTATGTATTCAATTTTTTATATCTTTAAATAAATACATTTCTTATTAACAAAAGTTGTTCTTATTTTCTAATTTGCAATATAGCAATATTATAAAATTAAAATTGAATATATAACCCATTTTTAATTTTGAAATATAGAAGAAATCTACTCGATATTTCATTAGTTCGTGGGACCAGCCACTAGGAACAGCACCATCTACGCGTTGCCAATTTTTAGTAAGAGATCGAACTCTCTCATCTTTCTTTCTCTATGATTTGTACCTTCTTTTAATGACGTATTCCTAATAATTTCTTACCCTCTTTTCAGATGCATCCATAATAGGTAATATTTGTAAGTAGATTAAACAGGATCATTAAAATAGTAGGATTACCTACATGAAACTAATGTTTCCAGTTACAAACCCAATTAGGAACACCTAATATTACTCCCACAAAATATATAAAGGGGAGGCTCATAGAGTTGTATCCATTATCGTATTCGATACCTAAAGTATAGAGTCGCAAGTTAATATTATTGTTAAAATGGAGTTTGTTACAAGTGAAAAAGGAAATCGCAAGTTGGTATTTTCCGGTTTCATGTTTGTTAAAGACAAACAAGTCGGCACCAAAATCTATTGGAAGTGTGAACACTTCCATACCAAAAAATGCCGATCGCGAATTATAACCAACCAAGATGTTATAGAAAAAGGACCCGGAGAACACAATCACGGTGGCGAAGCTTCAAAAGTGGAAGTTTCCAAATTTATGGACAAAGTACGGGACTGTGCCAGAACTACACAGGATACGCCACAGTTTATAATTTCGTCGCAGGCAACAACAGTGAGTGGATACTCAGCAGGAAATTTACCGGAGATCAACAATATTCGTCGGACCATTCGGAATATTCGAAGCAAAAATGATGCTGCACCTGCTATTCCGCAATCCAGGTCAGATATTATTATTCCGGACTCATATCGCAAGACGGAAAACGGAGAAGTTTTTCTTCAGTATGATTCAGGGGCTAGCGATTCAAGAATATTAATTTTTGGATCACAGCAGTCAGTAAATCTTCTGGAGAGATCAAAGCATTGGTTTATGGATGGAACATTTAAAACCGTTCCCCATTTATTTGCACAACTGTACACTGTTCATGGCTTAAAAGACAATTATGCCATTCCGCTATTATACAGGGTGTTTGTAAATTACATGTACATATTTCAACCACATGTCAGGAATACCTCTAAAAGTGATTTGGCGTTATTATTTTTTTTTAATTCAAAAGTTTAAATTTGGGGCAATTTAACATTTATCCGCCCCAAACTCTACGTCGTATTGTCTACGCGTATTCTGCATAAGCGGCTGGGAGCGCGTTGAACGAACAGTGTTGTAAAATGTTTATAAAACGAAATAATGTGATAATTTTTCTGTAATATCGTCAAACCAACTAGGTATACTAAAATTAATCATTTTAAAAATAATTGAATTTCGTCAAAAAATGTTTTGCAAAATATTCGAAAATAGCTCATGAATTTCGGAAACATTGAATACATTAAAAACTAAAGAACCCTATTCCTTAAATAAATTAAACTTACCCAAAATCTTCATGATTATCTAGGTATCCTTACAAAGTATCACAACAATAATTGTTATGATTAATTGTTGAACAATTATTGTTCAAAGTGTCCACCATTAATTTCAATACAAGCTTCTGCTCTTCTGCGTAAATAACCAGAAACTAACAAACACAAAAACTCAAACTTGATAAAAGTTCACACTTAACAAATTTACAAATTTTTATGTATTTTTCAAATCGGCAAAGGAAAATCAACGCACGAACTGGTTGCGTCTGTATCTTTGTGTAGTAACTAAAGAAATCGCTTTATTACCCTTGTAAAAGATAATTTATGCGATGTGACGTGCAAATTTCTCCCTCCGCCTGCCGGTCTTCGAAAAATCTAGTGTTTTCTAGTGCGTATTGTTTTGTAGGGTTGTTAACCTCGTGGTCAAATAGATAATTCTTTTTAGTGATTTGTTTCATAGTGTTTAACTTCTTATTATTCTTCAAGTTTAGTTTGTTCTTAGTTTAGTGTTCTGATTCTTGGAGCAATGCAATGGCAGACGCGTTTGATCAAAATGAATTAATTAATTGATGTGCTTCTAATAAGTAGTAAGTAATAAATAAATTCTTATGGGACATGATTTTTCATTTATCAATTATTATTTTGTCGATATTACAACTTTACGGTGAACTTTACGGATCGTATCGCACGAGTCGATTTGTTTAAAATTACAACAATTATTGAATTATTGATTATTGCATCTGAATTAAATGAAAAATACTTCAATTTTTAAATATTAACCGATTACTAGTATGATTATTAGTATCTAAAGTAATTCTAATCCTTTAAATCAAATGAAATACATTCTTTAAAAATGTCTTATTTTTCAAATTAACAAATAAAACATGGCAACGTTGCAAGAAATCCGCCGATCCACAGCTGATCGCTTTAAATTTGTAACTGACCCTCTTAACATTTCAGAGGCGTATATCTTATTTAGCAATAATTTTCAAAAATTTCATTTTCAGTTACTCGGTAATTATACGCTATTTTGAAAAAATAATTTATACAATAGTTTATGTTAATCATATAGTCTAACCAGTTTTAATATGTACATGTAATTTACAGACACCCTGTATATACTACTTCCCTCTAAGACGGAAGAAGTGTACACAACAATGTTACAGCAGATAAAGAATCGCTGTCCCAGTGCTGCGCCGGATTCAGTCATGATAGATTTTGAGAAGGCGACGATGAACGCCATATCAACAGTTTTCCCAGAAGCCGCTATAGGAGGATGTTTTTTTCACTTTTGCCAGTGCATTTATAGAAAACTGCAGTCATGTGGACTGAAAAATCGATACGACAACGATCCCCAGTTTTCTCTGAACATAAGAATGTTCAATGCACTGGCATTTGTCCCAGTAGGATTTGTTGAGGCTGCCTTCGACCAATTAAACGACTCAGGTCTAATTCCCGTAGAAGCACAAACGGTTTTGGATTATTTCGAGGATACTTGGATAGGCCGTCCAGACAGAAGAATGAGGCGACGGTTACCTGTATTTCCTCACGCTATGTGGAACTGTTTCGATGGTGCTATTGCAGGGTTACCAAAAACCAACAACTCTGTAGAGGGATGGCATAGATCTTTCGAAAGCCAGATATCCGCTTGCCATCCAAGTATCTGGAAATTTTTAGATGCTATTAAGAGAGAACATTCGTTAAACGAATTAAAAATAGAGCATTTTATAGCAGGAGTACCTCCATCGACTCCGAGAAAGAAGTATAAGGATTGTGCCCAAAGAATATTAAATATAATTGCAACTTTTGACGAAACAAGAGTCGAAGAATATCTTCGAGGCATAGCCCACAATTTAAACTTTTAAATTGTACATAACCACATTATTTTGTATATTTAGATTGTTACTTTAGTTAATTGTTAAATGTTACTTTGCATTAAATATGTTTTTATTATTTCTATTACTTCTATTTTACTTTCTTATTTTTTATTTAAAAATCAAATTATACCTACAAATATTACCTATTATGGATGCATCTGAAAAGAGGGTAAGAAATTATTAGGAATACGTCATTAAAATAAGGTACAAATTTAATCCTTTAACCGCAATTTTTGGAAATAAGTAAAAGCACTTTCAGTACTTAGGCACTTCCAATCGAATATAAATATAATATATTAATGCGTTTTCCAAAAAAATAAATTTTCGAATAATTGATCTTTTCGAACAATTGACCTGTTCGAACAATTTACCCGTTCGAACAATTGCGTTTGAACAATTGCATTCGAACAATTGCTTACGAACAATTTACCGGCACCAATTTTAAATTTGTTCATAAAATCGCGGTCTAAAATTGGAACGGCCCCATTTTGAACGACATACATATCAATATCATGAAAACGATTATTATAAAAAAACTGTTAGTTTGCAAATTGGTTTAGTTTTTATACCATTGTAAAAATGCAAAATTTTGTCAGTAGAAACTAACGAAAATTCTTTGAAATGAATATCGTAAAATTGCTTTGAAACAGCTGAAATACTAGCACCAGAATCCAGTTGAAAATAATACTTTTTTCCATCAATATGAATATCAATAAAATAAGGTTCAACACTTACCGAACAGCTGAATATTGAATACAATTCATCACTGTCTGCTTCTAAGTAATTTTGGACTCTTCTCTGAAATCGACCTGAACCATTTTTATTATTTTTTTAATAGTCTCGATAGTGACATTTTTCACTGACATGATTCGCTCTCCCGCACACTGTACACTTTTGCTGGGATTTATTTTTACCACACTTGCTGCTCACTCTGTAACACTCTAATGGGGAGCTTTCTGAGCGTTGTAAAATTTATAACGGTAAGAAAAAACTGACTTACTAGCTTTAAAATGTTCACTCATATTTTTTTAGTCCATCATACTCCAATTCTTCGGGTTTCTGCGGCAATGACAGATTGAAAACCAATTTATATGCCTCTTCATTCATTGAATTTAACAGGATTTGCTTTCTTTTTAGCTTTATCCGTGGTATCATTTGCCAAAAAGTAGTTTTCCAAACGACTAATAAATATACTCCAGTCTGAAACACTTTGATCAAATTCACGGATATGCCCCATATTTGAAGAAGCCATCTTGAACACGCCTTTTACCTTTTACCTTTAACAATATTTGCACCATTTCACAATTTTTTCGTCGCCATTTACTGTTACTTGTTTTGGACGAGGTAATTAATTTTGGAAAGTAACGTTTATTTTCAAGGCAAGAATAGTAATGAAAAATTGAAATTAACAGTTTATCTATAAATAGTTCCAGTACAAAAAGTGGATCTATACAAAAACAAATATACAGGGATAAATGTATTAAATACATAGCATTAAGTTACATTTCTATATCGGTCCCGAAATTTTGCAGGCATATTTAAGAGCGTAAGATTTTCTATGCAGTTCCAAAGAAGGTTTTCTAGGAATTCAATTATTATCCGCAGTTTCCCGTATAGGTGGCTGTTACTCCGAATCACGACGAAAAATTCGAGAAAATCGATAAATTCGATTTAATAAATTGCGCCGCGAAATACAAAATAAGCGCCGAGGTTTACTCTTACATGGTATTTTTTTGCCATGACTAACTTATATAACTTGAAAAAAGCCCCAAATACGGATGATTGTTTTTAAATTTCCCTCTATATTTCAATATTTCTAGTTCCTAATTTTGACGTTACGTCTAAGTTGACCGTTTGTTTTTTAGTCAAGTATAATGTCACGATTGGGTAGCGCCACTGGTGGCACCCCGGTAAGGGTCAACCAACCGTCAAGTGTTGGGTAGCGAAGCACGGATCTTCGTACGTGCTGCAGAAGCACGCATCGACCTTGCTCCACGGTAAAGCGGAAGCAAAGTCGACGCGGGCAACTGCTTTATAAGCGGTGGGTTGACCTGGCTCGGGGAGTCAGTTGAGCTCCAGCGAGGGAGTCAGTTGAGCTCCAGCGAAGGAGTCAGTTGAACTCCAGTAAGGGGACTGGTAAGGTCCAGTAGGGGACTCCGGTAGGGGGAGTCCGGGGACTCCAGCGGAGGGTCCAAGGGACTCCCAAGAGTCGGGAGTACGAGAGGGGTAGACTCCGTGACAAAGCCCCAACCGCTAAGGGATTATTGTAAGGACTGCTATAAGTAAGCCAGTTGTTGTAAGTGAATAAAGTGGTTATTGTTGTCTACTACGTCGAGTTATTTCCATCCCAGCACTGTGGGTTCGTAAACCTAGACCCCCTAGCTTGGCAAGAAACAAAGGGTTGGACACCCAACACCTTTTAACGTGACATGGTGGAGGCGCCTAGCTTCGTTCCTGAGGGATAATTCTTCGTAATTTCCCTCGAGCGACCCAGCAGTGCAGGGGATGGAGATTATGTTTGGAATCATTTGGTTTCCAGAAAGGGACGGACAAGACGTAGATACACGATAGATAGCGAATAGAAGGTGAATTTGGGACCCTGGAAGGGCCCTAGAATTTTTTAACCAGTTATTTTGCAGCGTGAAGTTCGTGACACCACGGAAAGGCGTCGTAGTGTTGGCGACCCGCGGTCACGGTCAAGAGACATAGACCGATAGTTGTTTGTTTTGTGTTTGAAAAATGTTTGTTTCGAAAAATATAAACGCGGATTTACGTAGTGTAAATACTGATGATCGACCCGGTAAATGACCTACCGAGTCGGATGAATATGTCTCTTGACCAAGGGTATTTTATTTAGCGAATGAATAGTGACGGTTTGGAGCAGACCAGAGGATCGAAAGAGACGAGGAAATCCTGGACTTGGAAGTCCGGAAGGGCGGGAATGATCTGCCAGAAGAGGCGAACAAGGAGAAACGTCGAGGAAGACGAGGAAATCCTGGACTTGGAAGTCCGGAAGGGCGGGAATGACCTGCCAGAAGAAGCGAACAGGAGAAACGTCGAGGAAGACGAGGAAATCCTGGACTTGGAAGTCCGGAAGGGCGGGAATGACCTGCCAGAAGAAGCGAACAGGAGAAACGTCGAGGAAGACGAGGAAATCCTGGACTTGGAAGTCCGGAAGGGCGGGAATGACCTGCCAGAAGAAGCGAACAGGAGAAACGTCGAGGAAGACGAGGAAATCCTGGACTTTGGAAGTCCGGAAGGGCGGGAATGACCTGCCAGAAGAAGCGAACAGGAGAAACGTCGAGGAAGACGAGGGAATCCTGGACTTGGAAGTCCGGAAGGGCGGGAATGACCTGCCAGAAGAAGCGAACAGGAGAAACGTCGAGGAAGACGAGGAAATCCTGGACTTGGAAGTCCAGAAGGGCGGAACTAATCTGCCAGAAGCCTAAGCGAAGTAGGGGAAAAGGGCTGTCCCCAAAAATGGAAAAGAGGTGGTAGTTGCACCTTTTAGTATAAGCGAGAGGAGGAAATGAAGGCTTACCTACAGTAAGTAGTATGCGAAGTGAAAGTAAGTAAAAATATTTATTGTTTATTGTTTTGCAAATTTGGTGCGGTTTGTTATATATTTTTTGCAAACGTAAGGAGGTCATTGGTTGCACCGGTGAGCGTGAACGGTCAAGTTCACAAAATTATAAATAGTTTGGGTAGATACGTAAATGTAAGTAGATGTAAATAATAGGGGTAAGGAGACACCAATGACCCGCCTCAAGATAGTTTATTAGGCTAGGTAGATAGGTTTTATATGTCCAGAGTAGTATTGTAAGAACATTGTAAATAGAAAATAGAGAAAGTAGATAATAAAACCAGTGATAGTAATAGTGTTAGCAGATATAGGTGTACATTAAGAAGATATTGTTAGAATGTTCACCCGGACGTGCCAAGACCACGAGAGGGTCTGACCACCACGCACCAAGTCAAGCTCGAAGTTGTTACCCGCAGAAAAAAGGATCGTTTGGGACGAGAGGACCGACCGGACGATGCACAAGGCATGCTCCTATTCCGGTTAGGAAACCCCGCCAACGTCGGAGAAGGAGGGATTCACCCCAATGCGCGACGGGATTCCACCAAGCGGCCCCAGTCCGAGGCATGCTAAAACCACGGGCTACAAAGGGGCATGATGGAAAGACCCGAGGGGAGGACCTCGATTAGAAGAAGAAGAAACGAAAGGACAAAACGGCGCCTGGTTCCAACCGGAGGAGGGATCCACCCCAATGCGCGACGGGATTCCACCAAACGGCTCCAGTCCGAGGCAAGCTAAAACCACGGACTACGGAGGGGCATGATGGAAAGACCCGAGGGACGGACCCGGAGGAGGAGAAGGAGAGACGGGCTGACAAGGAGGTGCCAGAACCAAGCTAAAGCTGGGATCAACCACTGTGCGCGACGGGATTCCACGAGGCCGTTTCCGTCCGAGGAATGCCAAAACCACGGACTAAAGGAGACCAGAGGAAAGACCCGTCACATCGTAACAGAGGCAGTCATCCCCGCAGTAAGAAAGGGTGCAGCATGACGAGGCGTCACGTAAAGGAGAGGGGCAAGATGTCGCCCGCACCGAGGAAGGGTTGTCTAAGACGAGACCGGAAGAGACCCACATCAGCAAGGACCGCAGACCGGAAGAACCAGCTAGAGGGGATCAACGGCGGGTAACAACGGACAACGGTGATGAGGCGGACACTAAGAGGAGGTGGAATAGGACAGTGCGGCAAGTGTAGTGACGGGTGACACTAGTAGGGAATTAGTATTGTAAATAAAAATAGGAGAGATAGGTAATATGTAGTTGATAAGTGGGACAAAGCCAGGGGCTGGCTTTAGTGGAAGGGGGGCATGTCACGATTGGGTAGCGCCACTGGTGGCACCCCGGTAAGGGTCAACCAACCGTCAAGTGTTGGGTAGCGAAGCACGGATCTTCGTACGTGCTGCAGAAGCACGCATCGACCTTGCTCCACGGTAAAGCGGAAGCAAAGTCGACGCGGGCAACTGCTTTATAAGCGGTGGGTTGACCTGGCTCGGGGAGTCAGTTGAGCTCCAGCGAGGGAGTCAGTTGAGCTCCAGCGAAGGAGTCAGTTGAACTCCAGTAAGGGGACTGGTAAGGTCCAGTAGGGGACTCCGGTAGGGGGAGTCCGGGGACTCCAGCGGAGGGTCCAAGGGACTCCCAAGAGTCGGGAGTACGAGAGGGGTAGACTCCGTGACAAAGCCCCAACCGCTAAGGGATTATTGTAAGGACTGCTATAAGTAAGCCAGTTGTTGTAAGTGAATAAAGTGGTTATTGTTGTCTACTACGTCGAGTTATTTCCATCCCAGCACTGTGGGTTCGTAAACCTAGACCCCCTAGCTTGGCAAGAAACAAAGGGTTGGACACCCAACACCTTTTAACGTGACAATAAAACGTTGCCAAAGTTATCTTTACGAATATTATCTAAACTAATATCCTATAACTATGATAAAAATATACTTTTATAATTTTTGATTGTTTTAACAATCTATTGAATTGTATTAATTCGTTTCTTCATATAAATAATTGATAAAATCTTTTATTCATCTTTCGAATTGTGTATATAAAAGTGGCAACACCGTAGATATTAGAACAACACATGCCGTGTTCGGGTGAGATACTCCGAGTAAAAAGAGTTACTCTTTTTGAACCGTGTCGTTCGAATACATCCAAATAGAGTAGTAAGAGTTCACCCTTTGTAGTTCGGATACGTTTCGATCAGTTCATTCTGGGTAACTCTAGAAGCTCCCGGTTAAAATTGAAATCTTAAAGAGTAAATTGATAAGCTAACCTCAAACTTCTTCTTGAAATCGCAAATTTAAACTGGCACAACAATGGAAATTGTTTTAAACGATTTTATGCCTGTATTTGAAGGGGATTCGGCGATAGTTGATGGAAAGAATATTCTTTTGAAAAGTAAAAATGCAGGTAAGTTTCATTTAAGCTCTAGTTATTACTTATTCACACTTTTCAACAGCAGTTACTGTAATTATTTGCCATGTTATTTATTTTTTATTTAGAAGAGTATGGGTTTCTGTTAGCAATGAGATATTACAGCACTACAATTTAAGTGCAAAGGACGATAAGATTGCTGAGGAACATCTTTTGGAAACTGCTGATATGAATACATCAGTATCAGAAAATGAGCCTTTAAATAACTCCAAGCTATGGTCAGACTCAACAACTTTCTTTTTGATTGATAAATGGGAGGAGCATGCAAAGAAATTTTCTGAGGGAATGAAAAAGCATATCTGGATGAAAGTAGGAAAAATCTTCTCTAAAAAATTCAATAAAGAATTTACAGCTAATGCATGTGAGTCAAAGTGGAAAAATCTTGTTCGAACATATAAAAAAGTAGAGGAGAAGTTAAAACGTACTGGAGAAAAGAACCACACGTGGAAGTTTTATTTTCGGATGCGAGAAGTTTTGTATCACAAACCGGAGATAATTTCAATAGCCACATGTAGTAGTTTGAAAGGGCTTCAAACGATTGAAACTGAAAAAGGTTAGTATATATTTTGCTTATAAATGTTAATTATTTTAATTCCTTTTAAATTATGCAGAAAAAGATGATAAAAATGAAACTAGTTCTGAAAGCAGTACTTCTTCTAACTTTTCTAAAAAAAGGACCAGGGAGAGCAATGCTGATAAAAGGCACAAAGAGAAAATGAAAAGACTAGATCGTTTCAATGACCTTTTTGAAAAAATGGTTGAAAAATTGTGATACATAGCAATTAACCGTTCATTTAAAATTAGTTTAGTACCTGTTTCTGTGCAATTATTTAGATTAGTTTTGTTACCCTTGTGTAATACATGGAAGATTTTGAAAAAGTTTGTTGATTTTGACAATTTGTTTAATAAAACCTATGATTATTTATCTTTAGGTATTTTGTTCGATTTTTTGTTTGTGGTTTAAAAATAAAATAATACACATTGTTTTATTTTAACATCTTACAAAGGAAGTTCATTTGCAATCCGATTTCTTTTATAAATACCTATTTCGCGGTTTTCTTGATTTTCGAGTTGTCTGGGTATTCTGTCTTCAATATTGTCTTCTATAGGTACGTCTTCATTCAGTAAATCTATCACAACTGCATTTAAAACACATATATTATGCAAAATGCCTGAACTGACAATTAAAAGCACTACAAGATCCATTCGAACTGTCTCTATGAACTTTAAACGGCGAAATCTACTTTTCAAATGGGCAAAAGCATTTTCAACTTTTATTCTGCATTAACTTAATTTCTTATTAAAATTTATTTGCCTTGCAGTTAGGTTGCCATAGTTTTTTAAAAGGAACTATCAAGAAAGGATGAAGCTTATATGCTGAATCTCCTATTAAATGTAAATTTTCTGGCAACACAATGGTTTGATTAGTCAACGCTTCATAAAAGGGAGATCTTTTAAATAGAGTATAATCGTGTATTGAACCGACTTCACCACAATACACGTCAATAAATTTAAGTTCATGATCAGTTATCCCTTGCAAAAGGACAGAATGGAACCCTTTTCTATTTACGTAAGAATTTGCTTGGTCTCGTGGAGCATTAATTCTTACATGTGTTCCATCTATGCAGCCAACTACACCTACAAAAAAAAACATTAAAATAAGACTACCTTCATACATTAATACACGAACCATTAAAGTTACGCATTTGTTGAAAATATGCTGATGTTATGTGTAGATGTTCTGCATTTGGCCAATGAATAATTTTGTATTCAACATTTAGTCGCATCAGTAATCGACATAATCTATACACAATGTCCCAACAAGTAGATTTGCTGACATCAAATCTTTGAGAAACACTCCTAGAATATACATATTTTTAAATTTTATTTCCAGGTTTGTCGTAATGATTGTGTAAAATTTACCTGAGTGGTTCCAAGTTTGCTAAATACCAAATTGTTATCAAAAGATCTTTTTCAAGTGGTATTCTTTTTGGTGAATGTAAATTCTGAATATGAATACTTCGTAACATTAATAATAAATGTTCAAATGTAGTACCATCGATTCTAAAATGAATCTTGAATTGAAAGTCTGTCATTCTTGGGACTAAATCTTCAGCAAAGTTTTCTATTTTTTCTATAAATTCTTCATCTGATGATTCTTCAAACAACATTTCTCTCGCAGAATGCATTAATGCTAAATATTTTTGATTTCGATATTTGTCCGGGGATTTATCTTCAATGTCTCTTAATATAATATCCAATATCAATTTAAAAATATTCATAAATTAGAGGTTATGTTAAATGTTAACGGTTTCTTGTCATTTGTCGTATTGGTCCAAAATGCGTTCGAAAAAGCCGTTTACTCCGTCGAGTAGAGTAACGTCTAATAGTCCTCTACTCCTAGTCTACTCCACCTGTACTCTGTTCACCCGAACACGACACCTGACATTCCTTGTAATCCCGAATATCGTTCATTTGTATTTGAACCATAACCCGAATTGGTAAGTTATCCAACAAAAATATACAGTGTGTCCCAAAAAGTTTTATACAAATGGAGGAAACTCTTATCTTGCATGTTACAAAAAAATTATTCTTCATAAAATACTCTACATGACCTAGACATCCATAATCAAGTATAAAAATTTCAAGGCATTTGCTGGAATACAGGGAAAATTAAAAAAACATGATTTCTGCTGCCCAAAAAGTTTTATACAAATTGAGGAAACTTTTATCTAGCATGTTACAAAAAAAAATATTCTTCATAAAATACTATGCTTGATCTAGACACCCATAATCAAGTATAAAAATTTCAAGACATTCGCTGGAATACAGGGAAAGTTAAAAAAACATGATTTCTGCTGAAAAATGAATGTTCAAATTTATACGGAGAGAAAAATGTTCATTCATCAAAATCATGACGTTTCTAATTAAAAATAAACACGTCAGCAAGGGTTACATTATTTATTAAATAAAACAATACAAAAAATAACTATTACTGATAACCTTTTTATCAATGTAGCAACAATTAATCAAAAACTAACTAATAACGTACATAAAATAACTAATGTAATTTACATGGTAACTTCAACGTAATCACCGTCCCTTTCT
This sequence comes from Phyllotreta striolata, assembly GCA_918026865.1. NCBI lineage: Eukaryota > Metazoa > Arthropoda > Insecta > Coleoptera > Chrysomelidae > Phyllotreta > Phyllotreta striolata. Next base: position 5,230,121 of record OU900106.1, read on the forward strand.
AAACAGATAATCGTTCTTCGATTAAATTCAGAGATGATATTTCTAATTACATTGGGTGTAATACGTTCACATTCTTCTCTTATTACTGTTTCTAGATGGTCAACATCTCGAAACGGCCTCTTAAGGTAAACTTTTTGTTTTAAATAGCCCCACAAAAAGAAGTCCAGAGGGGTAAGGTCTGGAGATCTCGGAGGCCAAAGAAAGTCCACATACCTCCCAATCACCCTACCGTTAAAAGTGTGTAGGACAAAATCTCGTACATTTCTTGTACTATGACATGGTGCCCCATCACGTTGGTACCATAATTCTTGTCTTTCATTTAATGGTAGTTCATCAAGAAAATCGGACAACTGATTATTTAAAAATTGTAGGTATCTTTCTGCATTCATGCTATTTCTAAAAAAATATGGCCCAACAATTCTATCTTTATAAATGCCACACCAAACATTTGTTTTAAATGAATACTGATCTCGCGTTTGGATATTGAAATTAGGATTAACATCGCTCCACCATCTGCAGTTTTGAGAACTGACAGTACCATTCGATATGAATGTAGCCTCATCAGAAAAAAGGATGTGTCTCGTCATAAATGGGTTACCGTCCAATTCTCCTTGGATGCGTGCACAAAATTCGAACCTTCGTTCGACATCTCCGTCTCTTAAAGTATGGGTCAAGTGGGGTTTGTATGGTTTGAAATGATTTGATTGAATCTTTTGGGTTTTCAACTACCGACAGCATCACCTCATTTTCATTGTCTTCTCTAACCCATTTTATATGATTTCTTCTAAATTTATTTTCGACACTGCCATACATTTTGAATTTATGTATTATGTACCTTACAGTTGTGAAGTGTACATTTTTATCGGGATGTCTAATATTAAAGATCTCTGCTGCTTCTCTACATGTTTTATAATTCTCTCCAACAATGAGAACAATTTCAATTTTATCTGCAATACTCAATTTTACAGGCATTTCTAATAAACACTAAGACTATTTTAAAATTTGTTGACAGCAACACACTAGATTACATTTCCTAACTTAAATATGCCAATCTACAAAATTACTGCAGCAGTTTTTAGTTATTTTCTTATTACAATGTAACAACTGCTATTGAAATAATTTTCTGTATTTATGCAATTTTGAGAAAAAGAATTGCCCAACAATTCTGTTTTTATCCATACAGTTGTTTTAAATGGATACTGGAGACGCCTCCATTTCAATGAATGAACATTTTTCTCTCCGTATAAATTTGAACATTCATTCTTCAGCAGAAATCATGTTTTTTTAATTTTCCCTGTATTCCAGCGAATGTCTTGAAATTTTTATACTTGATTATGGGTGTCTAGATCAAGCATAGTATTTTATGAAGAATAATTTTTTTTGTAACATGCTAGATAAAAGTTTCCTCAATTTGTATAAAACTTTTTGGGCAGCAGAAATCATGTTTTTTTAATTTTCCCTGTATTCCAGCAAATGCCTTGAAATTTTTATACTTGATTATGGATGTCTAGGTCATGCAGAGTATTTTATGAAGAATAATTTTTTTTGTAACATGCAAGATAAGAGTTTCCTCCATTTGTATAAAACTTTTTGGGACACACTGTATATGCATGTTTCATCATGTAAAATCAATCCACAAATAATTTCATTACACAATGTGTTAGTATTCAATAGCTTTGTAAATTTTATATTGAAATATGTTTGTAAATTGAATTTAGAATTATAGTAGGTTATTTTTTTAATTTATCATAAATAATCAAAATTTTGTTTATATACTGAATTTACTTGTAATGACCACAAAGGTAACAAGTCATTAATACATTTATTTTAATTTTAACATTTTTTGCAGACCGAATTTTTCCCGAAGTTACGGCGTCACAGTCGGCGCACCCGGCGGTGCCATATATGGCGCCCCACACGACGCCGCCGATGGCGCCATACCCGGCGCACCAATGGGCGCCATGGCCGTCTGCGCAATATATGGCGCCCCCGCCGACGCCATATATGGCGCCACCGCTGGCGCTAGCGCCACTTAGTTCGATCGCCTCTACAAGTAAGTACAGAATCTAATAATAACTAATAATAAACGGCCGGAATATAGACAAAATATTTATTAAAAACCTTTTAATTTCCTTTTAATTAATAATAATTATTAATAATGAAACTTATTTAATAATAACTTTTTAATTCTAATTTCAGTATCCACGTCGACATCAAGACGGCGGGGTGGTCGGGGTGGCAGGAGAGGGCGGGGCAGATGGAGGGACAGGGGCGTCCTCCGCCGCCGCCCCTAATAAAATTGGAATTGGAGCTACGCGGGGCGGCCGCCCCATTTAATTTAATAATGTATTTAATATATGTAATAATTTAATATATGATATAAATAAATATAAAAACATATAAACATATTAACTTTAATTACTATTTATTACTAAACTTAAATTAAAAATACGATTTCTACAAACTTGTTTATTAGCCGTTTCGATTTATAAGTAACTATGGCACATTCAAGACTGATTCTGTCCCGTCTAAACAAATCTTATGTCGATCCGACTTCTCCTCTCGCTCGGCTATCCTGCAACGTAGCAGTTTTCGGGAACAGTGTATTTGTCCATCCGCTGACTGGTAACACGGCCGTCCTATGATGAAGCGTCCACGCGACTTCTATATTTTTGTTCTTTCGCCTGTAAAATAATACCGACCAGTATTTTTAATTTAACTACTTTTATGTTCAATCAAGTGCGCCAATAGGCAAAGTGCTTCATCACTTTGAATTCAAATGGGATTGCCATTAATTATTTTCAGTTAAACTAGGTGAATCTGCCACCTATTTTAGAAGATTTATAATAAGGATGCTACCAATAAATTGTCTCATCTAAAACTGATGTTTCGGTGAACTTTACAAATTAACTTAGCGGGATTGCCACCATCTCCATCATTCTGGCTATATTAGTGGGATCGCCACTATTTTTACTATTTTCAATATTATTTTTCATGGGATGCCACCCTTGAAGTACAGATAAGTGGGATCGCCACTCATGTTCAATTTTCATTGGTGGGATCGCCACCCATATTCAATTTTCATTGGTGGGATCGCCACCCATATTTAATTTTCATTGGTGGGGTTGCCACCCATATACCAAACATTTGTGGGAGTGCCACATTGTTATCATTAAATATAAACATTCAGCTAAAGTTGGTGGGATTGCCACTTTCAGTTACCAAAACAATTAATTTTATTTCAAGTTGTTTAAGTGGGATTGCCACTCACCATTATTTTTCCTGCGATGACCATGGCCTCAACTGATCATGAGCAGCTACTGTCGTTCGATGTCCCTTATTATGGAGTTGGTATCTTTCATTTGGTAACAGCTTCTGAACAGTATATGGTCCCTTATACTTTGGTTTGAGTTTTCCTCCTCCTGCCAGCTGGGAGTCTTCAATAACCACGAAATCTCCTGGTTTAAACAATGTGGTCGTACGCCCTACGAATTCTACAGGGTGATATTTTTTCAGGGGTCATGTACCCTTTTTTCCCCCGAACTTTTTTGCTGTGCGCTGCTGGTAGATTCTAAAATACAAAATTAATTGTCTGTTTTGTTTAGAAACTGTTTTATTTTTAAACTTTTCGTTTGTGACCGTTAACAAAAAAAATTAAAAATGACTTTCTGTACAAATGATTTATTTTACATAACAAAAACCCTAAAAAATAACTATTAAATTACATTATAATAAATGTTGAAAGTGACCCCCTCCTATTCAAGCTATACTGTATACCCTATATCATATACCTAATTTGTGCTAAATATCTCAAAAACTGCAGAAGCTTTAAAAAAAAACAACAAAAAATCTTGAAATTTCAACACCCTGTAGATTGATAACGAAGCGTTTGCGGACCCACGTTTATATGAACTTTTAGTCATAAAATAAGCCAAGGAATCACCCTCTTTCGGATGTACACGATGTTTAGGAACACCATGTATTACTAGATTTTAAAGTATCAAAGTAAAAAACGCCAAAAGATGTCCCCCAAACAAAATCACTCGACGTGTTTCGGAAAATTTTTCCAATCACTATGAAATAAGAAATATAAGGGATGGTTCGTCTGAGATGGAACACCCTGTATATGTATACGACCCTGCCAAAGGTGCTCTTCTTTTTCTTCTGTCATTCCAATTAGTGGCTAAATGATGCTTTCGGTCGAGGCCACACCTCCTTGTAATTGACTTGACATTATTGACAGTTGACAACGTTAACAAGATGGCGGTGATAGTTGTTTGGTGTTGTTATTGTTTGAAGAATTTTGGATTTTAAATGTGAATCAAGTTAGCATCCCCACCTCGAGTAAATTGAAAAAAAAGTAGCCTATAATTAAGAGCTAATTAAAGGCTAATTTGTACCACAAAAATTAAAATGTGTACCACCGCGATATATAGAGAAAAACGGCATTGAAAATGGGGGGTGCTAGCTTGAGTTCAAGGCAGCACCCCCACTTTGTCCGAATTCAAAATTAAATGTATCAAAATGTAGGGGATATTAAAGGCTAATTTGTATCACAAAAAGTTTTTCTATATAATTATTAATAACGTCAAAAAGTAAAATAGAATGCTGTGATTGTCGCTGCTCCTTAATCTCAGCACTTTCGTCAAATCAAACAGTGAATATACAAAATTATGCAACTGAGATGTGCAGAGCATCTCATAAATAATGGAACCACACATTCCCGAATAAATATTTATTCGGATAGCCGCGCTGCCCTAGAGGCACTGGCGAAAAACACCACGGTCTCCGCCGTGGTGCGGGACTGCATGCAGAACCTCGCCAGGTTAGGGGCTGAGAATGTAGTGACTCTAATTTGGATCCCTGGACATCAGGGAATAGAGGGCAATGAGGTAGCCGATAATCTAGCCAGAGAGGGGGCCATGGAGCAACCTGGTAGGCAGATAGTTGGAATGCCCTTTGCAGAAGGTAAACAATACATAAACAAACTCCTAGAAAGGGAACATCTCGTTCGATGGAAGAACTCGACAGGCTGTAGGGTATCCAAAGAGTTCATGGAAACACCCTCAAAAGAAAGGGCAACCGAGCTCTGGGCTATGGACCGTGACAGGCTGAGCAAAACGCTTGGACTACTCACAGGACACGTAGCACTCAGAGCGCACCTATACCGCCTCAAAATAGTAGAGCAGAAAACATGCCGTCTATGTGGGGAGGCTGATGAGGACAGCATACACATACTGTGTCACTGTCCAGCATTATCCTTGCGCAGGTATAATACCTGTGGAAGGACCTCATTAGATCCTAGCGATCTCAAAAACACAAGGGCATCCGAACTGCTGAGGTTTGCAAATACTTGCGACCTCTGGCAGAATCAATGACCTTGGGAAACAGCGGGAAACTACAGAGGATCATTAGATCTAGGTGGTCACGGGGCTGGAAAGACCGCCCGCATAAAAACAACAACAACAACAAATGCAACTAATTAAAGGCAAATTTGTACCACATAAGAAATTCGCAAATTAAGTTTAAAACGATAGCTTGAAGAGACATGTGTGTGACCTATGAATGTAAAAAATAATGTAATTGTAAAAGTGAATATACAATATTATGCAACTAATTAAAGGCAAATTTGTACCACATAAGAAATTCGCAAATTAAGTTTAAAACGATAGCTTGAAGAGACATTTGTGTGACGTATGAATGTAAAAAAAATGTAATTGTAAAAGTGAATATACAATATTATGCAACTAATTAAAGGCAAATTTGTACCACATAAGAAATTTTTATAATTTTCAATGTAAAGCCGCAAATTAAGTTTAAAACGATAGCTTGAAGAGACATGTGTGTGACGTATGAATGTAAAAAAGAATGTAATTGTAAAAGTGAATATACAATATTATGCAACTAATTAAAGGCAAATTTGTACCACTTAAGAAATTTTTATAATTTTCAATGTAAAGCCGCAAATTAAGTTTAAAACGATAGCTTGAAGAGACATTTGTGTGACGTATGAATGTAAAAAATAATGTAATTGTAAAAGTGAATATACAACATTATGCAACTAATTAAAGCCAAATTTGTACCACATAAGAAATTTTGATAATTTTCAATGTATAGCCGCAAATTAAGTTTAAAACGATAGCTTGAAGAGACATGTGTGTGACGTATGAATGTAAAAAAGAATGTAATTGTAAAAGTAAATATACAACATTATGCAACTAATTAAAGACAAATTTGTACCACTTAAGAAATTTTTATAATTTTGAATGTAAAGTCGCAAATTAAGTTTAAAACGATAGCTTGAAGAGACATGTGTGTGACGTATGAATGTAAAAAAGAATGTAATTGTAAAAGTGAATATACAACATTATGCAACTAATTAAAGGCAAATTTGTACCACTTAAGAAATTTTTATAATTTTGAATGTAAAGTCGCAAATTAAGTTTAAAACGATAGCTTGAAGAGACATTTGTGTGACGTATGAATGTAAAAAAGAATGTAATTGTAAAAGTGAATATACAATATTATGCAACTAATTAAAGGCAAATTTGTATCACATAAGAAATTTTTATAATTTTCAATGTAAAGCCGCAAATTAAGTTTAAAACGATAGCTTGAAGAGACATGTGTGTGACGTATGAATGTAAAAAAGAATGTAATTGTAAAAGTGAATATACAATATTATGCAACTAATTAAAGGCAAATTTGTACCACTTAAGAAATTTTTATAATTTTCAATGTAAAGCCGCAAATTAAGTTTAAAACGATAGCTTGAAGAGACATGTGTGTGACGTATGAATGTAAAAAAGAATGTAATTGTAAAAGTAAATATACAACATTATGCAACTAATTAAAGACAAATTTGTACCACTTAAGAAATTTTTATAATTTTGAATGTAAAGTCGCAAATTAAGTTTAAAACGATAGCTTGAAGAGACATGTGTGTGACGTATGAATGTAAAAAAGAATGTAATTGTAAAAGTAAATATACAACATTATGCAACTAATTAAAGACAAATTTGTACCACTTAAGAAATTTTTATAATTTTGAATGTAAAGTCGCAAATTAAGTTTAAAACGATAGCTTGAAGAGACATGTGTGTGACGTATGTATGTAAAAAAGAATGTAATTGTAAAAGTGAATATACAACATTATGCAACTAATTAAGGACAGCATACACATACTGTGTCACTGTCCAGCATTATCCTTGCGCAGGTATAATACCTGTGGAAGGACCTCATTAGATCCTAGCGATCTCAAAAACACAAGGGCATCCGAACTGCTGAGGTTTGCAAATACTTGCGACCTCTGGCAGAATCAATGACCTTGGGAAACAGCGGGAAACTACAGAGGATCATTAGATCTAGGTGGTCACGGGGCTGGAAAGACCGCCCGCATAAAAACAACAACAACAACAAATGCAACTAATTAAAGGCAAATTTGTACCACATAAGAAATTCGCAAATTAAGTTTAAAACGATAGCTTGAAGAGACATGTGTGTGACCTATGAATGTAAAAAATAATGTAATTGTAAAAGTGAATATACAATATTATGCAACTAATTAAAGGCAAATTTGTACCACATAAGAAATTTTGATAATTTTCAATGTAAAGTCGCGAATTAAGTTTAAAACGATAGCTTGAAGAGACATGTGTGTGACCTATGAATGTAAAAAATAATGTAATTGTAAAAGTGAATATACAATATTATGCAACTAATTAAAGGCAAATTTGTACCACATAAGAAATTTTGATAATTTTCAATGTAAAGTCGCGAATTAAGTTTAAAACGATAGCTTGAAGAGACATGTGTGTGAGCTATGAATGTAAAAAATAATCTATGTAATTGTAAAAGTGAATATACAACATTATGCAACTAATTAAAGGCAAATTTGTACCACTTAAGATGTTTTTATAATTTTCAATGTAAAGTCGCACGTCGTATTTTTTTTCCTGTATCATCCAACTGGTACCAAATATTGTTTGGCATTCTACTGTATGCTCGGTAATGACCAACGTCGTCTTCAGATAGTGATTTACCATATCGGGGTATTACATATTCGATAACGCCGAACTAATCATAATTCGACGACATCATTTTTATAGTGGGTAGAAACTCCTCAAGCCGTTGTTGCACAATAGTTTGATCGGACGAATTTGTACAGGCATCGATTATAATTAAAGGGCCTAAAAAATAATAAAATCACTTAATATGTTATATGTATACTGAATACTAAATAGTACTCACCGAAAGAGTGTATTACATTCGTAAGTGTCCCGTTGCATGTGGTCGTTTGACATTGTTTAGGCTCAGTGTAGTGAAGAATTATATTCTCCAACTCCGCCTGAAAATTTTTTTTGACAATGTTGCCAGGTACAGTTAGAGCAACCAGATCACTTCTAATTTCAGGACATCCGCTGGAACAAGTACTCTGTATTGTCACCGACGGAATGTTTCGAAGTACCTCTATCGCCAAATCTCCAACATTACAAGTACACATAATATTTACAGAATCGTCCGTTATATTGTTGACTTTGCTCAATTTTTCAGTTTTTAAAATTATTGCCCTATTTTTATGTCCCAGCAGTAATTCCAGTTTTACTTGTATTTATTATTAGTTCTAGAAAATCGCCTTTGTTGGTTGGAAGAAAAGGGCATGATTTTTCTGCCATAAATGAAACAGGGCATCAAACGCACATGTATTGCGCACGGTATAATTCTTGGAATTTATCCGTATAGGTAATAGTGATGGATTGTTTCCATTTTTTAAAAGTTGCAGGTTACTTAAGTTCCTGCTCAATTCAAAACTATGGGTATCAAATTGACCTCTGATGTATTTAGCGCGCTTTTTCACTGGTTCATTTCCCTGTCCACCCCAATTTTCTCTTTCGTTACAGGACACAATTTCATCAATTGTGGTTATATTTATTTTATGACAGTTGTAACAAACACGTTTTTCGCCACTCCCTTCATCTTCTAACTGTTTTTTTTTATCTTTTTCAAGGGGAAAGGAACAATTACCAATTATATGCACCGGTTTCTTACAAATAATGCAATGATGTTGAGTTGGTATCATTCCACTTTTGCAAAGTGGGCATCCTTCATTGTGTGCGTCAAGTGTCAAAGTAATATCTGCTATCTCCGTAAAATTTGTTGCTACTTCATGAAGTATTTCATTAGTAAGGCTCTTACTTAATATATTCGATGACATTTCAGACAGTATATCTGGATTTTCAATATCTTCATTGTTGCCAGCTTCTCGTGTATGTTTTTCTTTGTTTTTGTCCTTAATAGAAATTAAAATATCGCCATTTTCTATATGATTACAATCTTTTTTACGAATTCATCAATTCGAAGAGGTAACTGTCCTTTAAAGTTACGGTTTTTTATGGTATTAAACTCCTGTTCGACAGGTGCAAAAGTAGCCGGCAGACGTCCATACCCAAATTTTTCTTGAATTACGCAAGACCAAAGAGGTAAAGTAGAGCAATGCTTTACTAATTTGTCTGCAAAATCTTCATTAAAATGACCATTGCTATCTTCACTTTGTTCGTCAACTTTATTCGATTTGACGAATTCATCGATTTGAAGGGCCCACGAAGCACATGATGTTAGACACTCTTCTTCTTCTTCACTATATGGATCGGTCAATGAATCTATAAAGAATAATAGCTAATTTAATTACATAAACTTCATTTACACTTTAATTATATAACTTTACTGCGGTGAGAAAAAGAAGGCGCTAGTGCAACTATTATTGAATAAAAATATTGACTTACCGTTGTTTAAATTTCGTATGTCTCTTAACGAATTGTCGACTTCTAAGTTCCCTGTTAGAAGTAAATCTGATTCAGGTTTATTAAAAGCATTTGCTTAATTTTTGATTTTGCTATCGAAGCAAAAGACATTTCACCCTAATAAGGGTTTCTGCAAATTGTTAGTATTAAAACCAAAATGGTTTCGGTTGTTGCAAAGTTCTTTGCCATTATCAATAATCCAACAGCGCCTAATAACAGATTTCTGATACCACGATGTTTTCCTCGAAGATTATCGCTATAAATCTTCACAGTATGCGCCACATCAATGCGAATATAACATTTTGGAAGAGGGCCATTTTTACACGCATCAGCATATTCCATAATTGTTTTACAATTCGTAAAAGCATTAATTAAAGCAATAAGTAATGCTTTTGATGCGTCGCAAACTGCTTCTTGAGGAGGTGGTGCGCCTGTACGTTTCCATTCTAGTAGCCAATATAAAATGTCGTTTGCTGTCTGGCGTTCAGATACCATTTGACTAACAGCAAATTGACTATATTCGCCAGTATCAACTTTCATGACCATTTTATATAAAAAAATATGTGATGATTTAGATCCATCTTGACGTAAAATTTGTTTAATGCATCCCCCTGTTGCATCTACATACGTATATTGTTGTATATTTTAGTTTGCATGCATATGTTCTATATAAATTCAACTGCGAATTCGTCCAATAATGGACAAACACTGGATCGGCTCCGATATTGTGGATTGTATATCGCATTTGATTTAATTTCATAATTTGTAAGGCGATCAGAGGATCATTATGTGCCAATTGATTTCTTTTATATTGACTTTTTGCCTGACTCAATACTGCTGATGAAGGTAGCGAAGCAGGTTCCTTTTCATCTAAAGTCGTAATTTTTTCGCCGGCTTGTTCGAGACGGAAGACAGACGGAGCTTTACCTAATAAATTGTGTTATCATTAAATTAGGAAAAATATCTATAGGGTGGAAACCTTTACTGAAATAAATTTATTATTTCGGTTACTGTACATATTTATAGAAAATCCCGAAATTCGTCAAATTTTAGTCAAATTACGTCATGCCTATACTTCCTATTTAAAAAAATTAGGATTGTAACTGTCTTTCGGAGGGGGTTGAAGGTAGAGATCACATTTTCACGATAAAGAATATGAATTTATAATTATAATTTGACAACTTTCGGGATTTTTTATAAATATTTTTTATTTTTGATAAATATATTATATAGTAACTGAAATAATGTATTTATCCAGTTAATGTCTCCACCCTGAATTTTTCTACAATAATTCCTAAATATACCGAACATACCGCGAGTGTTCATCGCGTCGAACCAACGCCTTTCCTCAGTTCGACTGATTCTCTCTGTCTAATACTTGAACCGTTCGAACTGGGACGATCGGTATATCTACCTATACAAAATACTTTATTTCTATTAATCAAATTTGCCTGTTTCAACTAGATGCTTTGCTAGTTCCAATCGTTTGTTGCCTCTTAAGTATCTTTTGCCGCATATTTCATTATTTCCAATTTTGGATATAAAACATGAGACTTTGATCACTTCTCCTTTCATAGACAAAATTTCCCCTCTCAATACATTACCACATTTACATTTTCCATGAAATGTAGCAGTATCTGCTGTAGGATATATTTTGTGAGTTTTAAACTGAAACCCACATTTCATACCCTTCTCGTCTAATCTTTCGGTTATTAGTGTTTGCCATTTGTTCTCTTCGAATTTGTAATACTTTCTATTCAGGTTTTTTCTAGCTGCCTCGGATCTAAATATTTCAAAAATCATTAATAATTACCTATGGTAATATACATATGTATACTGCTTGTAGCTTGTAAATTTTACTGACTATAGACATAAGAATATGGTTAAAAAGTCTAAATGACAACGCCGCTTACAAGAAATATTATTGACGCGATATTATACAGGGTTATCCAAATTAAGTGTTCATCATTGGTAAATTTGATCATTTTGAAATTTCGACATCGGTTAAATTAGCAAACTAATAGTATTTTTTCCGCTGATTACAATGGTGAAAACAGAAAAATAAGAAATAATAAAAAATTTAACCAGTTGTTTTAGTTTCTCAATTTTCAACTGTCAATATCTCGAAAACAGTTGCCATAGGCCTAGGATATATTATAAGAAAAATACTTAGAATTTTAAGTAGAATTCAAAGGTACGAATATACAGGATGTTCCATTAAAATATCCGAGTGTGTGAAGTTAGAAACCCAACTTCAGTTCTCAATAGTTCTGATTAGAGTTCTGATTAGAGTTCTGAGTTCCTTTTAATGAGTATAGGAGTACTTTTATAAAAATTTAAAGAGTTCCGCTTTTTTTAAACCAAAAAAATAGCAATTAAAAATTGGGGTGCTAACTTCACGGTATACACGTTATACGGTATACACGGTATACACGTTAAAAAGTAATAATAAAATCATATATGCAGAAAGAATTTGAAAAAACTACGAAGAACCTGGTTTTAGGCGATATTATTGAGTAAAAGTAATGAAAAACACAAAAAAAATTGTACAAGCCAGAATAAAATAGATAGAAAATAATTTTAAACGGCATACACGTTAAAAAGTAATAATAAAATCATATATACAGAAATAATTTGAAAAAACTACGAAGAACCTGGTTTTAGGCGATATTATTGAGTAAAAGTAATGAAAAACACAAAAAAATTGTACAAGCCAGAATAAAATAGATAGAAAATAATTTTAAACGGCAAAAACGTTAAAAAGTAATAATAAAATCATATATGCAGAAAGAATTTGAAAAAACTACGAAGAACCTGGTTTTAGGCGATATTATTAAGTAAAAGTAATGAAAAATACAAAAAAATCGTACAAGCCAGAATAAAATAAATAGAAAATAATTTTAAACGGCATACACGTTAAAAAGTAATAATAAAATCATATATGCAAAAAGAATTTGAAAACACTACGAAAAACCTGGTTTTTGGCGATATTATTGAGTAAAAGTAATGAAAAATACAAAAAAATCGTACAAGCCAGAATAAAATAGATAAAAAATAATTTTAAACGGCATACACGTTAAAAAGTAATAATAAAATCATATATGCAGAAAGAATTTGAAAACACTACGAAGAACCTGGTTTTAGGCGATATTAATGAGTAAAAGTAATGAAAAATACAAAAAAATCGTACAAGCTAGAATAAAATAGATAGAAAATAATTTTAAACGGCATATACGTTAAAAAGTAATAATAAAATCATATATGCGGAAAGAATTTGAAAAAACTACGAAGAACCTGGTTTTAGGCGATATTAATGAGTAAAAGTAGTGAAAAATTCAAAAAAATCGTACAAGCCAGAATAAAATAGATAGAAAATAATTTTAAACGGCATATACGTTAAAAAGTAATAATAAAATCATATATACAGAAATAATTTGAAAAAAACTAGGAAGAACCTGGTTTTAGGCGATATTATTGAGTAAAAGTAATGAAAAATACAAAAAAATCGTTCAAGCCAGAATAAAATAGATAGAAAATAATTTTAAACAGCATACACGTTAAAAAGTAATAATAAAATCATATATACAGAAATAATTTGAAAAAACTACGAAGAACCTGGTTTTAGGCGATATTATTGAGTAAAAGTAATGAAAAATACAAAAAAATCGTACAAGCCAGAATAAAATAAATAGAAAATAATTTTAAACGGCATACACGTTAAAAAGTAATAATAAAATCATATATACAGAAATAATTTGAAAAAACTACGAAGAACCTGGTTTTAGGCGATATTATTAAGTAAAAGTAATGAGAAATACATGAAAATCGTTCAAGCCAGAATAAAATAGATAGAAAATAATTTTAAACGGCATATACGTTAAAAAGAAATAATAAAATTATATTTGCAGAAAGAATTTGAAAAAAACTACGAAAAACCTGGTTTTAGGCGATATTATTGAGTAAAAGTAATGAAAAATACAAAAAAATCGTACAAGCCAGAATAAAATAGATAGAAAATAATTTTAAACGGCATACACGTTAAAAAGTAATAATAAAATCATATATGCAGAAAGAATTTGAAAAAAAACACGAAGAACCTGGTTTTAGGCGATATTATTGAGTAAAAGTAATGAAAAATACAAAAAAATCGTACAAGCCAGAATAAAATAGATAAAATATAATTTTAAACGGCATACACGTTAAAAAGTAATAATAAAATCATATATGCAGAAATAATTTGAAAAAACTACGAAGAACCTGGTTTTAGGCGATATTATTAAGTAAAAGTAATGAGAAATACAAGAAAATCGTTCAAGCCAGAATAAAATAGATAGAAAATAATTTTAAACGGCAAAAACGTTAAAAAGTAATAATAAAATCATATATGCAGAAAGAATTTGAAAAAACTACGAAGAACCTGGTTTTAGGCGATATTATTAAGTAAAAGTAATGAAAAATACAAAAAAATCGTACAAGCCAGAATAAAATAAATAGAAAATAATTTTAAACGGCATACACGTTAAAAAGTAATAATAAAATCATATATGCAGAAAGAATTTGAAAACACTACGAAAAACCTGGTTTTAGGCGATATTATTGAGTAAAAGTAATGAAAAATACAAAAAAATCGTACAAGCCAGAATAAAATAGATAAAAAATAATTTTAAACGGCATACACGTTAAAAAGTAATAATAAAATCATATATGCAGAAAGAATTTGAAAACACTACGAAGAACCTGGTTTTAGGCGATATTAATGAGTAAAAGTAATGAAAAATACAAAAAAATCGTACAAGCTAGAATAAAATAGATAGAAAATAATTTTAAACGGCATATACGTTAAAAAG